>MU224676.1:1504004-1521569 GCA_018584345.1 Thuja plicata | reverse complement strand
GTTTTTAGTACATACTCCCCCATTGACATCAATGGCAAAGGGTGCCATAAACCATTATGCACAGGTACTACTCCAGAAGTAGAGTAGTCAACCATTCATCAGTCACACAAGACTGATGTACTTGCTTCTTCCTCTAATCTGAATTAGGAGAGGGAATGACTCCCAACTTCTCCCTTAGATACTCAAAAGTATCCTTTGCTAAAGGCTTCATGAAAATGTCTGCCAACTGATCTTTTGTGCTTACATAGTCCAATGTCACTTCCTTGTCTACAACTTTTTCTCTCAGAAAATGGTACTTGATCTCTATGTGTTTTGTCTTTGCGTGCATCATAGGGTTCTTAGACATGTTAATAGTACTAGTGTTATCACAATGAATAACAATAGGATAGTCAATCTGATTACCAAAGTCTTTAACCATCTGCTTGATCCAAAAAATTGTTGTACAATTCAGTGCTGTTGCAACATATTCTGCCTCTGTCATTGACTGAGAACTATAGTTTTTCTTCTTGCTTGTCCAAGATACCAACCTTTCTCCAAGAAAAATTGCTCCTCTTGAAGTGCTCTTTCTGTCATCAATACATCCTACCCAATCTGCATCAATATACAATGAAGTTGTGTATTATCTGATTTAGGATACCATAAACCATATTCTATAGTTCCCTTAAGATATCTAAATATCCTCTTGATTTCCATTAGGTGATTATGCTTGGGTTCAGCTACAAATCTTCCAATAATGTCAACTGCATTAGATATGTCAGGTCTTGATTGAGTTAAATAAATAAGCTTTCCAATCATAGATTTGTACAATGTTTTATCAACTGCTGTGGAGTCATCATCTTTTGAAATTTTACTTCATGTGATCATAGGAGTGCATACTGGCTTGCAATCCTCCATCTTGAAGGTTCTCAATATTTCCTTCACATATTTTGACATACTGGCTTGCAATTCTCCATCTTGAAGGTTCTCAATATTTCCTTCACATATTTTGACTGATTAATGAATATTCTATTATCTGTCTATTTTACGTTCAGTCCCAAAAAGTATTTTATAGGACCAATCATGCTCATTTGAAATTCATTCTGCATTTCTTTTTCAAATGTAATACTAAGCTTGTCATTACCTCCAAATATAATGTTGTCAACAAATATGGCAACTAATAGTAATCCATCAAGTGTTTCTCTTATGAAAAAATTGCAATCTGCTGCTCCTTTCTTGAATCCAATCTTGGTGAGATAACCATCTAGTCTCTCATACTAGGCTCTTGGGGCCTGCTTAAGTCCATAGAGTGCTTTCTTCAGTCTGCATACCATGTCTAGTCTATCTGAAAGGTTAAATCCTTTAGGCTATTCTATGTAGACTTCTTCTTTTAAGTCACCATTCAAAAGGGTTGATTTAACATCCATTTGATAAACTTTAAAGTCTTTTAATGTTTCATATGCCGAAAACAATTTTATGGCTTCCATTCTTCTCACAAGGGAAAATGTATCAATTTAGTCTATTCCTTCTCTCTATGCATATCCTTTACATACTAATCTTTCTTTGTTTCTTATTACTATACCTTCTTCATTCATTTTGTTTCTGAAAATCCACTTTGTTCCAATCACATTTTTATCACTTGGTCTAAGAGCCAATTCCCAAGTGTCATTCTTGATTATCTAATCTAGTTCTTCTTTCATTGCATTTTTCCAATCATAATCATTGCAAGCATATTCTACACTTAAAGGTTCAATCTGTGAAAGTAAACATACCTCTTCATCCACTGTTAGATTCTTTGCTTTTGATCTAGTCAAAACACTGCTGCTCTGAACTCCAATGATATCATTTTTAGAGTGGTGTCTGGATGTAAACTTAGGAACCTTAGGTGTGACATCTTCCTCTGTAATCTTTGGTTCTTCATTGCATGAATTAGGGTCATTGCATGAGACATCAATGCAATCAAACATTTCTTCAATCATAGTATCTTTAATGTTAGGTCTGGGTTCTTCTTCAATCAAAGGTGCATATTCATAGTACCTCACTTGAATCCTAAACTTCTCATCAATCTTAACATTCATGCTTTCAATTATCTTCTTTAATCTCAAATTGAAACATCTGTAAGCTTTGCTTTTTGTAGAGTAACCAAGAAAAATACCTTCACCACTTCTAGCATCAAAATTTCCAATACTGTCATCTCTCCTGATGTAGCACTTGTTGCCAAATATTCTAAAGTATTTTACTGTAGGTACATTACCAAACCAAAGTTCATAGGGTGTCTTGTCCACACCTGGTCTCAATTGTGTTATGTTGATAGTATACATTGTTGTGTTCACTGCATCTCTCCAATAGGTTTGCACAGATTTTTCTTCAATCATCATGGTGTGTGCTGTATCTAGTATAATCATGTTCCTCCTTTCTGCAATTCCATTTTTCTGAGGTGTTCTAGAGGCACTCAATCACATTTTTATTCCATGTTCTTCATAGTAGTCATAAAACTAGTCAGAGGTGAATTCTCCTCCTCTATCTGATCTTAAGCATTTCAGTTTTAGTCCAGATTCATTCTCAACCTTAGCTTTGAATATTTTGAATTTTTCAAAGGCTTCTGACTTTTCCTTTAAGAATGCAACCCACATCATCCTAGAAAAATCATCAACAAACAAAATAAAGTACCTTTCACCATAGTATGATCTTGTTTGAGTAGGACTCCATAAATCTGTATGCACTAAGTCCAACTTGTTTTCAGCTGAGGTCTGCTTGCTTCTAAAGGAACTTCTTACATGTTTACCCATAACACATTCCCTACAAATTGTGTCAACTAGTCTTGCAATGCTTGGTAGGTCTCTAACTGCCTTGGCATTACTGATCTTTACTATATTGTCAAAATTGATATGACATAGTCTCTTGTGCCATAACCATCTGTCATCTATTTTTGCAACAAAACAACTTACATCTGAATTGAGCTGAAAAATATTACAATTTGTTTTAGAGCCTAATGCAATCATGTCTCCATCCTTGTTGCTAATCATCCATTTGTTTTCTTTGAACTCCAAATGATATCCTTTATCAAGTAGTTGCCCAACACTTATTAGATTATGGTGCAAACCATCAACATATAGAACATCATTTGTCTTTTTCTTTCCATCCAAGGTGATGGATCCTCTGCCTATGATAGGTTTAGGAGTGTTATCTCCAAATCTAACCATACCACCTATGTATTTGTCTAGATGAACGAATCTATCTTTGTCACCTGTCATGTAGTGTGAGCATCCACTATCAATGATCCAATCCGTTCTGACATCTGCTTTGGAAATCAAGGTTAATTCTTGTTCTTCTTCTTTATCTACAATGTCCATTTCTTCAAGAAACCTTTTCATATATTTAAGGGAAATGAATCCAATCTCATATTCTCCTAAATCTTCATTAGTTACACCTTCTTTGGCATGGTAACATTCCTTCCTATATTTAGGTTTGTAATCAGATCTGAACTTCTTGACTCTTGTGGGACACGTAGATGCAAAGTGACCAATATTATTACATGAAAAACACTTGAATGGAAGCTTTCCTTCATACTTTCCTTTTCCTTTCTTTTCTCTCTTAGCAATCATGGCAATTATTTCTTCTAGATCTTCATCAGTTTCTTCATTCTCATTATGACTAGAGATGTTTGAGGATTTCTTACCATGGATTGAAGCTTTGAACACTATTTCATTCTTAGGTTCAGTCTTCAGTCTTGATATCTCAAATGCAGAGATTTTTCTGATCAAAGTCTCTCTCTTGAAGTTTTGTGAGAATTGCATAGTTTCCTCTAGAATGCTGATCTTGTTTTCATAGTCTGATGTTAAAGTAGTTAACAACTTATCCATTATATCTTCTTCTAAAATTTCTCCTCCATTGTTTCTGATTCTAGATACTGCTTCATTTATCCTCTTATTATAAGCTCTAATGTTTTCTTCAGGAAACATCTCAAGGATGTTGTATTTCTTCTTCCATGTCTTTCTGCGTGCATTCTTAGCTTGAACATCTCCTTCAAACATGTCTTCTAAATACTTCCATATGGTATATGCTTTGTCAATCTTCTTGATTTTGGAAAATTCACTGTCAGATAAGGAACTGATTAGGGCTTCTTTGGCAATTACATTATTGGTAAATGTTTCCTTTTGTCTATTAGTAGCATCATCCTTTGCAAGGTCTTTTAGAGATGGAATTACAACTTTTTGTGTAGCAATCTCAAAGATCTCAAAGCCAACACATTGTAGATGTGTTATCATTTTTTTCTTCCAATCCAGATAGTTCTCTCCATCAAACTTAGGGCTTTCTTTTTTGAAGTATCCCATCTGATCTACCTTAAGCTGTTAGGCTTTCTCTCTAAGGCACTTGGCTTTGATACCAATTGTGAGAATACTTCGGGGATAACTGAGAGGGGGGGTGAATCAGTTATCAACAACTTAAATATTTTGTACTTATTAATCCAGATTGATATAAATCAAATGCACATTCAGATAACACATTACACAACACATCAATTTGGTTACGGGGAAACTAAATGATAAAAACCCCGGTGGGAATTAGTACCCACAAAGAACTATACTATTTATAGTGATCCCTATTAAAAGATCTTCCAACCCTGTTAGGAGTTGTTCATTACAATGCAGTAGTATAGTGACCTAGTTAAGGGTCAGACCCTATTAGGAGTGTTTTAAAATAACCCTGTTAGGGGTGGTGGACTCACTATCCAAGTGGTGAAGGCTACAACCTTTTGGTTATTTGATACACACTGTATCAATAAGGTGAACTGCTGTTTGTGACACTGCTTATCTGATTAGTTCCTTTTGTGCACCAATGATTTAACCTCTTGTAAAGCACTATAACAATCTTCTCTATGTTCTAAAAGCTTCTACTTATATATCTATATTATCAACATATGATAAATATAGCTTCTACAGCTTTAACAATCAACTCAGCTTTTCTTATCTCTGGCTTTCACAACTCTTCTTATCACAAATGACCTTCTATAAGTACATACTCCAAGTATGAGATCATGGGACATGTTAGAAAATTCTTCTTAACATCCTTGTCAGCTCTACTAAGCATGCAAGCATAATTACAAAAACACAAGTATAAACTGAATAGACGTGTCGCTTGACTAAGTAAGCTTCACCAAATTAATCATAACTTTGCAATCTTCTTCAAATACGTTTGGCACCTTTAGATTGATATCAACAACTCATAAGTCATCATGAATATACACATGCATATCTTGAAGATAGGCACAACTCAATAAACATATTACATACATCACCCTTAAACCGTTATTCCTCCAGAACTGTAACCATCACTAATAGAATTACATATCTTTACTGAAACATCATATCTGGGTCTGCGCGTATGAACATAGCATAATAAACATGTCAAAAACATGTATCTATCCACGCAAGTCTTCATGTCATCATATGGATAAGTACATATAGAGGTACTACTGTGTATTATATGTTGTCATCAATGACAAACATACAATCAATCATCTATTCAGAATCAAATCTCAGATAGAAAGTGTCTGTGCACCACTTTAAGGCATGTTGGAACCGATGGTTGAATGTGGTGAGGGGTTCGTTCAGTTGCTTACTGATGTAGATAAACTAGCTATGGGACCATGTTGGGTCCACATGAATGTGGAAGGCCACTAGGAAGGCATCTTTTATATCCTGCCAGCTGTTGATGGAGTTGGCAGGCAAGTTAAGGTACTAGTTTAACTCATTCTTCCCTAAGGACAAAGGGAACATTTACGTCACAATGTCTTGATGCTATACCCAGTGTTAGTTCATGGCATCCTTATAGGCCTAGAGGTCTTCTTCTATGGTTTGTGGGCCTAGATGCTCATATCTGGGACAAATTTTCTTTGGATGCGGAGGAAGATCGTTGGTAGCACCGGGGAACTGTCCCATTGGGGACCCGGTGTTACCAAAGTAATTTTTCATCGGGGCTGCTAGATTTTGGATACATTGAGCATTAGTCCCCAGGGTTATTTGAGGCCATTAGGTATTATGAGGTGTAGAAAATCCCTAGACAAGGTTTGCTAGTTTTTTGGTTTGCGGGGTCCTTTTCTTTCGAGCAGGAGGTTCGAGTTCAACAAAATTTTTAGGATTTAGGGCTGATCGAAGGATTCTTTCAAAATGCAAGGTCAAAAAAGACCATATCCTGCGAAAAGCTTGGTTCCTAAAACTATGGCTTGGGGAACCCTTGGGCGGTGTCAAATCAAAATCTTCTAAAGGGGACAAGCTCGACCCTCCTTCTAGCACCAGTTTTTGTTGATGAGACTTTGTGATGGGTCCAATCAATAGATGATAAGTTGTCACTGGGTACCGGAGTACCAGCCAACTTCTCTTGTAAAGGTTGTTAGGGGAATAAATTCTCTGGGCCTTCAAGCACCTGAGTGTCAGGTCTCGATGGTGCAGGGAGCTAGGTTGGGCAATTGACTATTTTGTTCAGGGGATAGATGGTTTTTTACTCATCTTCTTTAGGGATTTTGGCAATGGGGATGGGGTTGCCTGCACACATGTTAAGTTAACCAAATAAATAGAAAAAGATAGATCAAGGTTAGAGTTTGTTACTTCTACTTATAGTTATGCAACATATTTCCAACATCAACAATTCTCTAATGAACTACACTAAATACAGAATGCATATAGAACCAACAGTTCATACGTATTCAATAGAAAGGGAAAATTATATCATAATCTAACAAAACATTAGAGCAAAGGACATTAGAAACATACAACACAAACGATATTGCTAACTCAGAGATCAGAACATCAACAACATCATTGCCAGAAACTGTTCTTCCTTCTTCATTAACACACTGTTCCAGCATCACTGGAGTGTACATCAATGACTCCAAGGGAGCATCTAACTACTAAGAACTACTGAGCATTAAGCTCCTGTGACTACTAGAAAATGAAATGCTAATAGTATTGGATTGCAAAATCATCAATTTTTCCAACCTTTGAAATGAGGTCGGACTTCTTATTTATACACATAGTTTTCCGTAAAACTAATCTAATCTAACTATACACTCAATATTAAAATATAATATATGGTGGCTGGTACTACCTACACCTTAAAGAGAGTGGAGGTCTGACATGATAGAGGAAGAAGACAAGAAAAGAAGGTGGAATAATCAGCATAGAAGAGAGTGTCGGGTATTGACAGAAGATAACTGATCTTCCTAGAGTTTGAGGCTACATGCCTCATCAATGTGAAATGTGGCTCACTATCTTCGATGCACCAGGTAGTTAATGATTGAGTGGTGCTTTGGCAGAATCATGTGTCAAAGCCATCCCTCTATCTGACATGCCTTATCAGGATCACTGACCCGTTGACCCCATTATTAACTGATGAACAATGACTGGTTGACTCTGAGGAACCAAGACACGAGTCACTGAAAGAATACAAAACATTCAGATCCAGAATTCTAGAGTCCGAGAGCTTACGCTCAAAGAATAATGAATGTTCAAAAAGTACCCTGCTGGTGAAAATCTCCAGATTCCAGAGAACCTTATTGTTCCTTGTATGACTTAAATGCTTCCAGGAGCTGGGAAAATCCATCTTCATCAATGTCTTTGATGTTGGCCTGGGGGACCTTGGTCACCTCCATTTGTTTGCCCAGATCTGGGGTGTTTCCTTTAAATTTTGTGGTCATCTTTGCTACATCATGGGCCCAGAGCATCATGCGAGATATGCGTGACATTTTTGGCCCATCCATTCCTTACGGGGACTGATATCGTGACTCCATTAGCTCATCAAATTTCCCTACATTATATTCCTCCAGAGTACATGTATTTGTATTGAAGGGATCTACTCTTGAAACCCTCATAAAAAATGCCTTGTATAGATTTAAAGAATATTCAACTTCTAGAACTTTGTCCCTCGGGGCCCCTACCAGTTGCTTGCTTATCTCCAATTTGAGATCAAGTATGGAATGTTGGACCAGGATAAAATCGAAGGACTCCTCCCCCAAAATTCCCAACACTGTGATGGGTTCCTCTCTAAGACCCATTAGTTCTCCCAATTCACTCATCCATGCCTCGTATTGATCAGTTTCTCCCTCCCATAGAGAAATGGTATTTTTAACTTGGTGCAAAATGATATCAGTCGCATACTGGTTCGAGAGTGTTGTCACTAGGAAATGTTAGACATTTCCTACCTATTCAGCCACCTAGTTGTCAACTTCCTACGGCTTCTTTTTCATATTCCTCAGTGCGTCCATGTCACTGTGTGGGAGAAGTGCTCCAGATGTAGAAGCTTTCAGAGGAATGGTAGTTATAGGCTGTGCTAGCTCTGTCAAAAGCCAGAGGAGATTCGCACTCTTTTATTTTCCTCCTTTAGTCTTTGGGCTTGTATATCATAGTGGGCCTCAATCACCTGGCTAGCCTCTTTCAACGGGTCAAGTTCACCCTTCTTATCCCTCTTCCCCAGAGCTACCTCTATGACCATGTATTCGATAGCACTCATTGCTGCTTCCTCTTTGTCTTGAGGAGGTGTCATGATGACCATGACTATATCTCTACCTAGAGAAGTTTGAATAGAGTGGAGTGTTAGGGCCTTCTTTGGCTTGGGAGCGCCTTGTGTCTGTGCCATCATCTCATCCAGGAGAGATGGGATTTTACCACCATCAAGACCTTTCTCTTCTTGGAGTCTAATAACCATTATGGTGGTGGGGGAGGCCTTGCTATTAAAGCTTGATCATTGGTGTCCCCTTCAAGTTTTTGTTGCTCACCCCTAGTGTTTAGAGTCTCATCAGACTCTTTTTCTTGGTTCCAGGGATTATCCACACCATCCACCTTTGTGGCATCAATATTTTCTGCCTCGGTGTTCCTGTCCTTGGCAGCATCGATAGAATCAACATTAATATCTCTGGGGTTCTCCCCCTCCTTCTACTACTTCTACTCTTCTTCTCCAAAATTATCTACTAGGACATCCTCCTCCATTGGCTTATCCTCTAGAGGTGGTGGAGGTGTCTAGCTAATGTTTGGTTGTTGGGCTATTAAGACCACCTCGCCAAATGTTACCCTACCCTGGGTGGGCAGAGGTGTCTGGAGCATGGTAGCTGAGGTTACAATTTCTCTCGTAGGTCCGGTTCCCTCAATAGAAGTTAGCTGATCATCTTGCACTTTCCTCTTTTCTCTTTTGGTCTCTAGTACTGGGATTTCTTGGAAATTTGGGATATCCACCTGTTATGGTTCCTTTTCTACTCGGACCTCCTGCTCCACGGCAACTTCTTTTTAAGGTATCTCCCCATCAGTGGGGAATCTTTTCTCTTCTTGGGTGGCGATGTCCTCTATTGCCTTCCATATATCCCCTTATAGATTTACAAGTTCATCCATCCAAAATAGATCGTCAAAATCATCATGCGGAGGGGAGGTCTTTGGGTGATTCTCTGGTTGATTTTCTAGTTCAAGGGAGTCTAGGATTACATGAACGTCTGGGATGTTAGGCATCCTGAGGTCTATTTCTATCTTTGGTGGATGGAAATTTGTCTTTTTATTCTTCCTCCTTGTCACCAATGGGGGCTACAGATCCAAAATAGTTGCACGCTCCTCTTCTCATGTCCATGTTACCCAGACCATAAGTTTTGCAAGTGAGGGGGAGCCGAAAGAGAGGGTAGGTTCTGCTACAATAACCAAGATGCCTAGCTGGGTGCTTATGGCTTCCTTCATCTTTTGGGATGCTGTCAGCTGAAGGTGTTATTTCTCTATAATGGGGACTATGGATGGGATCTAGAGTGGGGTACCAAATTTTATTTTTCCTCTATCCTCACCCTGCATAGAGGTTCTGGCCCTAGAAGTGGATCCTTGAAAAAATGGGCCAACTCTTCGAGTACTTTTCATACATACCTTCAGAAACTATGCATGACTATGTTCAACTACATCATGGGTGATATCTTCAATTTTTAGGCCTTTCGGGGTGTCCTAGTCCACTAGAGGGAGAGCCATTTTGTCTACTCCATGGGCCTTGTACTGTGGGTCTTCTTTAGACCCGGTATCCAAAAATTCCTTGGGAAAGTTTTGAAGCTTGAGATGCTTCATCATGCCTTGCATCATTTTGACTAAGTATCGATTCTAGACTTCAAATTAATCTTGGAAGTCTGCCCAAAAATCTTCAATGTGGGGCTTTTGGGCGTCCGATGCCCAAGACAGTGCCGATACTATCTTAGCTAGCGGATCAAAAAATTTCCGGTACAAGTAAAACACTGCTAGCCCCAGATACTTCAGTTTGTTATCGGCCTCTTTTTCCACTGTGAGGATACAAGTATAGTTCCCATAGGTTATTGGGAATGGAATGTTGGTGACCTTCAATGCAAAGAAGGTATGTAGCTCCAGAATCTGTCTGCAGTATTCCAAAAGAATTATCCTATCCCCATAATGTTTGGGCAATAGTTAGGGTTTCCCTGAGAAGTAAGTCACCTGAATGTAGGAGTGTTGTTTAAACTAAATATAATAATGGCCATAATTAGTGACTAATGTCATTGCTTCTTTTGAAATCTGGTATCTGGCATCTCAGGTGGGTGTAAGAATATTATATAAAATGAAAGAATCATTCACTCTAAAAAAAACTGGGGAAACTGGCCTCCCATTGTATTTGTGGGAAATAGTCCCATGGAGTGTTCTGGCACTTTCCAGTCCTGAGCTCACTGATAGTGAGTAGTCCCCTAGTGATGGGGATTTTCTATGCCAGTGCCCACAAGACATAGGAAGTCATGTAAAATTTGGAGGACTGGAAGACCTTGACAAGCTGGGCGTCCACATGATTGGCGATGATTGTTGCCCAATTGAAAGTCTGTCTATTGGAGGCAATGGTGAATAAGAAGTAATACGTCCATGTAAAGAATTCCTAGGCGTGGAGCTCTCCAAAGACCATGCATAGTGTGATGATCCCCATTTGTATGCTCTCTTTGAACTCTGTCCGGGGGATCTCGAGCTTCATCTTTTTGTAGTCTTTTCTTGGGGTCTTCAGCCAGTTGGAGTTGAGGTATTGTTGGGTCGCTTACGGGAGCCTCTAAAATTCATTTAATGCCAAGGTCTGAGTGATAAATGAGGCATTGGAAAACTTGGGGATCCCTAGCCCCAAAGAAAATGTTACAGCATCGAGAGAGACTATGGGCATTGGGTGGCCTGGTGGAATAGGAGCGACAAGCATGATAGCCTGGACGGCTGTGTTGTAGTGTTCTGCCAGTGTGAGAATAAGCTTCAGAGCCTTCACTGAGTAGGGGAAGCAGGTGGCCATACAGATTCTGGAGGCAGCCACACTAAGTGCCATCAGATCTCTGACCATGCATTGTATGAAGATTATTTTCACCAAGGCCTGCATTTCAGCCCATGCACCGACACTTGTGTCTGTAATCAACTGCAGCTTAGAATCAACCTTCGATCCTAGAATGGCTTCTCCCTTCATATATTTCATTGCGAATGGGAGTTTCTTTTAAGGCCTTCTCAGCCTTTGTCCTGACAGCTTCCCTGGTTGAAGTTGTAGTAGTGAGTTTCGGGCTCCCAGGTGGAGAATATGTTGATGATTCAGACATGATTGATAAGTGAATTTCAGCAACCTACAAGACCAGGAAACCATCAATATAGGTAATATAATAAAATTCTAGATCCCAGAGGTTTCACCACTACCTTGCATCTGTCCAAAAAAAGTGTTAGTTCGCATCAAACCCTGAAAAGATATATATAACGAAATGACTTAGAAATTTGATCTATGCCCGAGGGTTTTTAGGATTCTAGCTTGTGTGATGAATGAAATGAAGTTCCAAGGGGGAACTTGGGATCTAGAGTCCATAAAACCAACCGTTATTGACATGATCTGAAATTAGTCATACTAGGCTAACATGGAGCGTCATGTGGGCATGCAATAAAGGGAGTAATGGTAATAACATCGACAGTTGTCTAAACATATGAGATAATGAATGCCACTTGGGCTAGTTGTTAATGCTCGCATGTGGGAGAATTAAACCTTCCATTAAGACTGAGGTGACAGAGGAGAGAGAAAACCTACAAACTCAACCAGGCAAGGTCCTAAGTTTGATTTTGCAGAGACTAGATTCGCAAGCTTGACAATTTGGTGAACGCGGAAGGGCACAAAGAGCTCGCCACGAAATAGGAAGGAACAATATACAGAAATATACAAGCACCTACACGGAGGGCTGAAGCACAATGAGGGTCGAAGCACAACTCGCAGTCTTACCCAAAACAAACCTATATACAGCCATTTACAGACAACTAACAATAATTTATAGCATGTACACTAGAATACACTATTTTACAACTACACAGAGGGCAGACAACCCTCTGGCAGAGCCATCCCACCAATCGGAGGTGACGCCAAGAACATAATAGGAAGCGGAGATAAAAACAAAAACAAGGAAAGAAAACCCAAAAACAAAAACTAGAAAACAAGGGAGAACCAAAAGGGCCTACCTTAAAACATGAGGAATGTGGGAGAATGAGCATGAGAGGCACTCCATAACTGATCAGCTTCAAATGACCATGAACACGCAACTGGTTATCATTGTTTAAGTAATGTTTAAGCACTATGAACAAATTAGACTTAATCATTGTTAAATCACCTTAATCACTTTGAATTGCTCTGGTAATTTTGTCTATGGAAAATGTAACAATGACTAATGAAACCTATTTATACCCTTAGGGTAAAACATCCCGCGTTCTTCCTTCCACAAATCTTGAGAAAAAGAAAAACCTTCAAACTTGGGGCCTGGGGATTCCATGCAACCACACCCTCTAGCAAAAGAGGAAATGGTGACAGATAATCCTGAACGCTGGAATCTGGCTGGAACAAAGAAGACAAACACTCTGGGACCAGGCCACGGAGCAAGGAAGACAAAATGAGAACACAGCACCGGCCCTGCGGAGGCAAGGGCCAGAGAAAACAAAGAAAACAAAAATAAATGAAGGGATAACATAAGGAAAAAAAGGAGGGACCCAACATTTTTCCCACAAAATGTAGGGATGAGTATGCAGGGCATAACACCCCTGATCTATGTTGATTATAGGATTCATAAAAGTATGAATTCCATGTCTTTTGCTCACTAGTAAGGATACTTGCATTTGGAAACTCCACTTGAATAGGTTCCTCACTTGAGAGTAGTGATTCTGCTAGTTGATCTACAATAACTTGTCCCTTAATAGCTTTACAGTCCACATACTCAATGTAAAACTCACTCATTACCATAACCCACTTGGATAGCCTCCCTGTGAGAGTTGATTTGCTAAGAATATATTTGAGTGGATCTATTTTAACAATAAGTCAAATTTTATATGCAAGCATGTAATGTCAGGTATTTTGAGACACAAAGATGTATGCTAAGCATGCTCTTTTTGCACAAGTATAATTGAGCTCATATTTGACTAAAGTTATACTAATATAGTTGATTTCTTTTTCTTTACCTTTGTCATCTTCTTGTGCTAATAGAGCCCCCAATTAATTAAGTTGCTAAGATGTATAGAATTAAAGGTTTTAAAGGTTTCACATTTACTATCCCATTGAAAGAGGATATCTTTGTGCAACAATTGAGAAAAGGAATGACATTTTTCCACCAATTGGGATATGAATCTTCTAAGAGATTATAGTCTTCCTTGCAAAGACCTCAATTTATGAATATTTCTCGGTGCCCCCTATTTCCATAATGGCTTAAACTTTAGCAGGATCTACTTCTATTCCTTTTTCCGAAATAATATATCCCAACAATTTTCCCGATTAAACACCAAAGGCACACTTTTAGGATTTAGCCTTACATTGAATTATTCCAATCTTGTGAATATTTTATCAATTATGGGTAGATGTTATTTTCTAGTATAATATTTTTCAATAATATCATGTACATAGTCCTCCGTAAATGTATGCATCATGTCATGGAATATGGTAGTCATGGCCCTTTGATAGGCCGCCCCTGAAATTTAAAACCAAATTGCATCACATTCCAGTAAAAAGTACCCCAAGGATAGGTAAAATATGTCTTATCTTCATCTTCTAGAGATATCTTTATTTTATTATAGCCACTAAAACCATCCATCAAGGAAAACAGAGAATGTCCTGCTGTCAGATCTACTATAGTATCAATGTTAGGAAGCGGGAAATCATCTTTGGGATATGATTCATTTAAATCCCTAAAGTTGGTGCAAATCCTTATGCTTTTGTCACTTTTGGAAAGAGGTATAATTTTGGAGATCCAAGCTACATATGTAATAGACCAAATAAATCCTATGTCCAAAAGTTTCTTTAACTCTTCTTTAGCTAATAATTCCACATGTGAATTCATTTTTCTTAATTTTTTCTTTAATGGTTTAACTCCCGGAGCTATGTTTGAGATGGTGCATTATTAGATTTGGGTCCAATCTTGGCATATCAGCATAGAACCATGAATAATTCACTTTTTTTTCTTTGAAAAATTCAATGAATTTCTCTCTTTCTTCTAAAGACAAAGATGTAGCTAAATGAATAACCTTTGGTTTTGCCTCTATTCCAATGTTGATCTTTTTTGTTAGATCTATCAAGATAGCTGATCTTTCTTCATGATGGTTAGGTAAAATTTCAAGTCTCTCATCCTTAGGTGCCACAATTGGGTTTTCACCTTTGGATACATCATTTATTTTTACTATTTTTGGATCTAGCACTGCAACATGGTGGTTTTCACCACTAGATCTTTTATTGTTTTTTTATTTTTCTTTTTCTCTTGATGACTAGGAAACTTGATATTTCCCCCCATTTATGCCTCTTAATATGATTCATTGGTGTAGGAAGGTACAACCGCATTTAGGTATAAATATATGTCATGATCATCTTTGAATTCCGGTATATCATTTGTCTCAAGTTGGTCCCAATCAATCAATTCAAGGTGAACAAATGATAAAGGATCAATTGGTAAATTTAGGTCAATGGAAGTTAGTGTCATGATTTCATTTGCAGGTTCATATATTGTATCTTGCAAATCAATAACATGTATTTCCTCAATATGGTCCATAGATCTAGGATCAAAATCTCCCTCACTAGAGTCCTCTCAAGTTTCTTGTGGGAAAAACTATTGTACATTAAATCTAGAGCTAGATTCTCCTAAGATAGAGGGCACATAAGCCTCTCTACCCATTCTTGGTTTGTATTTGGAATTTCCTTTGGTGTAGAAGTGTAAGAATGAATAACATCTACCTCTTTATCATGACAAGATTAATCTCATAATGAATCCCATTCATATCCATTTGAATCATCTTCACTTTATAAATCCAACATTTTAGTGTGTTCATAAGGATTAGTGAAATTTTTTTGACCATTACCTTTCTCATGATATCTTATTCCTGATTTTTCCTCACTTTACCTCCATGGGGGCTATATAGGTTCTAACAACCATCTATTTCTTTTTCCTAAAGTTCTTCCTCCTTTGTAACCCATCTTTTTCATGATGTATCATCTTAAAATGGAAGCACTTCCATTTTGATAGGTTTAGCACCCTCATTTACTATGTTTGCATATTAGATTTGTATCTGTGCTTGATTATACATGTGTAGGTAAAATTAGGGTTAGGATCTTATGGATCCTCCTAGATTTCCCTCTCCATGGATCTTCTCTCAAGGTAGGTGTTGGTACTATTCCCTACTTAAGTTGTGCCCTGTAATTTTCTTAGGGTCTCTTGTCATTGATAATGTCTAGGGTTTTGAAATTGAGTTTTAGAATGTTCTTATGTCTCTGAAAAGTTCCTCAAACCCTTAATCTAATTGAAAATGATCAAAAATGACTAAAAAACCCTTATTGCCTTGGCCGATTCTATTTTCATGTTACTTTTTTGGTCACTTAAGTCACCTTAAGTCATGTGTCCATGTTAAATGGGTTGCTTTTTACAAAAGACTATGATTCCTAACCGTTTTAATATTTCCTAAGTCTTGCCATGTAAAGTCCCATTTACATCATCACCTTATGTATCGAGAAAGTCAGAAAAGATTGAACGGCTCACTTAATCGCTTAATGGAAAAGTGCTCAACATCTAGCAGTTAAGCGAATAAGCAGTGGTGACGCATGTCCTTGGTGGGGCCAAACATGTTAAGAAAGTCCTCAGTTAAAAGATGAGAAAGTCAAAAAAGTTTGGATGGTGTACTTAATCGCTTAATTAGAATATGCTTGATATCTAGCAGTTAAGCGATTAAGCGAAGGCGACGCGTGTCCTTGGTGGGGCCAGACATTCGTAAAGGTGTTCTATTAAATAGTGCACAGTTTGAAAAGATCGAATGGCCCACTTAATCGCTTAAAGGAAAAGTGCACAGAATTTAATGAGTAAGCGATTAAGCAAAGGTGACACCTGTCCAAGGAAGCATGTGGATCCAGTCGCAGACGAGTTAAAAGGTGTTAAAGCTTGTAAAGATCTGACGATCGGCTTAATCGCTTATACTCAAGATGCTCGACATCTAACAAGTAAGCGATTAAGCGGTGATGACATCTGGTAGTTGTTGGGCCCAGGTATTCAAAGCTGACGAGAGTTTAAACTTCACATAAGTTGTTCCATATCTGATGGCTCGCTTAATCACTTGAAAGAAAAGTGCTCGACATCTAACGAGTAAGTGATTAAGAGGTGGTGACACGTGTCCTCAGTCAACAGTTATTTCTGGGAAAATAAGATAGTCGTCAGATGCAAATAATGATGTCCAGAATCGATGGTCCAAATTCAAAGTTGATAAAACAAGTTGCAGAGAGCCATTAAGCCACAAAATTGAAGCTTGCAGATTAATTGCAGAATGTGTGACATCTCCAGTCGAATTCAATTCGAAAGACTAATTTGATTGAGGCCATAAAATTGATTAAGCCAACTCCAGCCTCAATAATTCACCAAAAAAATTTGAGCAAAGATGGAATTGTGAAGAAACCAGCTTTAAGCGACTTCTGTACAGAACAGGTAAGCTTACTGATTCAATAACATTCAAATTAAGGTGAAATTTGGAGCTCAGAAAAAACTATAGTGCTTTGTTTTAGTAATCTGAGTCTAGTATTACAGAAAAAAACCTTAGAATGGCCCCTAGAATCAAAATCTACGGAGAGGTTGATTACCAAAAGAGAAATGTTAGGGAAGACTTATTGTAACAATTACCACTATCCTCAGGGGATGCCACACAAGCAAAAAATATAGTTCCATTACATCCTCATTTTAAGATCAGAGAAGGATTGTATGATTCTGGTAGATGGGCAAAGGATGATAAGACCAGTTTTGATGGTCTCACCCTGTTCAGAATGGCCTATAGTCAGAGAAATGCCTCTACCCCAGACTGTAATATTTGGGAATTAGATGTGGGAAAACTCATAGCTCCCAGTGTGTTCATGGATACTGATTTATTCATC
Organism: Thuja plicata; assembly: GCA_018584345.1. NCBI lineage: Eukaryota > Viridiplantae > Streptophyta > Pinopsida > Cupressales > Cupressaceae > Thuja > Thuja plicata. The sequence goes on along the minus strand of MU224676.1, from coordinate 1,504,208 downwards.
TTGATCATGAACACTTATGATAAGGTGGCTAGGGTTGTTAGGGACACCCGAGGAGGCATACTATTGAATGTATCAGAAGATGAAATCAGAAGGATTTTCAAGCTAACTGATCCCTCCCAAAATATGGATGATATTGACCTTGAATACTTCAAGGAAATATACAAGAACCAAAGAGATTTTTACAAAGGTGAAGTAGTAAAAGGG
>MU224676.1:1451345-1498284 GCA_018584345.1 Thuja plicata | reverse complement strand
TACATACTCCTTTCCATCCTTTTATCATAATAATTAAGTGTAAGAAACTAAAATTGGCCTTAGGATCTCTTTCTTATCTCATTATGCAAATCTTACTTAAGAAATCCTTTATGAGCCAAATTTAGACGTTACATTTTGGTGAACCCACGATAGACAACTCTTTCTTTTCCTTGGTGTTAGATTTACATTTCATATTAGATCTTTCATGCATATAGAAGTAGGCTTTCTTTTATGCTCTTGCATTTATATTTCAAAATTCATAAAAATCACAAAATTTCTTTAAAAATACAAAAACATTTACATTTTTCATGCTTGTAGTGTTTCCTTGTGTTCAACATGTATGATTTTTGTTTTCAATATTTTGATGAGGATTTTTTTGAACAAAATGATAAATCCCTTAATGAGGTACATGGAAGTGAGAATGGAAATGGTTCGAATGAGATCCCCATGGATCCTATTCCTATTTCATCCTCCTCCACAACCCCTTCAATTGACCTTTACCATAGAGTGTATGCATGGTTACCTTCATATTCCTCTATTTGCAACATCGACACACCTAAAATGATATTTCCTAAGCCTTTGATTATGGTAAAAGGGTGTCCTCGAATAAGTATTAAGGGTAAACCCAGAGATCCCTTGGATTTCTTCGATAACATGGATTCTATTTTGCATGCTTATCGCACACGAAATAATCCCCAACCTACTGTCCCAGCAACTATACCTCCTTCTCAACCTATGCTTCCTCAAGCACCTAGGTTACCTTCTTCCTTTAAGGAATATGACTTAGTGGAACAGTTATGCGCTACTCCATCTAAGATATCTTTATGGGAATTACTTCAAACTTCTCCTACATATCATGAGGCATTGCAAAAAGCTTTATCTACTCTCCCTGCTAGGCCTCCTAATCAAGAGAACATTAATTCATTTTTGGAGTGCATGCATACTATGCCTTATGTACCTCCTATTATGTTTTCTAATAATGATTTACCTACTGTTGAGGTGTAGAATCAATATGATGCTCTTATGGTTGTTGTCTCTATTAATCAGAGTATCATTCGCAGAACATTGATTGATAATGGAGCTGGGCTTAATGTTTGTAGCATGGATATGCTTAGGTAAATTAACGTCAATCTTACATCTATTCAACCAAACAATATTCCTATTCATGGATTTGCTAATATTGCAAAGAAAACTTTGGGTATTATTACGCTACCCATTAAAGTTGGTCCTCTGCTTCTTTACACTCCTATCCGTGTTATGCCTGGACCACTCAATTATAACCTTCTATTAGGAAGACCCTGGTTACACACTATGCATGCAGTTCCCTCTACTCTTCGTCGCAAGGTTGGGTTCATATATAAAAATCTAATGTACACACTACATGCAGATGATGCACCAAATCCTTGCCTAAATACAGAATATGCTAAGGTTCCCGAGCCTATACAACCAGTTAAAAAACTTGAACAACCACTTGAGGTTAAACAAGATGAGATTCCATCTTCTTCCCTGATGGAAGATGATTGGGGAACATTGGATTTTAATCCTACTTTTATAGGAGAATATAAAGTATCAGATTTGGAATTTAAAACTAAGTTTGAAAAACAAGTTTTTATTCCTTCTTCACTTTTTGAGGTGTTAAAAAGTAAATTTGTTGGTGCTTATCGAGATGAAACAATTGAGACAATAAAACCAGATTGCTATGACATTGTGACATATGCTGCTCCTTTAACTCAATCTGATATGGCTGACAGGTATGGTTCTGGTTATCATTTACTCAAGAAATCAGGATTTAACAGGAAAGGTTGTGGTAAGTATGAACAAGGTATACAAGTACCCCTAGATAACAAAGGTTGTGATTATACTTATGGGTTAGGATTCAATCCTTATAGGCAACCATCGACTTTTCCTCTTAATGGTAATCATATTTTGGTGGACATTTGAAATTGGTTAATCCGCTTCTCCTTGACATGGATCAAAAGCCTAGGTTGGATATCTTTCCTAAGGATGAAGCACTCGCTGATTTTTTTGGAGCCTATCAAGATCTACCTACATTTCATCATAAAAGAAGGAAGCAATATTGCCTAAATAGTGAAGCCTATTTTGGAGAACATGATGAATCAGATATTTCCCCTTTGCCAATAGATTCTCCCATACAAAGTAACTTATTAATAACTGAGACCATTGAGATTCAATTGGATCAGAATGATGTTGAAAGAACAATCAAAATTGGGAAGTGTTTGCATCAAGATGAACATGATCAATTGGTTTCTATCTTGCTTGAATATAAAGATATCTCTGCTTGGACATATTCGGATATTCTAGGTATAGACCCAAAGATTGTCATTCATAATATTTTCCTTAAACCCAATGTTAAACCTGTGAAATAGAAGATTCACAAGATGAATCCCAGCATCGCTTTACTAGTAAAAGCTGAAATTGAAAAATTACTAGGTGCTAGATTCATCCGCTCTATTTATTATTCTGAATGGATTTCCAATATTGTGGTTTTTTCTAAAGGAGGAAATAAAATAAGAATGTGTACTGATTTCTGAGACCTAAATAAAGGATCCTTAAAATATGACTTCCTACCACCTAATATTGACATGATTGTGGATTCAACAGCAGTTCATGCATTATTGTCTTTTATGGATAGATTTTTGGGTTATAATCAAATCTTTATTCCTATTGAGGATCAACTTAAGACCGCATTTATTACACCTTGGGGGACATTTTGTTGGGTCATGATGCCTTTTGGATTAAGAAATGCGGGAGCTACTTATCAACGTGCAATGACTCTAATTTTTCATGATTACATTCATAAGGTTTTGGAAGATTATGTGGATGATATCTTGGCAAAGTATATACAAAGAGAAGATCATGTGTTCATTTTAAGACAAATATTTGAAAGAATTAGGAGTTACAACATGAGGTTAAATCCTAAGAAATGTGCTTTTGGAGTTGATTTTGGAAAATTATTAGGATTTATTATCTCTAAGAAAGGCATAGAAGTTGATACTGAGGAGATTGATGCTATTGTTAACATGCCTCCTCCTAAGAATATTTCTCAATTGCAAAGTTTACAAGAAAAAATACAATCTATTCATCACTTTGTTTCTAACCTAGCCGATAGGACTGTTCCTTTTACTTCTTTACTCAGAAAAGACACTATTTTTTCTTGCAACCAGGAATGTAAGAAGTCTTCTGAGAAATTTAAATAATATCTTGCTAATCCTCCTATCTTACAACCTACTCAATTCAATAAACCCTTTTATCTATATACTTCTGCCACTTCCAATGTTGTGAGTGCATTGTTGGCTCAACATGATAGTGACGGAAAGGAAAGACCCGTATACTATTCTAGTTGGACCTTGTTGGATTATGAAACATGATATAATCAACTAGAACAAAAATGCTTGGCTTTAGTTTATGCTTGTCAAAAACTCTAGCATTACTTACTCAATGTTGAAGTCAATGTGATTGTTAAATTTGATCTTTTAAAACACCTTTTCTTGAAAACTGATCTCTCCGATCAATTAGCAAAATGGGTGATGTTACTCATAGAATTTGATCTCAATTTCATCCTTCAAAAGGAAATTAAAGGAAAAGATTTAACAGATTATTTAGCCGAAGCTCCTTGTCTGCATTCTAATACAACTATTACCTCAGTAGAATTCCCTGATGAGCATATATTTGCAATCAAACAAGATGATACTTGGGAATTATATTTTAATGGTTCTAAGTGCAAGACAGGTTCTGGGGTGGGAATTATCTTGATCCCTCCTATGAAGAAACTGATCCCTATGTCATATAAATTAACTTTTCCTTGTACTAACAACATTGCGGAATATGAAGCCCTTATAGCTGGTTTATGAGCAGCTTCATCTCTTCATATTAAAAACTTAGAAATTTATGGGGATTCGCAATTGATTGTGGAACAAATCAAAGGAGGTTATCAAACTAAGAATGATAGGATGGCACAATATCAAGATTTGGCTCTGGATATTCTATCACAATTCTCTTCTTATACAATTCAAACTTTACCTAGGAAGGATAATCGACATGCAGACACCATGGCAAGTGTGACTTCTTTGGTTTGTCTTGAGAATAACAATGAAGACTTTCAATTCACTATACACACTCTTAAATTCCCTGCAATTTTTTATAAGGTTACTATTGATTGTTTTAGTTTGCATTTAGATGAATGGTATTCGTATATCTTTCATTTTCTGAAAGATAATACTTTTCCAGAATCAGTAACAAGGAACGCACATAATCATATTCAAAAACTTGCAGCCCGCTATATCATTTTAGGGGAAACACTTTAAAAATGTTCTTACAATGGTTTACTATTAAGATGTCTTAACAAAACTGAAGTTCCTATAGCTTTAGCAGAAGCTCACTCTGGTTCTTATGGAGGACATTTTGGTGGGAAATCTTTAGTTAATAAACTCCTCAGAATGGGATACTACTGCAAACAATGGAGCAAGATTCCTTTACATTTGTCAAAAAGTGTCCTCAGTGTCAACAACATGGTAATTTAATTCATGCTCCTGCTCGCGAGCTTTGTAATCAAGTTGCTCCGTGGCCTTTTAGCATTTTGGGTTTTGACCTCATTGGAAAAATCTCACCGGCTTCTTCTCAAGGACATACATACATTCTCACAGCTACGGGTTACTTTACAAAATGGGTAGAAGATATCCCTCTTCATTCCACTACTACAGATGTTATCTATGATTTCATTCTTAACCATATTATAGCATGATTTGGCATTCCTTCAACGATAGTTTTGGATAATGGTACATCTTTCAAGAACAAAGAAGTCACAAAATTCATGGAGAAATATCGTATACAACATAAATTTTCTACTCCCTACTACCCTCAATTTAATGGTCAAGCTGAGGCATCAAATAAGGTTATTGAATAAATATTAAAGAAAATAGTCAACAAACATGCAAAAGATTGGCATACCCAGCTTACTTATGCCTTGTGGGCTTATAGGACTAGTGTTCATACGGCCACTGGCACTTCACCTTATAATCTTGTTTATGGGACTGACACTATCATGCCTTTGGAATTAGAAATACCATCCTTGCGTGTTTCATTTCATGGGATCATTGACAAAGATACTTTCTGGGAACAATGATTATAAGAATTAGAAATGTTAGATGAACAAAGAATAAATGCTTTGGAACACATTAAGGCCAATCATAAATCACTCCAAAAACCATATAATCACAAAGTGATTGAATTTTCATTCTTGGTAGGTGATTTAGTCTATTATGAGAACCAAAGAAATGTGAATGCTTTACCTAGTGAGAAAGGAAAATTTGGTCCAAATTGGCTTGGACCCTTTGTGGTAATTGAGGATTTTACTTTCGGTGTTTATAAATTCGCTGATATGAATGGTGTTCCTCTTAGGGAACCCATTAATATCATGCATCTCAAACATTATTATCCCTAATTCATCATTTCTTTGTTTATATATGTATGTGTTCCTTATAGAATAATTATTTTATAGGTTATCTAACTTAGAATGCATTCATACATATTTTCTTTTTCTCTTCTTGTTAAGTTTTCTGTATAGACGAAAGTAAAAAGTAATCAACCATAGAACTAATTGTTCCAAAAACAAAGTTTTCTTCATAAATAAACTTTTTTGAGTTTTGTACATATGTGGCACAAGTGCCATATCTATCAATCTCTATCTCGATGCTCTGAAGGACGGTGACTCCTATCTCTCTCAGATATGTGATGTGAGGCTGAGGATCTTGGAATGGTAGTCCATGTGCCACTCCTCAATATGCTCATCTCCTAGATCCACTCCTAGGCTCTCTGCATATAGGCCATCATTTTATCTTCTCTCTCCTTGCATAACCTTAACTCTCGTTGTACACATAGGAAGATATTTGCATGTCTTCCGAGATCCCTTATTCCTACAAGGGACTCTCTCTTGCTAGCTAGCAATCGGTAGGATATACATGTATCCATCAGAACCTCAGATACAAAACTCCTCCACTCCGCTATGCTCCCTGCAAAATTCCAATATAAAACTTATATAATTTCTTCTTCTAAACAAAATCTTTATTCAAAATTTTCTTAAGTTGTATCATACCTGGATCTCCTGCCTGGGTATCACTAAAGGATCTAGAAGGTGGGGGCATGGAGTGACTACTCTCTCCTTGCTCACTCTATCTAGGCCTCAGTGGTGGTGTCTCTGTATGCGCTCAAGGAGGTCACTGTGATCTCAAGGGAGCAACATAGACTGCCTCATCACTGGTCCTTACACTGGAGCCTGCGAGCATCTCTTCTACTCTCTCCTCCTCCATAGGATATCCCTCAAAGGGAGGCTCCTCCTCATATCTTTGAACCTCCTCCTCTCCTACTTGTATGTCATCTCCTTGGTGGTTCCTCTCTGAAGGACCTGGATCACCTATGGGCTAGTCATCGGGGAAGATAGGATGGGTCCCTTGTAAAATCCAGTATCTGATACACTCTCTGCTAACACTGGCATAGGATATCTCAATGGCTACCTCTATATCCTCGGTCTCATCTATCTCACTATCCACAATATCAGCTACTGTCGGTCGATGTATGGCACCGGGTCTCTGATATTATCTCATTGGATATGCATACTAAGGTACTATCCGGGGGACCCCCTGTATCAAACCAAACTGTCTCATCAACCTATCATAGTAGTATGGCGTCATGACATGATTGGTAGGACCTTCTAGCAGCTTACACTATTGTGAGTGTCTCAACTAATGTCGGCTATCTGGCCAGTCTATCATCTCACAATAAGGTCTCCATATCACATCTATACCTGGTATACAGTCAAAGCATACCCTCCAAAAGAGGATATCTCTGTGCTGCCAGACATCTGCTAGCGGATATGAAAAGGCTCTTGGTGTGCTCACATCTATCATTGCAGGAGTACATTGTGGTCATGTACATGTGTAATGATTAAACATCTAGACCTGTAACAAGGTGCACACCGTAAGACTCTCCTGCTGGTATCTCACTAACTGACTCAGCTTGTGATAAAGATGAGCCAACATGTTGCGGCCCCATGAGATAGTGACCCCATCACTCTCCATCCTATGTACGAGATGGGTGAATGGTGCTAAAAATATTGTACCCTTTGTGTTGGGCACTATAACCAAAGCAAGTATACATAGCATCACTCTCTAAACCAAAGGTGTCAGACCTGCTAGTATGGCTACCAAAGATATCTGATCTGATCAGGTCCTCATCTGTGGTACCCATCCCAAACAATACTCCATATCTGAATAAACCTTAGGAGGATCCCACAGTACTCTCGGTCTGACAGGCTCACCTCAGATCGAAAGTCGTAGGATCCTGTACACATCCTCCAACGTGACAGTGATCTCTCCTGATGGAAGATGGAAGGAACATGTATCCTCATCCCATCTCTCTATCAAGGCTGATATCATGGACCAATGGAACCTCAACTACAGTAGGACTGCTACCCAGTACAATCCCACATCTCTCAATAACTATATTTCCTCCTATTGTAGCTCAGCAACACTCCCTCTGAAAGATATTAGCAACATGAATCATATCCGTACTTCTACATCAAACATCTTCTATACCCACCTAACCTGGTCAAGGTCAACATTTTTGGGTCAAGGTTGACCTTCATGGGTCAGCGTCAACCTTTATGGGTTAGGGTCAACCTTAGTGGGTCAAGGTCAACCTATCCCCAAGAAGGATAGAACCTTCCTAGTCAAGGTTGACCTTAATGGGTCAAGGTCAACCTTCCCTATAAAAACATGAAATTTTTAATCACAGGCACTAGAAACAAGAACTTACCTCAGGCAGTGGCTATTTGTTGGCCAGGCACTCCCTCAAAACCTCCATGCAGCTCACTCGGAACTCCTCTCTCTTCGACATCCTATCTCCTTTCCCAAACTTTACAAATGGTAAGAATGAGGTGGTAAGTGTCTCTTTCTCTTATTTATAGGTAGTAAATTAGGGTTTTAAGAGGGTTTCACTTGAAGTTATTTAGGTTAAATTTGAATTTTCCATTTATATGCATTTAGATAGACATCTATTTTTTTCATCATAACTTGAGTTCGGTAGCTCTATTTTTAGTGTCGTTAGAGGTGTTGGAATTTTGATTCAGATACCTAACCTTTTAAATCATTTTAGGAAGGTTTAGGACCCTTCTAACTAGTTTAGGAAAGGACTTTTCCAACAAATTGCATATTTAGTATATAGAAATCACCTTATCACCCTGTTTCACCTTCCATAAATTAGTAAGCTGAGTCAGGGGGGGCATAAGGGGCTCTATATACTTCTCAAGATCATTATAGTAAGACTTAGGTGCTCTTTGGATTTTCACTAACCTCATGTTTTGTAGGTTGCAGATACTAATGGTTTCTTGTGGGATCTTTGCATTGAGGACTTGGCTATATCCTTTTTATACTTTATGATGTTTTCTTACTTTAGCTTGCATATTCACATAGTATCATATCTAAGCTAAAGTAAGGGCTAAATGTATCATCTTAAAATGGAAGCACTTCCATTTTGATATTTTTAGCATCCTAATTTACTATGTTTGCATATTAGATTTGCATATGTGCTTGATTATACATGTGTAGGTGAAATTAGGGTTAGGGTCTTATGGATCATCCTAGATTTCTCTCTCCATGGCTCTTCTCTTGAGGTAGGACCTATGTATTGGTCCTCCTAGGCCTCATACTACTCTCTATCTCTAGGCCTCTAGGCCTTCTTAACATTCTGGCACATTCCCCCACCTTCCTAGGTCCACGGCTGACCTGGGAAACGGCTCTCAGCAACTTTCTGGTGACCTGTCTGAAACCTCAGGTCAGTGTCAAGGTCAACCTTGACCTAGGTTAGGTTCAAGGTCAACCTTGACCTAGTTCAAGGGTGAGGTCAACATAGACCTTTGTCGAGTGCTGGTCCCCGTTTTAAAATTTGGAGCTTATCAGGGTCCAGAACTTAAAATAGGTCCCCAAGTTCATATGCAAAAGTGTTTTCTCTGATATTTGAATTAATATATTCCCTTCTTGGTTGGTGATTTTGATTGGACCATGATTCAAGGTAAAACTTGAATTAGGATCCCTTGCATTGCCCTAGCAGACCTATGTTGAGATCTCTATATAAACACTCTCTTTTGCCTTCATTTGATATGAAACAAAATTGGGAGATGACATGATGAAATGATGATGCAAACAAGCTAGAGAATGATATATAAGGACAAGCTAGGAGGACATATCATCATCTTCAATCAAACATTTTGAGGAAAAGCTATGGCGGATCTTCATTGAAGCAAGAAGGCTCTCTCTTTAGATCTACTATTTTCAAAATTCAAGCATTTTAAAGGACATTATCATGGGGTAGCAATTACAGATTGTGAGTTGATAAGAATACTTTAGCCTTGGGGACTTGGTATGCTTTCTCTGTCATATTCAAATCTATGCATTGCTTTCTCATTTCCATTTTATGTTAGGATTGTTAATCTAGAAGATTAGATCTTGATATTGCATGTTTAAAGACTCTTTTCAAAAGAGCAATACACACACACCATACATTCTATATTTGGCTATTTGTGGAGGTGGAGATCACCAAAATGGGGGTTTGAATAAGGAAAAACCCTATATAGCCACCACAAAACCCCTCTTTTCCCATATTTTCAAGTGCTATTTTCAGGAGTTACAGGTGCAGAATAGCAGATTTAAGACTAGATTTGGATACCCTTTTCAGCGAACTTCTGAGATCCGCAAACAGATTTTTTGTGAACACTGTGCAGGTCAGGGTCAAAATTATTGGGTTAGGGGTGACATTTGTGGGTCAAGGTTGACCTTTTTCATAAGACAACATCAGAATGGAAAAATATTTTTGGGTTTTGTTTGTCTCTACATTCTGGTTCCAGACCATACTTCAAATTTTCCAGAAACTCAATACAGGCTTCAAAAAATGAGTTTTTCTAGATCTTCTATATTATGAGGTATGTATCTTATCCCACTATTCTTTACATACTGCTTTCCATCCTTTTATCATAATATTTAAGTGTAAGGAACAAAAATTGGCCTTAGGATCTCTTTCTTATCTCATTATGCAAATCTTACTTAAGAAATATGTTATGAGCCAAATTTAGACATTACACATGATATCAAATCCTTTCCCATATTGATGTGTGTGATTACTAATGTGTCACACACTTTCACTTTTTACTTCCTCATCTTTGTATAACCATTTTAACACATTATTGTCTTCTTATATCTCTGTTGGAGTAGTGGCTATAATAAAATTATCATTATATTTGTGAGGAAGTGTTTGATTGGGTATGACCAAGGGTTTACCATGTGATTTAGGAGAAGTTGGCATATCCATGAGTGAAATATAATATTCTCCAACTCCCTTTTTCTTTATCCTACATTATCTTCAAAAATTTTCATCATGATATCCATCTTCTTGTAATTTGCCACTTTTTCCTCTTCTCTTTCTAATCATGATCCCTCTTTAATGGCAGAGTTTGATGTTGAAGAATTAGATTTTTCTTCATTTTTGTTTAGAAAACTCACTTTTTGCTTTACTTTGTTAGATAGAGAAGGAATAGTTTCTTCATGACTTGAGGTAGTGGGCTTATCATTTGGATCTTCTTTATCCTTTGATGTGGAGGGTGAATTCATCCTATGAACTTCCTCCTTAGCTTGTTCTGAATGTGAGGTACATGTATAAGCCTCATTATTATGGGGTACAAAGGAATCTTTAACCGGTTTTATATGACTCCAGTATTGCAATGGGTTAAAATCCCCGCTGATAGTTATTTCCTATTCAAAAATAAGGAAATTTCAAATATTGATGGTAGGTAGATGGAATGACTTGCATCTCATGTATCCATGTCCTTCCCAACAATATGTTGTAGGTAAAATTGAGATAAGTACTTTACAAATTGTTTCTTTTTTAATAGGTCCTACCTGAATAGGTAAAATGATCATTCCTTTGGAAGATCTCTCCCCATCATCATATACTTTAATAGTTATTTTTATTTTTGGATCCACTGATTCTTTAGAATAGCCTAAGTCTTTGACCGAATTTAGAGTACAATTTTTTAGACTGGAACCTCCATCAACTAGGACTCTTTTGACCCTATGATTTTGGATTAGGAACTCTATATGCAAGGGCAAATTTTTTGGATGATTTAAGGACATGTCATCTTACTCTGAAAAGGATAGGCAATGTGGTGCAATAAGATGACTAACCATGTTTTTAAATTGCTCCACATCTAGATTGGTAGGAACCATTGTATCTACCAAAGCTTTTTCCAATATATCCTTATGTGTGGGTGATAGTTTTAACAACTCCAAGATTGAAATTTGTGCAGGAGTTTTTTGAATTTGATCCATCAAATTATAGGTCTTGGAAGGAAACTATGAAGTATTAGGTCTAGACACAATGTTGGAAATTCCAAGTAGAATTACTTTTGATCCTTGCCCCTGAGTGATGACATTGGCGGGATCTTTGTTTTGTTTGTCTTTGATCACTATGAAATTAATGGTGTTCTCATAACTAGATAAAGAATTTATTGTATTGTCATAGGTGTGAGAAAAATTTACCTTATGATATACCTTTTAATTTTATTGATTAGTCTTTGAAGATTCACCCTTCTCATGATTTAGGAAAGGAGTTTTAAAGGTCGTGTGATCTTAATTATTCTTGGGTCCATAAACCTCAATAATACCATTGTCAATGAGGTCTTCAACCACATGTTTTAAGTTCATATAATCATTCATTTTGTACCCTTTATTACAGTGATATTCACAATGATTAGAATCATTCCACCATGAGTTATTTACTTGAGGTTCATATGGTCTTTCCTCTAGTAAAGTTATAAGTTTTTTGGAAACAAGTGTTCTTAGGGCCGACTCAAATGGTTCCCCCAATGGAGTAAACTTTCTCTATGGTCATGGAGTAAATTGAGTTATAAAGTTAGGTTTAGGCTTGGCACTTCCTTGATTGTCATTGGAAGTGTTTGCATTGTTAAAAGGATTATTGGAGGATTGGTTAACATTATTATTTTTATTAGTGGAACCCATTGAAATATTGAAAGGTTTTGGTTTAAGATTGTGAGCTTCCACTACTCCATCATTAACTAAATTGTTTTTTCATATTCTTCATCCAGAACTTTGGTTTATCGTTATTAGTATTATTTGAGGAAATTTTTGTTGAAGGCATTTTTGATGTTTGAAAAGGTTTTATTATCCATATAAATCTTTAGTTCCCCATTTCCTACAAAAGCATCCTCTATTTGGACTCCATTTTCTTTCACCTTTTCAAAATTTGGTGGACAATTAAGTTGTAACTTGAATTTCATTATGGTCATCAAACTGTTTATAAATATATCTATTTTTCCTTTTCAAGTATACTCCATGGATATTTGGAAAATATTCTTCTCCACCTTTGTAGAAAAATCAAAAAGGCTTTCACATTTTTTTTCTTGGTATTGCATAGATCTAACATGGCAATTTCTCATTCAATGTTGTAGGAATATTGATTAACAAACTTGGATATTAATTCCTCAAAACTATTTATACCTAGAGGTAACTTTGAAAACCATTCCATTGCTGATCCACCAAGGCTTCAGGGAAAAAACATCATCAAATAGGTAGGTTCATGGATAAATTCCATGCTTAAGGTGCCAAATTCAATTATGTGGTCCTGTGGGTCTGTTGTACCCATATATTTGTCATACCTAGGAAAAACCATGTTTTAAGGAAAAGGTTTCATAAATAAGTTTTTATCAAATGGAAAAGGGAAAGTAGCTTCAATTGAGAATTGTTGTGGGACAACCTCTTTCTTCATTCTATCCATTTGAGTTTTTAGGGAATTGATTTGTTGGTTCATGGATTTTAAAGGAGTATCTTCTTCCTCATCTATTGTAAATTGGGATGTGTTAAACTTATGAGGAATTTTTACTCCTAATTGATCCAAATGTAGAAAATATCTCTCCTTGTCCTTTTCTAAAACTTTTTCCATCATTTTCATGAACATAGGATTTTGAGAAGCTTCATTGACCTTTTCTTTAGTCAATTCTTCATTATGGTCATTATTGATTTCTCCATTGTTATTAGCTTCAAACCACGTGTTAGTTGCCATTGAGATCTCTCCTAATTTTTCCTCTTGTTTTCTTTCTTGAAAGGGTTGATTATTATAATGAGTATCCTCTTCCAAATAGGGTATCTCTTCTTTTAGCACGGTTTTTTCCTTTTGTAAAGACAATTTAATATGACGAGATCTTGTCCGAACTGGCATGAAAAGTAAGTGAGAAGTTTTGTTGAAGAATTATTCACTTGAGAAGAATGATGATTTGTATGAGCTTTTTATCTTTGAAATGTACGTTTTATTTTTTCAATATCATGTATCATCAAGAATAGAAACCACAAATAAACATATTTTCTAACTTCTATAAAATAGCTATAAAAGTGTATATTCTCGGATGTTTTTTACAAAGTCTCCACAAGAAAACAATTCAGTCAAGCTACCTATGGTCAATTTGGTTTAACAAGGTTTAAAAATCTACGCTTTCTACTTAACCATGTTGTAATAAATATTCCATTCAAAAAGACTTGACTCTATCCCCATTACAGATGCCTCCCACACACGTAAAAAAATGATTTTGTGCAATCTCGAAGGACTACTAGAGGAGGTATGATTCTCAAGTCTTTCCATCACTAACCTATTAAGGATAAATGCATTTTATTATAGTGGGTTGGATTACAATGGCTAAAAATGGTTGTATCCCACTTGGTTCATTCCCTCTTACCATCCTTGTTAAGGAAAATCTTGGGTGGCAGGCCCACTAAAGATATAGCAAGTATAGGGAAAGAAAGAAATGAAATGAATAAGTAGGTTTAGGAGCTTGATTCACCCAAAGGGTAAAGAGCATATCCCTACTAGTTCCTCACTTCCAAACATGATTAAAAAATTTCATTCTAAGCCTCTTTAATCTAGTGGTATTATAGTGTTTTTGGTTTTTTTATTCACCCAAAGAGTGAACAGCATATACCTTAGTACTTTTTACCCACAAAAAAGGAGGCTTAATTAGGTGTTTGGTTCATTAATTAGCTCCTTTCTATCCCAGATTTAGCATTTCAAGGAGTTTGATTCACCAAAGGTGAAGAGCATATCCCTAATGCTTCACTTAAGATTTCAATTTTCTCTTTTACCTTAAGCTAGATGTGTGAATGAAATTGCCACAATTTAAACAAAATGCATACGGATTTAGAAATACCTCATTTTGATGCTATAAAAGGCTAGGCACATTTATGATTTTGTTTATTTTTCTTTTTTTATACTCACCTAGTGGCGATTGTTCTATCTCCTTAGCATCCAATATTTCTCCCCAAAATGTTAGTTTCAACAACCAAGCACAACAAACTGAAGGAAAATCGAAACCAAATCCACCTCAAATGAATGAAAAAATACTTGAGCCAAAGATGGAAACTTAGTTTGATAGAGTTTGAGAATTTTGATGTAATGTTCGTATGCTTTCTCTTCTTCTTTTAATTTTTCCACTATCTTTGCGTTATGGAATTGCTTAGAATATTTATTCCATCTTTTAGATTCCTGCTCTTTCCAATAGTCTGATACTCTACACTTTTCTTTTTGAACTTTAAGATGTATCATATTCAAATCAGAGAAGTATCTAAAGAACTATATGGCATGTTATAAAATTCTTGGTAAAGGTTAGTGATCTTCCAATACCTATTCTATTCTTGAATTCTTTCTTCCAACATTTCAGCTTCAATTTATAATTATATCCATTTTCCTTCTTTGTATAGCTTCTTTCCCTCTTTCTTTTGATGATAATCGTGTGAATTGTGTATTGCTTTCTAATTTTTTCTTGACTTGATCCTTTTAATCATCTACACTTCATCAAAAAAAACATTAACTAATTGTCAAATTTATCAATTATACAACTTGAATTTGATGTTTCTTATCATTAACCAAATGCAATGTAGAACAGACAGAATGCAACTCAAGATAGACCGAATGCAACTCAGAATAGACCAGATGCAACTCAAAACAAACCAAATGCAACTAAACATAGACTAGATGCAAATCGAAACAAACCGAATGCAACTAAACATGGACCAGATGCAACTCAGAATAGACCGAATGCAACTAAACACAGACCAGATGCAACTCAACACAGACCAAATGCAACTCAACACAGACCATATGCAACTCAGAACAGACCGAATGCAACTCAGAACAGATCAAATGCAACTCAAGATTTACCAAATGTTTATGCAAAATATCCTAAATGATATGCAAATTTCACACAAAGAAATGCAAATTTTCCCAAATAATATGCAAAATTCACTAAATGAGATGCAAAGTTTTCAAAAGATATACAAATTTTTACTAAGTGAGATGCAAAGTTTCCAAAATATATGCAAATTTGACCTAAGTGAGATGCAAAGTTTCCAAATGATATGAAAATATTCCTAAATTTTATGCAAACTTCACTAAATGATAGAATTTACAACATAACCCTCAAATAGAGTCTATTTATTAGCAAAAACCAAATGTGAGCTTCTTTGGACTAGGTGTGAGCTTTTACAGACTAGGTGAATTTTTTTGTGTACCATGTGTGAGATTTCACTGATTGGATGCTATCTTTCACAAACCAAGTGTGAGTTGTGACAGACCCGGTGTGAGCTTCTTCGTACCAAGCGCGAGCTTCTTTGTACCAGTGCAAGTTTCTGATGATTTGAGAGAATCTGTAATTAAATTCTTCAAAATTGATGTTTAGAAAGTGAGGCTTGAGCCCCAGGGTGGGTGCCAAATTTCATCCGTAAACCTACATAAAACATTATTTTAACATAATTTTCAATCAAACTTTGGAAGATCTAACTAGGTTAATCAACTTTGAAAGTGAAAGAAAATAAAGAGAATCTCATGGATCTCTATCTAGAAGGACTAAACAAATGCTCTCAGCTGCAAAGCATCCTAAAGTGACAACCCTTAGAATGAGGATTGTTCTAATGATGATGAAAATATGGACCTAAGATGAAAATGTATACAAATTAAGATGAAATGCCCTATTCTATGCTCAAAATCTATGTAAACATGAATTATTTTTCCATTATAAAAATATTATTCAATAGTTCTTCAATGCTAAATGCACAATTCAAGATGCAATTAAATGTGAATTCTTACTCTAAATGTGAATTGGTAAGTTTACACTATGAAAATCCTCCTATTTATAGGAGTTTCCAAGGGCAGAGGGGTGATTTTGATAAACCAAGGTCAAGGTAGAGTTGAGGTGAAGGTTGAGTGATGGGTTTCAAATAGGATGACAACATGAAAAAAAGAGTGGTGAGGATAGAAAATCCTAAATGAGTGGCTAAGATAGAAAAGTATTGGAGCAATCCATGTGCTCTTCATCCATTTTTATCATTGGCTTTTTGATTCCTTGTCCCCTTTATTGAAAGTAATTAGGATCTAATTAAATCAATCAATTAATTAAATTAGCCATGTAAGGGGTTTTAATGGGTTGCATTTGATTTATTTAATTTGAACTATATAACTAATTGATTTAATCAATTAAATAGTTTAATTAATCCCTTTTGGATTAAATTTAATTAATTAATGGCTTTGTTATTTAGTCCATAATATTGACTTGATTTGACCCCTTTTGACTTTGGTTGACCAATTTAGGGTGTCTACACAATGTTTTAGTTGTCATTCAGTCAATGAGATCAGGTCAGAAGAATGTAAATTATTTCAAATGTGGTCAGATTGGCCATTATGCTAACACATGCAGATCT
Organism: Thuja plicata; assembly: GCA_018584345.1. Classification (NCBI taxonomy): domain Eukaryota; kingdom Viridiplantae; phylum Streptophyta; class Pinopsida; order Cupressales; family Cupressaceae; genus Thuja; species Thuja plicata. The sequence continues at coordinate 1,481,461 of MU224676.1, read as the reverse complement.
TGTGGTGTTTCAGTAAATGTTGAAAAAAGGAATAATGTTTCAATTTAAACTGAATCTCAGAATACTAATATTATATGGATGAATAAATAATTTATTAGTGAAGAGAAGCATATGGTACTGGATCTCGATACTAGCTTTTCTTATAATTGAGCAAATGCTTTAGCTCAAGGGGAGTATTAAAAATCTATATCAGTCACTTCCCCTATTTTGAGGTGATACTGGTTGCAACTAGCTTATCTTTGGTATGATAGATGGACAGATGATAATTACAGTTAATGATTGATATATTGATGTACATAGTATGACTAAGTTGCATCATCGATATTTAATTTTTTGGCAAGAAAAACAAGCATGAAGTTTTTTAGTTATAAAAGTACATTTTTGAAATTACTTCGCACTGTCTCAAGGAAAAAATTTAAATTTTTTAGTAGATTATGAGAGAAAAATATTGAAGAACAATTTGTGAAGTACAATTATGGAATCTCAATTGGTTGTTCATGGTACCAGTGTAATTATATCAAAATATTTGAAGGCTAAGATTGAGGAATTTGGTCATGGTAGAATTAGGTAGATGGGGTCTAGTTTGTATGTGGAAGAATTGCAGAGAATAATAAATTATTTTTTGGATATATGGGGAGAATTCCCTTGGTGCGACAATAAGGATGTTTGCAAGAGACAATAGTCTTGATGGCTTGTGTGTTGTCATTTATGGTAACCATACATGATTCATATGGTCACTGGTCACATTTTTGTCTTACCAAAGGATTGATTACAAATTTGGCTAAGTATGGAAGAAAATGGATAGTGTACATATCACAATATATGCATCGGTATGGATAGGTACTTTAGAGTTTTTTGTTGCACACCTAGGAGGATTTCATATATGATGTATGCTACCTTGATCTATGTTCACAGCAGTTGGTAATATGAGATGGTCAAGTTATATGGATCTAAGCGGCAAAAATAGTATTCAGAGATGAATAGTTATAGTCATCCAGTAGATCATTAAGAGATCCTATCAGATTGATTAATTGATCAGTTTATGAGTTTGATTTTATGGAGTTGATATGGTAGGTGAGACTTATGGCATTGATCAAAGTTAGCATAACATTTTGATACAGGATTTGGCCAAAAATTCACACAGTAGACTTAATGTTCTTGAGGTCGACCAATGAAGATATCATTTTTGTAAATGGATATATAAGATTGATTATTTGTCATTATTTGATATTTTGATGGTTAGATATGTTATGGCTATATGTTGTGTGTACAAATGATCTATAATATTTGTTTAGATTGACGGTTCAGTAGAGATAGATTGTATTGTGCTTGCATGGAGTTGTATTGGCATATGTGATGCTATCTTTAAGTTAATATTTTTGGATTTTATTCCAATACATTTTGTAAAGAAGTGAGGTATCCTAAGGGTTGTAGCCCTCTTTTGTAATTGAGATTTGAGCTCTAGGAAATGTGCCTGAATGCATGTGTATTCCCCTTTTGTACTCAAACCTTTAATCAGGTTATTACTTCTACAATGTAATTATTTATACGTTCCATCCCCACTGTGTTTTTTCCCCTAACAAGGTTTCCACACAAAAATCATGGTCTTATGATGTTTTATCTATTTTCTTTATGTTTATGTTGTTTACTTTCAATTACATTTTATTTATGGTTGAGAAATAAGATTAATAAGTTGTGAGTTGCTTCCAGATTTTATTGTGTATATTTTTTGCATCAATATTTTAGATTACACTCTATGATCCATCATTAGGATGAATAGTAGAGAGCATAAGGAGTTTAGAACACTAATTCACCCCCCCCCAGTGTTCCTCAATACCAAAAAAGGAGTTCATTATGTTTTTTCCAAGTCAGTTTCATGATGGAAACCTAATGTTGGACAAGCCCTATTAGGTGAAAGAGAAAGTAATTGAAGACATTAAAGGATTGTGCAGTGTTGGAGATGTTCCAAGGAAAAAATCAATCAGTTTTGAAGAGGTGAAGAGGTTGACCACTATTGATCGAGATCAGCTACATTCCAAATAAATACTCTTGTTGATCTGGTGGTGAGGTATGTTTCCTATGAAAATTCCTATAAAATTATGTTTTTGAATGATGATGCTACCACTTTGGCTATGGTTTTTTATATTACTCATATGACATTTAGGGAGAAAGTTTAGTTTAATCTATGGAAGATGTTTTTAGATAATTTTCTTGAGAATGTGAAGATGGTTGTAGAGGAAGGCTATGCATTTAGATTTGGTTCATTGATCATGTGCTTGGAATTCTATTTCATCATATCATTACCTGGTAAAGAGAATTTGGAGTTGAGGACTGACATCCCTATTGGTAAAAATATTTATAGATATATAGGGTCATTGGAGAATTGTGTAGATTCGTGTACTACTATTTCACTTCATTGTAGATGGGTGTTTGTTCTAGTTTGGTTATTTATAGTGCAGTAGTGATGTGTCATGGTGAGGAGGGTTCCTCCTCTGGTCAAAAATGTTGGAATAGTCCCAAGGGATAACTGAGAGGGGGGGTGAATCAGTTATCAACTAGTTTAATTATTTTCTCCAATTAATTATAGAATAACATTAAGCATTAACACATTCAGATAACACAAGATAGAACACAACAATTTTGGTTACGGGGAAACCAAATAGGTAAAAACCCCGGTGGGAAAAAGAACCCATAAAGAACTGTACTTGAGTATAATAATCCCTGTTAGAAGATCTTACAACCCTGTTAGGAGTTGATCTTTACAATACAATAAGTATAGAGACTTGGTCAAAGGTCAGACCCTGTTAAGAGTCTTTTACAAATAACCTTGTTAGGGGTGAGGACACACTGTCCAAGAGCTCACTTCTCAAATGGTGAAGGTTGCAACCTTCTGTAAGGAAGATATACACTATATCTAATATTGAACTATTTGATTAGACGTGGTATCTTGATCAGTTCCAATGAATTGTAATCTTCTTCTTCTTCTTCACATAGTTCTTAAACTTTTACTGTCTAACTTTCTGTTCTTCTCTGCCTTTTATTTTTCACTTCATTTTCACTCTTAACGATCATATTTGAACTGCCATATGTATCTTCTCCAAAGATAAGGTCATGACAGATGTAGGAAATACTTCAAAAAATTCCTTGTCAGCTTAACTAAGCACGCAATCAAAGTTAGGACCGTGCAACTCAAAATGAATAGACACGTCGCTTCACATAGTCAACTCTACCAAATTAACTCAATCATCACGCTTCTATTAGAGCATGTTGAGCGCCTTTGGATAATCATCATTAACTCATAACTAAACATGAATAAAAACATGCATATCCCAAAGATAGGCACAATTCAAAAAATAATGTAAATACATCGGCTCTTAACAGATAATTTCCAGAAACTGTAACTACCAAAATAGATTAACATAACTCATCTGTAACTGCATATCTAAATCTGCGTGTATGAAAATTACATCAAGAACATGTCTACAACATAGATGTAAATGCGCAAGGCTCCCCAATATCTGTACTGATAGGACACTACTGTATATTATATGTTGTCATCAATGACAAACATACAATCAACTATTTGCATAGAAGCAAATATCCAACAATCTCCCCCATTGACATTGATTAAAATATATGCTATGAAAAACACCATCAACCCAAAGTATCCTTCTTGTTTTTACAATCTTCTCAATATCCTCATTAAAAGCTCCTCTTAACTACTGCATCTGTTTTTACCATATTTTTCATCACTGTATACTCCCCCAGAGTACATGCTCCCCCTACCTATATACTCCCCCTTTGACATCAATGGAAAAGGGTGCCAAACACAAATAAGCATAGGTACTACTCCAAAAGTAGAGTAGTCAACCATTCATCAGTCACCAAGGACTGATGTTCATTGCTGGAAATTCTAATCAGACTCAGGAAGGGGAATTACTCTGAGCTTCTCCCTGAGATACTCAAAAGTATCTTTTGATAAAGGCTTTGTAAAAATATATGCTAACTATTCTTTAGTGCTCACATAATCCAACTTTACTTCTTTGTCTACAACTTTTTCTCTTAGAAAATGATATTTGATCTCAATGTATTTTGTCTTTGTGTGCATCACAAGGTTCTTTGACATATTGATAGTGCTAGTGTTATCACAGTTTAATAACAATAGGATAATCAATCTGAATACCAAATTCTTTAATCATCTATTTGATCCAAACCATTTTTGAAAAATTCAATGTTTCTGCAACATACTCAGCTTCTACTATTGACTGAGAGATAAAATTTTGTTTCTTGCTTGTCCAAGTACCACGAAATACTGCCCCTCCTGATGTACTGTTTCTGTCATCAACACAACCTACCCAATCAACATTAGTATACACATGAATTTATATATTCTCTAAGTTAGGATACCATAAACCATAGTCTATAGTCCCTTTTAAGTATTTGAATATTCTTTCTATTTCCATTAGGTGATTTTGTTTATGTTCAGCTGTAAATCTTCCAACAATGCCAACTGCATTGGAAATATCTGGTATAGATTGAGTAAGATATATGATTTTTACAATCATAGACTTGTATAGTGTCTTGTCAACTGATGTGGAATCATCATCTTTAGAAATCTTGCTTCCTGTTATCATGGGGGTGCTTGCAAGTTTGCAATGTTCCATTTTGAAAGTCTTCAATATCTCCTTCACATACTTAGACTGATTTATGAATATGCCTTTGTCTATTTGTTTTACATCCAATCCCAAAAAATATTTGATAGGTCCAATCATGCTCATTTAAAACTCACTTTGCATCTCTTCTGTGAATTCTACACTAAGTTTGTCATTACCTCCAAAGATAATGTCATCAACAAAGATAGTACCAAGTAGCAATCTAGCAGGTGTTTCTCTTATGAATAAGTTACAATATGTTGCTCCCTTTTTTAATCCAATCTTGGTTAAGTAACCATCAAGTCTCTCATACCAAGCTCTTGGGGCCTATTTAAGTCCATAGAGGGCTTTCTTTAATCTGCATACCATGTCTAGTTTGTCTGAAAGTTTGAATCCTTCAGGCTGCTCTATGTAGACTTCTTCTTTTAAGTCACCATTCAGAAAAACTGACTTGACATCCATCTTATATACCTTGAAGTTCTTGAATGTTGCATAGGCTAAAAATAATTTTATAGCTTCCAATTTTCTCACAGGGGCAAATGTATCACTGTATTCTATTCCTTCTCTTTGTGCATATCCTTTACATACCAGCCTTGCTTTGTTTCTTACCACTGTACCTTCTTCATTCATCTTATTCCTGAATATCCATTTTCTTACAATCACATTTTTGTTACAAGGTCTAGGGACCAGTTCCCATGTATCATTCTTGATTATCTGATCTAATTCTTGTTGCATAACACTTTTCTAATCGAAATATTTGCACGCATCTTCAACACTTAAGGGTTCAATCTATGAAAGTAAGCATACTTATTCATCAATAGTTGAACCTTTTTCTCTGGATCTTGTTAATACTTTAGCGCTCTGATCTCCAATGATGTCTTCCTTAGAGTGGTATTTGAATGTGTATTTTGAGTTTTTAGGAGTGACACTCTCATCTATAATATGTGATTCTACTTGACTTGGTTCAAGATTGTTACATGAAACATCAATACAGTCAAACATTTCTTCAATAAATGTGTCTTTATTGATAGGTCTAGGTTCATCTTCAATCATGGGAGCACATTCATAGTATCTTTCTTGAATCATAAACTTCTCATCAATTTTCACATGATTACTTTCAATGATCTTCTTCAATATTAGATTAAAACATCTATAGGCTTTGCTTTTAGTAGAGTAACCAAGAAAAATACCTTCATTGCTTCTAGCATCAAACTTGCCAATACTACCATCTCTTGATGTAGCACATGCTTACAAAGATTCTAAAGTATTTTACAGTAGGTACATTACCAAACCAAACTTCATAAGGTGTCTTGTCTGCGCTTGGCCTTCATTGGATTCTATTGATAGTATAGACTGTTATATTGACTGCATCTCTCCAATAGGTATGAGTAACCTTTCCTGCAATCATGATAGTACACGTTGTGTCAATTATTATCATGTTCCTTCTTTCTACAATCCCATTTTTCTCAGGGTTTCTAGGTGCACTTAACTGTCTTTTGATTCCATGTTCTTTGTAGTAATCATAAAATTGGTCAGAGGTGAATTCTCCTCCTCTATCTGATCTCAGACATTTTATCTTCACTCCAGACTCATTTTCAACTTTGGATTTGAATGCTTTGAATTTTTCAAAGGATTCAAATTTTTCCTTCAAGAATGCAACCCACGTCATCCTTGATAAATCATCAACAAACAAAATAAAATACCTTTCTCAATAGTTTGATCTTGTTTGAGTAGGTCCACATAGGTTTGTATGTATCAGATCTAATTTTTTCTCTGTAGAGTTCTATTTACTCCTGAATGAGGTCCTCACATGCTTCACCATCACACATTCCCTGCACATAGTATCAATTGGTCTTGTAATACTTGGATGGTCTCTTACTACCTTTACATTACTTATCTTTACTATGTTGTCAAAATTGATATGACAAAGTCTCTTATGCCATAGCCAACTGTCATCCACTTTTGCAACAAAACAACGTACTTCAAAGTTATGATGAAAGACATTAACTTTGGTCTTTGAGCCTAATGCAATCATGTCCCCTTGTTTTTTGTTTATAATACATCTATTTTTCTTTAATTCCAAATGATATCCTTTATCTAGCAGTTGTCCAACACTTAGTAAGTTATGATGCAAACCATCAACATAAAGAACATCATCTATCTTGTTCTTTCCATCTAAGGTGATAGATCCTCTACCTATGATAGGTTTGGGAGTGTTATCTCCAAATCTAACCATGCCACCTTTGTACTTATCTAGATTTACAAATCTGTCTTTGTCACCTGTCATGTGATGTGAACACCCAATGTCTATGATCCAGTATGTTATGATGTTAGCTTGTGAAACTAAAGCCAATTCTTGAGCTTTCTTTTCATCTTCAATTTCTATTTGATCAATCATATTTTCATTGTCTTTAATAGAAACAAATCTAATTTAATCTTCTCTTGAGTCATCATTAGTTACACCATCTTTAGCATGATAGCATTCCTTAGTATATTTGGGCTTGTAATCTGATATGAACTTCTTGACTCTTTTAGGACACTTGGATACAAAATGGCCAACTTTGTTGCAATAAAAACATTTGAATGGTAGTTTTCCTTCATATTTCCCTTTACCTTTTCTTTCCTTCTTAGAAATCATAACAATTATTTCTAGTTCAGTATCAGCTTCTTCTTTTTAATTATTACTAGAGATGTTCAAGGATTTCTTACCATGGAATGAGGCTTTGAAAGTTGTTTCAATTTTAGGTTCTGTCTTCAATCTTGATATCTCAAATAAAGATATTTTTCTAATCAGGATTTCTCTTTTGAAGTCCTTTGAGAATTGCATGGTTTCATCCAAGATGTTAATCTTGCTTTCATAATCTACTGCTAATGTGGTCATCAGTTTGTCCATTATATCATCCACTGAAATTTCTCCACCATTGTTCTTGATACCTGATACTATGTCATTAATGCTTTGATTGTAAGCTCTGATGTTCTCTTTAGGTAGCATCTCTAAATTATTGTATATTTTCTTCCATGTCTTTCTATGTGCATTCTTTGCTTAGATGTCTCCTTCAAACATATCTTCTAAGTATTTCCAGATTGAATATGTTTTTTCTACCTTCTTGATCTCAGAATATTCACTATCAGATAGGGCACTGATTAGGGCTTCCTTGGAAATTGCATTTTGAGTGAATACTTCTTTTTGTTTATTTGTAGAGTCTTCCACTGCAAGGTCTTTCAAGGTGGGAACATAAATTGCATTAGTATAAATCTCATAGATCTCAAAACCAATGCACTGAAGATGTGTTATCATTTTGTTCTTCCAGTCAAGATAGTTCTCTCCATCAAACTTAGGACTCTCTTTCCTAAAGTACGCCATTTGATCTACCTTAACCTGTTAGGATTTCTCTCCAAGGCACTTGGCTCTGATACCAATTGTTGGAATAGTCCCAAGGGATAACTAAGATGGGGGTGAATCAGTTATCATCTGGTTTAATTCTTTACTCCAATTAATTATAGAGTAACATTAAGCATTAATACATTCAGATAACACAAGATAGAACACAACAATTTTGGTTACGGGGAAACCAAATAAGTAAAAAAAACCCGGTGGGAATTAGCGCCCACAAAGAACTATACTTGAGTATAATAATCGCTATTAGAAGATCTTACAACCCTATTAGGAGTTGATCTTTACAATTCAACAAGTATAGAGACCTGGTCAAAGGCCAAACCGTATTAGGAGTCTTTTACAAATAACCTTGTTAGGGGTGAGGACACACTGTCCAAGAGCTCATTGCTCAAATGGTGAAGGATGCAACCTTCTGTAAGGAAAATATACACTATATCTAATATTGAACTATTTGAGTAGACCTACTATCTTGATCAATTCCAATGAATTATAATCTTCTTCTACTTCTTCACATAGTTCTTAAACTTTTACTATCTAACTTTCTATTCTGCTCTGTCTTTTATTTTTCGCTTCATTTTCATTCTTAACGATCATATTTGAACTAATATATGTATCTTCTCCAAAGATAAGGTCATGACGGGTGTAGGAAACACTTCAACAACTTCCTTTTTGGCTTAACTAAGCATGCAATCAAAGTTAGGACTGCGCAACTTAAAATGAATAAATGCATTGCTTCACATAGTCGGCTCTACCAAATAAACTCAATCATCACGCTTCAGTTAGAACACATTTAGTGCTTTTGGATAATCATCATTAACTCGTAACTAAAAATGAATACAAACATGCATATCCTGAAGATAGGCACAATTAAATAAACAATGTAAATACATCGGCTCTTAATAGATAATCTCCAGAAACTGTAACTGCCAAAATAGATTAACATAACTCATCTATAACTGCATATCTGAATCTGCGTGTATGAACATTGCATTAAGAACATGTCTAAAACATAGATGTAAACGTGCAAGGCTGACAAATATCTATACTGATAGGACACTACTATATATTATATGTTGTCATCAATGACAAACATGCAATCAACTATTTGCAGAGAAGAAAATCTCCAACAAAAAATTGTTACATGTTGATATCGGTGGCTCCCCTCCAAAAGTGAAAAAAAAAAAAAAGAAAGAAAGACTAGTGAGAAAGGAAAACAAATTTGATACTATTATAGAGAGTGATGTAGAAAAGGATAAGGATGAACAAAAAAATTCTGAGGAAAAGGAAGATGCAGAGGAGAAGGAAGAAAAAAAATAAATTGAGAAAGATGTGAGTTCTCCCTTAGAATATAACTTTGTGGATTCTGATGTGGTTCAGTCATTACTGGAAGATGGTGCATTTGATAGAATTGGTGATATGTAGATTGGTTTCTTGTCGATGAGTGGGACATAGATTGAATATTTTTTGATTGATCACTTGATATGCAAGAAGATTATTGCTTCTAGTGTGTCAGGTGTGTTTTTGATTAAGGTAACAGCAGGTTTTGAAGGGGCCCTGAAACCCTTCACAATGCACCAAAAAGATAGACATTAAAGGATAAAGACAACAATGAACTGTCAAACATGATATAAAGATGAAAGAGGGATAAAATCTAGATTAAACAATAGATAACATAACAAAATAGAACTACAAAAAACTAAAAGCTTCCAGAAGACAGAAGACAAAAAACTTCCAACGATCAAAACATTCCAGCATTGAAGCTAAACAGCTTCCATCTGAACTTCAATCATCTGTAGTTCCATGCTCTGGATTGAGTCCCGTAACTTGGTAATATCTTTAATCTAAACATCAGCTTTATTTTTAGTGCTGGAGTGAGCCCTTGTGCCTGGGCCCGATATGTTGATTTCTTGAGGGCCATCATCCTCCTTCCTAGCCTTATCTTTATAGTTACCTTCCAGAAGGGTATACAAAGATTTTAGATTGTCCACAAAGTTTTTCATGCCCATTTTTCTGATAGTAGTAAGTTTTTTGAGAAGAGCCTTATTTTTGTTGACCTTGTCATTAATTTGTTTGAGCCTATTATCAACCATGGTGCTAATCTTGGTGTCCATATTATTAACCTTATCAAAAACATAATTCCTTTGTTGGTACATAATAGTATCATTGCGCATTTTGTCCACAATTTCCTCCAGCAGTGCATTTTTTTCTTCCAGGTTCTTATAATTAGCTTTAATCTTGTTAATATCATCCTGAATCCATTTATCCATATTATAGTTATTTTCTGCTTTATTTCTGGCCATTTGAAGGAAAGACAGAGTAGCCACCCTTTTGACATTGACCTCTCTCTCACGGAGATCATCCTCATGGCTCTTCATGTGCTGGTCATTCTTCACCTCAAAATCATCTTTTGGAATATCTTGGATGTACTCATCCTTCTCATTAGCTGTGTTATCCTTTTCAATTTTTTCAACTTCCTCTTCTGGGAAATTGTTGTCCTCATTGGTATCAATTTTTCCCTTGTTAATCTTTGTTTCCTCCATGTCCCCTGTCTCCCTGTGAGAATCCTAAAGGTCTTGATTCTGGTCTTCTTCACCATGAATATTGACAGTGTGGTCATCAATTTGGGTATCAAGGTCCCTCGAATCCCTGTGAGATTCCTGACTTTCATTTTTCTGCTCCTCTTTACCATCATTTTTGATAGTATGGTCCTCCATGTGGGTATTAGTAATATTGTCAATTTCTTCAGTGATTTCCTCTAGAATGTTATTCTCTATCTTCTGGGTATCCTTATTATCATCTTTACCACCCATAGGCTTGGTGGTGTTCATCTTTAGATCATCATTTTCTCTCGGTTTCCCAGTGAAGCCCTCATCCTTGGAAGACTCAATATCATGTTCATCATCAGTTCTCATCCCTTTGATGTCGTCATAAATTAACAAAGAGATATCAGCAGCAATAGGGTCTTTATGGCTTTTTTTAGCTTTCTCCTTACTAGAGCTCTTACCAGTCGACAACTCCATCCTCTTCCTCTTAACATTCTCAATGCTCTTTGGAATGGGGTCAGGGATATGGTTTTTAACATAGTCTGTAATCAACAAAATTAGACCCTCATGTAAAATCGGGGTAGATTTAACTCTATGATCAATAATGCTCTAATTGAGAGAGCTTAAGAGATAGTAGAGAAATAAAACCCTAATGTCATGATGGAAATGGTTAACCAGAACAAAGTGTTAGTTTTATACCTTTGAATAAGTGTGTTTGGTGTGTTACCAATTTATTTTATCAAGAATATTGAGGAGAGATTGTTGCAAAATGGAGATGATTGTAGAAGGTTCAAGAAGTATATTTAGAATAAATGCATAGATGTAAAGAAGAAGTTACTTAGATTGATCGATGAGACCAAGTATTGTGTAAAGGAGATTTTAGATATATACAGGTATTTTCTTTGATGGCCTATTGTTGTTGAAAATTTTAGAGGAAGATTAAAGAAATTGAGATAGATTTGAACAAGATGGGAAAAATATATGATTATTTCTAGGACAAGGAAGGAAAATAGAGGATGAAATTTGGACAGCTACAAGGAGAAATGTTGCAGTTACAGAGGTAAAGAGAAGATTTGGTGAAGAGATTTTGGTTAGTGAAGGAAATAATTGAGGTTCAAGTAGAGCATGTATCTTGTATTCTTTATGAAGTAGAGGATTATTAATGGTAGATTCAGTCTCTGGATTGGATTTCATCTTTTTATTTGTTGGTGGAGCATGATAGTCTATGTGTTCAGATGGGTGTTTTTGTTGTTGCATGGAAGAAGGAGATTCTAATCTTGAAGGAAATGTATAAGAAAGTTTTTACCTTTAAATCTATTCTATTTCTTTGAAGTTTCTATGTTGTAGTTGTGGCCCTTATCCATTGTGGAAAAAAAGGGGAGAGAACTAAGAAGTCAAAAACATTAATGAAGCATCTACTTGGGGGGGAGTTTTTGGGTTTTGGAGTTTTTGGGTATTCTATGTTTTTTTTTTTTTTTCATCAATGCCAAAGAAGGAGATGTTAGCAGTGTGTTAGTGTCCCTTGTAGGATTTGTGACATGGTTTAACTGCCTCCTATTGATTCTATAAATTTAGTGGTTGTATCGGGCATTAAAAGGTCAATCTTTTGGTGTAGAGGCAACCACACTTATAAAAAAGTGGTATCAAAGCTTGGTCACAAGTTTGAATCTCCTCTGGGAGTGACATGGGCCTATGATGAGTGACATTTAGGGGATTGTTGGTAGTGCATTAGCATCCCTCATCGGATTCCTGACATGGTTTAACTGTTTCTTTTGGATTCTATAATTCTAGTGGTTGTATCAGGCATTAACAGGTTGGTCTTTTGGTACAGTGACAACCACACTTGTAACAGGATATTTTTAGCCATATTGAGATGATTCTAGAAGTGTTGGCATTGATGTAAAAATGTCTATACTGGTATTTTGGAAATATCAGTTGGTTATTGGCAATATCAGTTGTACAATTGTAGTTATTGGTAAAGTATTAGTGGTTTTGGTTATATGCAGAACAAGTTCAGTACGTGTAGTTTTGGTGCTCATTGAAAAGTGTACTTGATTATACTTATGAATTACATATTTTGGTACACTTGTATACTTTTGATATTTGGAGTTTCATGAAGTTTTTCTATCAGTATCTGTTGATTGTTGTGCTTACATTGTTGTTACAGGTGTTTCTTTTATCTGGGCTTTCCTTGTAGTTCATCATATGGTTTTGATATAAGAGGTATATCACATTGTAGATGATCTATCTAGTTTTCATCTATCAGAGGGTTCAAATATTCAATTGATCAATATATGGTCTTGGTTGTGGCATTTTGATGGTTCTTATATTTTGATGAATGTAATATGAAGCATGTACATATTAAGGGTGACCTATATTTAGGTCATGTGGTAATGTGTTGTAAATATGTCTTATGTATGAACAATATTTAGGGTCGGTGGTAGTGTGTTGAACATAATTGTAATCTCTCTTCTTATTGTGGTTGACTCACTTTTGGTGCGACAGACATATGTATGATCAGATAGGTGTATAAATAGAGAAAAGAAAGTTGTATCTGGTCCGAGAGATAGAGAGAGAGAGAGAGAGAGAGAGTGTGTGTGTGTGTGTGTGTCTGTGTGTGTGTGTGTGTGTGTACATGTGGAAAGAGAAAGTGAATAATGTGCAAGTCGGAGACAAAGAACCAAATATGATATAGTGTGAGTCATTTTTGGTATATCAAGAAGTGGTGTGAAATAAGTTGAATAATACAAGAAGAAGGCCTTATATACAATGGTGTAGAAGTTGGTGTGTATTGGAGGAGGGTATATATTGGATCTCTTCTATCCATGATCTTTTTTCTATCAATTTGAACTATTTCATGCATAATCAGATGCAATTCTATCAGTTCACATTTTATCAATAAACATCTTTTGTATTGGTAGTGAGCCTATTTTTAATTGGCAATGTGCCTTTCATATTTCAAGGTAGTTAACTCGATTGGCAGTGAGAAAACTAGTAGTGAGCCTTTGTTAAAATCATCTTAACTAGTGTTCATTTCATGAAATTTAGTTTCTCCATGGTTTTTCCCAATTTGGGTTTCCACGTAAATTGTAGTATTCTTTGTGTTGATGATTTTTTTCTTTCATGTTTACATATTCTATAATTTTGTGAATTACTTAAGTGTTTACCAGTTCAATATAATTGATCTCTAATGGGTTTGGCATTTCTTTGAGATTTATCTCCAGGATCTTGATTATTCATTCTCGTGTGAGGATCTCTATAAATGGCCCAAGTTCAAGGACAAGTTGACATTTAAGTTGTCAAGGGTTGTTGCCAATTGTAGGTTGAAGTTGAATGCTCACTAGTTGGTAGACTAAATCAGATTCATATTTTCCCCAAAAATTCCAAGATGTTCCCTTAATTTCTTCAAGGATTTGCATATGCAATCCTAGGACACTCTCTAAACCCATTTATGTCCTGTAGAAAACTTTCTCTAATAGAAGAACAATTGTGCCATGTCTATTCTCAGAGTTGTCATGTTTGTAAGAACCCTCTTTCAATGAGCACCCAAGAGCATTCATTGTGGCTTTTTTATGTCGACTCAGAGATCAGTTACAAGAAAATATTAGATTTATTGATTTTATTAAGTGATTGGTTGTGCTCTTTAACCTAATCCTAGTTTGTTTATATTCTTCAATGTTGTAACTGAGTTATGTCTTAGCTATAAAGGAAATATATAAACATATTTAAGAATCTTCTTCCTCTTTCTGATCTAAAATTTTCTGTTTTTCTATAACTCTAAATATTTTCTTGCCTTGTATTAATAAAATTATCTATTTTACCTATTTCCAAGGCCAAATATCTTGAACAGATTATGTTTCCTTACTATTTGGATGTATTTTATCTATTTCTAAGTTATAGGATAATGTTTTTATGTTGAATAGATCTTGTTTGTAAATTTGGGTTCTTTGTAATATCTCATTTGTTCCTAACCTTTGTATGATCTTAGGAGATTGATAAATTAGGAAATTGTGTAAGTTTGGATAGCTTTGTTGATATCTTATGTATTTCTATATGAGGAAGGTAAACATTCTAATATGGTGCATTTCACATTTTATGTTTTTGTACTCCTTCCCTTTTCCCTGAAAAGTTGTTAGATTACGTTAGAAGTAGGCTTACAAGTTTTGGGTTGGTTCAACATTGCATCCTGATTGGAAATGAAGCTGGCCTTCTTTGGAGAATCAAATTCACTTATCAAGGTCCCACACTTGGGGGTTATTTCCATATTTCACAAGGTTCCTTGGGGGTCAAATGCGAAGCAAGGGGAAAGCTTTTATGACAACAATTTTTGGCACCCCGAGTGGGACTATCCTTCAAATCAATAAATAAAATCCATTGTTTAACCATTATAAACTTTATCCACTAAGAATTTTTTTGTTATTCTGAGTTCAAATATCCTTTAGAGATAGTTCTTTCAAATACCATGGTGACCCCAAGATTCAAATCTACTAGTTCAAGTAGTCTAAGTGCTATACATATCAAATATGGTCTTCCATGTTTTTCAAGTTTTCTATGAGATTGTAGTTTATTTGTGTATCATCCTAAAATGTAAGAACCCTTAATTTGGTACTCATTTTAGCCCCATTTTATTATATGTATGGGTTTACACATTGATTTCACGCTCTCCTAGTGCTCATTGGACATTCAAATTAATATTATAAGTCCTCTATTGATTCAATTTATTCAAAACTTAAGGTAAGGCCTTATTTATAGGTTTTCTCCTCTATTTTTCCTCCAATAAAATAATTAATTTCATTTCCTAGGACCTATATACCCATTTATGGCCTTTACATGGTCTCCCGACCTCAGAATGAGTTGTACCTAGGAATCTTGCACCTGTTAACTCTTAAGGACCCACAGTCCAAATCTGGACCCTGGTTGGTGGGTGTAAAATTTCAATGAAATTTTGTACTTAGGAAAGATTTCCAATGATGTTTTGTCCCCTAGAATTGAGGTCCAAATTTGGCTTGGGTCTCTATGTCAGGGTATTAGTGGGAGATCTGGTCCCATGGTCGACATGCTTGAGTTTTAACCCCCAAAATAATGGATTGAGTATATAAACACCCTATCTCTCCTAATTTTGGAATACATTATCAAGTGCAATAATTTACTATCAATTATTTAAGCATTTGTGATCAATCAAGCAATCAGATTTCAAGATCTCTTCTACAATTGAGCATCTAAGTCTTCAATCCTTCAAAGAATTCTTCTTCCTTCTCCATCAAGAATTGTTGGAAAAATACAATATCCATAACTAAAGGAATTTATTTCATGATTTTATTTTAGATCAATCTATTGCATCAACATTTTTATCACATCCAAAAAGGCATTGCATCATCAAGGTATAAAGTGATTTACAATTCATATTTAGTTTCTATTTCATCTTTCCTTATACAATTTCCTTTAATTTTCAAGGTTGATTCCTAAATAAGGGTTTTACCAATGAAAATTCCTTTATCCAACCTTCTTCCCAATTTTTTATTGTGAAGGAACAAGATATGGATTCACTAGACAGGAATCAAAAAGATTAGACACAGCCGCAGAGACCCAGAAAAATTATGCCAAAACTTCTCCGTACGACATGATTTTGGCATTATGTCCTCAAGTATAGAACAATTTATTCCATGTACCCTTCATTTTCAACTCAAATTTAACAGAGACTTAGATTACATCCTTCATCTCTTAGATCTACAATTACAAGTCATTATGGGATTTCGATAGTCGGGAATTCAGATCTGAAAACTCACTTCTTCTATTTCATTTCCACATGCATTAAAATTATTCTCCATTCCCTTTCATCATTTTTTTTATTGGATTATATCATATCTTCTCTTATTTAGTCCTTTGTATATCAATTTAATTCCTTTCCTTCTCCATTATAAGAAACAAAGGAATAGAAACACTTCAAACGTGGATATTGCACTGGCATATTTCAAGCAGTGTTAATCATATTCATATTGAGGTGGTTTTCTATTCCAATGTGTCATATGAATTGGGTAAAGTAGCCCCTTCTATGTGATCCCCTTTTCATATTGTACATTTTGATGAACCGATACATGATATTTTCTTTCTAATTTGGTCTCTAGATCTCTTTTCTATACATTGCATTAGTCAATATTTACATCATACCTTTACTACATTGTATGCATTTAGATATATAGGTTCATCTATTGTACATTTTGGTGAACCCATCTCTTTCATGCATTATACATTTTTTTTGGATAGTTAGATCTTGCATGCAATTTTTTTCAATTCTAAAAAGAACATAAGCATTGTATTTTTCATTTGATTTAGTGTTTAGATCTGATTTCTATGCATTTTATCGTTACATTTTATGCATTTAGTTTTGATTTTATCACTCATTAATAACAAAGACATAAAAATTACATATTGTTCATGGTTTCGTTCTTGTATTTACATGTTTAAAATAATAAAATCCAAAAAAAATAAATTATTTTCATGTATTTTTATGTCTTTAGATTAGTTCCTTTTATGCTTTGTTTCATAACATTAGCTTGTTTCATTACAAAACGTCTTATTTTCTTTTCCAAAGATTTACTTATTTTGATGATCCATTTAGTAGTGAAGATTTTATATGATGGATGAAGTCCTTGGTGACTTCATCTCTAGTAAGTATTCCTCTACATCTCCTAAACTATCCTTTTGTCAAAATTTAATTAATGTGATAGAAGGATTTAGGGTTTACAAAAATCCCCTTTATTAACATCTCAATGATTCCTCTCCCAAATATTCTCTCCCACATGAGGACATATGATGCAAGGACATACTTTTAAAACTCCTCTCAATAGCCTCCCTCTTTCGGATTAACCGGTGGATAATTATGTTGATTTTTCTCTTGATGTGAATCTACCCTATGAGAGTACATTTGTGCAAGAGGATGATTTTGTTGATAATTCCCTTTATGTAACTTCCCCTCATATCTATTCCACTCATATTTCCTTTAGAGATGAGGCACAAATAAGTTATGATTTTCCTTCTCGTAAAAGTGCATCAGAAGTAGAGAATGATATCCTTGATTCTCTCTCTTTTCCAAATGAATATTTTGAGATTAAAGAACCTAATCAAGTCAATACCATTAAAGATACTCCTCAAAACAAACCAGTGATTATTGTAAAAGGTGTTATGTAGCCTGATTATCATACAATACCATACACATATAGCAACAATCCTCAAGAGGATAAAATCCTTGATGTCCTCCCTTCTACAAATCCAACCTTCAGTCATTAGGATCTTAATCAAGTCAACAATATTCAATCTCCATTTCCTTCTTCAATTCTTTCTCCAATACGAACAGGCAAACCATCAACTCTTTAAGATGATGATTTGGGAACTTTAGACTTCAAACCAACCTTCGATAGTAAAGAACAAATCCATGAATTTGACAGCCAAAAACCTTATTCTGACACATGTATGGATATTGATTGGGCCTCTTTAAATTTAAACCCCATTCCACCTAAAGGAGACCCTTAACTTTTTTGTATATAAAACCTTCCTAATGGACATGGAATAGGATGTGTGCAACAAATAATTGAAAAGAATTATAAATCTATATCACATTTTTCAAAATAAACTCTAGGTTTCAAACCTTCCCATTTTTTGAATCCATCTATAAATTCCTCTTCTAATCTCTCATTGCAAAAAGAGAATATTTTGTTTGAGCTTCTTAAACAAGATATTTATTCAATTTTTATGTATCATCAAATACATGGCCATAAGACTAATGAATGCTATGGTTTGAAGTGTAAAATTCAGGAATTAATAAATTTTTGTATGATTCAAAGGACATGTAACAATGAATAGAACCTTTTTCACAACCATTCTAAATAACATCTACGTTCCTATTATGTTGTTCCTCACTATGTGACATTGCTAGCCTATCCTTTGAGGGCTCATTGTCATTAATAGTGGTGCAATTTTAGGTGCAATCATAATTTGTGAGCAACATGGTGGTCCTTATTCCTTGTCTCCTCACTTGGGGGGAAAGGGTAGTATTCCACTCTCCTATTTATCCCAAGGACCCATTTTCTCCAATTGTTTACTCATTTCTTTTATAACATTATATCATTTCTTGCAGGGATTTATTGTTTTACATAAGGATCTTCTCTTTTTTTAGGAGATTTACATCCCGATTTGAAAACTTATGCTTTCTTGAAAGCACATATCAATCATAAATGAACTTTCACTTAGGGAGCATAATGTTTCATCCTTCACCAAGTATCACCTTACCTAGCAATAAGGAAGGTGTGTATACTTGATCTTCCATCCTCTTTTTCTCTTGTTTTCCAATAGATCCAATATCTCTTGTGGAATTTCTTCTTTTATAATATGATGTCCTTTCTTGCATGGAATTTTTATTTTATACAAGGATATTCTCTTTTTTAGGAGATTTAGATCTCGATTTGAAACCTTATGATTGCTTGAAAGTGTATGTCTATTATAAAATATCTATCACTTGGGGTATATAATGGGTTTGCTTTTCCCTTGCAATCACTCTTGGGGGGGATGTTTCATTTCTCACTTTCTTATTTCTTTCTAAGAACTCACTTTCTCTAGGTTATTTGGTCTTTTTATATCACATCATATCCTTTCTGGCATGTAGTTGTTTGTTTACATAAGGATATTCTCTTTTTTAGGAGATTTACATCTCAACTTGCAATATTTTCCTTTATTTAAAAGTGCATGTCTATCCTAAACAAATACCCTTACTTGGGGGCTCAGGGTGTATGATCCTTCATCAAGAATCTATTTTCACCTAGAAAAAGGGAGGCTAAAAAGGTGCATTCTTGTTTTCCTTCCCTCTTTGTCTTGAATATGTTATCTTTGTTCAAGAACTCCTCTTGAAGGTAGATGACTTGTGACCAAGATGTCTTCCTTTCAAGTGTATCTTCCCACTTGCAGATATCCTTTCATGATTGTCTATCCCTTTCCTAACAAGAGTTTTCAGTCTTTGCTAAGGGTATAACTATACATTTTTATTTTAAGGATATATCCTTGTTGTTTTAAGTAGGTATCCTTATTCTCTTTTCCTTATGATGCCACCATATTCCTATGTTGTCATTATAATGAGGGGGCATATATACAGCCTCTTTTTTATATTATGTAGAAAAAATTATAGGTTTTTTCCAATATTTTTCCTCCAATAAAATAATTCATTTCATTTCATAGGACCTATCTTACTATTTATGGCCTTTACATGCTCTCCTAACCTTAGAATGAGTTACACCTAGAAATATTGCACCTGCTGACTATCTAGAACACATAATCCAATATGGGCCCTAATTGGTGGGTAAAAATGCCATTGGTGTTATATACATAGGAAATAATGCCAGTGGTGTTCTGTACCCTAAAATTGAGGCCCATATTTGAAATAGGCCCTATTTTAGGGCATAAATCCTTCTTCCACATTTTTGTGCACAAAAATGGGTTATGAATCCATTAGATGGGAATCAGAAAGATCGGACATAGTCAGAGAGACCCTGAAAAATTCAACCATAATTGCCTGGTACAGAATGCCATTGAGGTTATGTCCCCCGGTATAAAGATATTATCCCCCTATACCTTTCATTTTCATATCAAAGTTGGAAGAGACTCATATTATAGCCTTCAGGCCTTAGATCTACAGTTATAATTCATTATGAGATTCTGACAATTGGCGATTCGAATCTGAAAACTCACTTCTCCTATTCATTTCCAAGTGCATTCAAATTATTTTCCATTCACTTTTCATTAGTTTTCTTTGTTGGATTATATCATATTTATTCTTATTTAGTCCTTTTTATATCAATTTCATTCATCTCCTTCTCCATTCTAACCAACAAAGGATAAAAACACTTCAAACATAGATATTGCCTTGGAATCTTTCAAGTCATGTTAATCATATTCATCTTGAGATGGTTTTGTATTCCAATGTTCCATATGAATTGGAGAAAGTAGCCTCTTTTATGTGATCCCCATTTCATATTTTATAATTTTCATGCTTAATCATGGATCCATTTCATTTAAATGCATATTATTCCCCCCCATATCATGATAATGTTTCCCCTGCACCTTTCTATTCTATATATTAACCTAAACCACAACCTATTTATTTCCTAAATTCCTTTGCAACATCATGCAAGAGAAAATTTCCATGATGCAATACTTCCAAAGGGAGTTCAAGGAAATCAACAAGTACTTTGATGAAATCAATAGGTAGTAGGAGTTTAACATGAAACAAGAGGAGATGGATTACAATACCTACTTCCACTCTTAGGAGGGGGAGGCACAAACAAGGAAATTTGAGGGGAACCTTGCAAGGCAGCTAGTAGTATAAGATGAATAGATGAGGCTCAAGATTACTCAAATGCAAGCATCTGAAGCACAATCAACCTCAATTTTTCCAAGTCAACTATTTGAGGAGGCTCCTACACATAAATTTTTCATATTTAGACAAATAAATCCTTCACAATTGCAAGAATATGTACAAAAAACAAATGCCCACTCACCTACCACATTGCCAAATCCATCCTCTAAAGAAGAGACACATAAACAAAAATTTATATCTTTAGAACGAGTGAGCCTCCCAAGGTTGAATTTCCAAGCTTCAAAGGCCCTTAGCATATTTATGAAACTCCTCCAACCCTTGTACTAGTTGGGTTGAGTGTGGATGGTATCCATGAGCTAGAGGAGGATGATATAGAGGTAAATTTGTTATGGAAGATCATAAGAACACCCCTCTCCCTAAGGATGAATATACTAATGTTCATGAAGTTTACTCCCAACCTATGCATAATATCACAACAAAGAAGAGATATCAATAAAATGACCTTTTTGCTTCTTCAATCCATGAGAAGGATTTTTGTGGCATGGGGACTTTATATGACATGCAAGAAGATATGGAGGAGATTGATGAAGATGGAAAATTTCTGGGTGAATTTGATTTTATTTTCTCATCCATTAATATCAATCCATCATCTCTTAAATAAATAAAAGTATGATTTGCAATGGAACCAAGTGGAGATCCATGTACAACCAACCATACCATTAGATATAGGCCCTAATGGACATCAAGATATCAGATTTGTAGAGAAAAATAATGAGGTCAAGACTCCATTCCCAATGGACCCAACACTATCAAGGGGATGCACCATTAGGAATCTACCTTTGCAATAAATTTTCATGTCACCCCTAGTCATGTTGGCTTCAGAGCATGAAGATAAGCATCAAGAGGAGAAATTTTATCTTGCTTAGGAAGAGAGTATCCATTTGTTGGTGAACTTCTTTATTCTCAGAATTGGGAAGGAATTAGAGCAGCCTATGGTATGCCTATTATTCCTACTACCCTGGATAATTGTCCACATGCATGGAGAAATCCAAAAGCTAGTTAGAAATGGAAACTACTTTAAGAAGCCATTTCAGGGATTTTCTTAATATAACTTTGTACATAGTATGTTAGTTTTTTTCCTTTCCAATAAATGTATGTGCATGAGCTATTTCTTTCCTAGAGATAAATATTTTTGGAACTTTTGTTTTTGTTGTAGAAGTTTCACAAATGAGGAGTTGAAAGAGGATATTGAGAAGGTTGTACTCAAATAGCCTCTTTGCCAATTTTTCCTTCTTAGAATTTGTTCCCAATGAATATTTCAGGATAATAATCACCATACTTAGTAGGAAATCATCCCATAGAAATAACCAGAAATGTTGGAATTTTATGCCTTTCCCTTTTTCTCATCTTGAAAAACTGATTTGAGATGCAATAAATGGGCTAACTCAGTTGCAGTCTCTGAGGCTCGGGGCCTTGAACACTAAGCCCCATGCTAAGAAAAAATTCTTTTGTCATTTTTCCTTTTTTTGAAAGCTTATCAGGCAAAAAAGAGACCGTATTCTGGCCTCCTTGATCTCTAATAGATGGGTGGTCATCATAGAACAAGTAGTCAAGTTGTTAAAGATGGATCAACCATTGGGAAGACCTTGTTTAAGTCTTCTCAATCTCCTATAAACACAACATAGGATTTGGGCATTGAAGAGACATCATTTGGGTCTTTGTAAGAATTTGCAAATAGTAATGAACCAAGGATCTAGAGGTCAAAGAATAGCACAAAGACAAGAGAGACAATATGAACAAGAATAAATTGTATTCTCATTAATAATGCAATATGAAAATAAGAGATACTGGATATTTTTTACAATGTATAAGTGGCTTCTTATATAAGAAAGGCGATAAGAGACAATGATAAGGAGAAGATAAGCTATCACCTGTAGGTGAAATTACATGTCCACCAAACGTGGATCATCCTCCATTATGCAATGAAGTATGTGCCATATGATGATGATCATAATGTGATGTGTGCACTAAAGGTGGAACTCTCACATAATGTGGAATTTTATAATAACTATCACCACCTAAAGTAGAATTTCTCCTACACCATGTGCTAAAATAGCATGAAAACTCCTAGGTGTGTCAATGAAAAACTAATATGCAGTGCATTATGCTAAGTAAGCTTAAGTAAAGTATAATTAGGAATATTTAATTACACCAACACCCCCCCCCCCCCCCCCCCCCCCCCTTAAGGGAAACTTAGGTGAATGAACTTAAACTCGCAATGCAAGATGGGTCTCTACTACTAGGCCATGTTAGGTGCCCATGTACAATATATAATGCAATATTGGTGTAGTCACATATGTAGAATCCTGAATCAAAATGGTCAAACCATGAAAAAAGAGTCACACAACTGAAACAACAACTCAGATAATAGTAGGGGATAGAGAGAATGTAAGATCAAAGGTTCACATCAACTTATATTCATGAAAATCTAATACATTGGGCCAACAACATGCAGGCTCACAGTCCAGGCATAGAAGCCTAATTACAGATTAAATTCTAAATTATTTACAATTCTAACCTTCAAAAGATTATCTAACTCTGAGAACCTAAACTAGGGATAAATTACATCAATTTATAGATGTCTCCAACGCAAAAAAAATTGGCCAAGATCAATCACATTCTCCAAGGTAGGAAAATGTAATACCAATTATAGGTCAGGACAAAAATCAAGAAGAAATCCCCCAGAAAGGTTCAAAATGATATGCACACCCAAAGGGATGTTGGCCATAATCCCACAAGCATCGAATGATACACCAAGAAGGTTCACAAACCAAGAAAAAAATTTGTGAGATTGGAAAACTCCATCAGGTCATGAAACATGAAGAATAAATAGGGCCAGGCCAAAATCAAATAAATCTCCAACGAAGCTAAGCTAATTCAAAGGAATGCCACTAAAAATACAAAGACTACAAAATAGGAACAACTGAAAACAAAAATATTTTTGGTTGATGCAAGATTTCCAAAGAACCCAAGATGCTCTTGCATCAAATATATGAAATGCAATCTCTCATAAGCAGAGAAAGGGAGAAAACCTCATGGGAAAAAACTCCCCTCCAAAAAGAGAGATGAAAACACACAAGATGCATGGATGGACGGAGACCTTCAGACCCCCCAAGGACTACAGACATCATTTATGTACAATTTATTATCCCCCCCCATAGGAAGGAAATAAGGAGAATTGATATCCCCACCATAATGAATAAGCTCTAATGTTAATGAAGTGTACCTGCAAAAAAAGGATTATCCAATGCATATAAGCCACATGTCTCCCCTTGGGAAGAAATAAGTACATCAAATTATGAAGAAGTCGATCCATGTCTAAATAGAAGGAGGAAGGAAGTCTCCAAGTATGCATCGCTGAAGACTGAATGGGTATCTCCAAGGTCAAGGAATCCATCACATCATCAAACTGAAGTATGAAATGTGACAAACCAAGTGAAGGACAAGAATCAAGAATGTCAATCTCCAAAGAAGGTGAAGAAGTAACTCCAACTCCAACTCAAATGAAGTTTTCATCAAAGAGAAGAGAAACCCCCTAGAGTATGTCAACCAAATCTGCAATATGAGACTCCACAAACATTGTTGAAATTTAATCCAAGTATTCATCCCACACTGCAAGATCTAAATCACTATGATCATCCTGCTGAAATGTAGAACTCATTTCCAATGAAGCAGGACGTGGAGGAGTAGGAAGCTCAACACTTTTCTCAAGAAGACAATGATTCAAGTGTCCAAAGTTCTCCTCATATACAAAATTCACCCTTGGTAGAAGGGTGGGTACATCATGAACATCATCAACAAAATGTAAAAAATAATACAAGACTGATGCATGATCAAAAAATCTCGTAGATATGATATCTCTAGCCTCCATGTCCCTAAAGTAGACATAATCAGGAGTAAACTCAATAATTTTATGTAATGCCCCATGGGTAATTTGATAAATAGAAAGGAGATAAGTAGTCAAGGATGGTACACAAAGAACATCATTAAATATCCCCTCTCCCATAGGAATAGAACCTTTCCCACAAACCTTCATGTATGTGTTGTTACCCATCAATATATGTGGAGAATTAAAAGGCTCAATAGAAGAAAACATATCCATAGAATATTCCATATGATGTGAGGCACCTGAATCAAGAATCCATTTACCTTTCTTAGGATATGTGGAAGCCATGAATGTTTGACCTTTACATGTATACTTGGCTGATGATGTAGTTGGAGAAGCTTCCAAGTGTGTAGAAGGAGTAGACATTGATGAGGGAAACTTGAAATTGGTCATTTGAAGAATGTGAGTGAGCTCATCAATATTCTTATGGAAACATTTATGCTCATTATGTCCTTCCTTTTTTCAATATGCATATTTTACCCTCTTCCTTCTAGTTGATTCCTCTCTTGAAGAGAACTTGGATGTAGAAGTATGATGTGAAGGAGAACCATCACCTTTCTCATGAGGCTTAGGATCCTTATGTTTCTTCTTGTCTTTTCCATTGGAAGCCTTTGGAGTAGAATCATTTGCAAGAAGTGCATGATACTTTGAAGACTTCAATTGACCCATGTGTTCCAAATTTGCATGTTCCCTTGTGAGTTGTGCTGAAAATTAAGAAAAATAAGGCATTTTGTATGCACTAACAAGAGAATCCGTAGTAGCATAGAATTTTGAAATAAATTATGAATATTCAGGACCTAGCTTAGAAAGAATAAATAATATAAATCGTTCATCCTCTTTAGTAACCCCATAACTAGAAAGCTCCAATCTAATAGAATTGAACTTAGAGAAAAAGTCTTGAATATTATCAAAATCACTAGGATTTAGACCTATGAGGATTTAGAATATTATCAAAATTCTAACTTGAAAATCCCACATTCGTGGGGTTGTTGAATTCTGTCACCTTTTTATATGTATCTCCCTAGTGTAAGCAAATGGCAATGAAGACATAAATGTTGAGAGCTATCAACGGATTATAATGGCCAGTCGGAATACTCCGTTGGTGTTTGGTCAGTTGGAATATTGAGGGTTGCCGACAAATAGTGCTGGCAGGTGTCAAGATTTGACCACTCATTCACTTGCCTTTGATTTCTCACGCTGATTTTTGTACTCTCTATGTAGATATAAATTGACAAAAAAAAAAGGATATACAAGAGTTCTGAGCCCCAATTTTTTTACCATTAAATTAGATTTAAAAAATTTGTGAAAAATAAATTAAAGAACACAGAGAAAAAAATCACTGATAGTACCATGCTTGTGCAAGTAGGTTGTACGCTTGCCTGTGCAAAAAATATTTCCATAGATTTGACTTTCATTGAATATGGGTGAATTTATAGTCAATTTTCACTGAAATAGCCTCCCAAATGAAATGGTGATGTCAAATTTGACCCAAAATGCTCCCACAAAATGCTAGTCCTTATATCTAAAATATTGACCTTTAATGCATGCACCAAGAACTCTCCAAATAGGCTATCCAAGATGCTCCAATGGCTCTGTTACCATGTTTGAATTTGCAAATAGCAATGAACCAAGGATCTAGAGGTCAAAATATATCACAAATACAAGAGAGATAATATGGACAAGAATAAATTTTATTCTCATTAATGATGCAATATGAAAATAAGAGATACTGGAGATGTTTTGCAATTTATAAGTTCCTTCTTATAAAGGCAAGGCAATAAGAGACAATGATAAGTAGAAGACAAGTTCTCACCTACATAAGGTGAAATCACATGCCCACCAAAGGTGGATCATCCTCCATTATGAAATGAAGCATGTGCCATATGATGAGGATGATAATGTTATATGTGTACTAAAGGTGGATCTCACACATAATGTGGAATGTGATAACAACTATCACCACCTAAAGTGTAATTTATCCTACACCATATGCTAAATAGGATGCAAACTCCTAGGTGTCTCAATGAAAAACTACTATGAAATGCATTATCCTAAGTAAGATTAAGTAAAGTCTCTTCAACCTCTAATCAAGATCAACTGGGAAGGCAAGCTAGTGGGTATTGATTGGCCATCGAGGAGTTACATTTTTGGTCTCACTGGTCTTTGATAAAGTGGGCTCTGGGAAAATTTTGCAAGGATGCTTTGGGTATCAAGGGAATATTTTAATGGTCTTTGTGATCCTTGATAGAGTCTTTGAACCAATTTATAGGCTTATCACCCATCAAAGAAAGATTTTTTTGTATCTCTTTGACACCTGATGAAAATAACAAGCAGTGAGCCTGGCAGGTTGTGACATGGCTCAACGACCATGAGAGAGACATATTTTATCTCTGCAATCTTTGGTGGTCTTGGTATTTCTTATAAAGTTATCTCTAGATGATCTTGACCATTCATTCTCATATGAGGATCTGCATCAATGGCCCAAGTTCAAGGATAATTTGAAAGCCAAGTGGTTAAGGGTTGTTGATGATTATATGTTGAAGTTGAATTATCACTAGTAAGTGACCTAAATTGGATCTAGATATGATCCAACCACTTTAGGAAACTGCCATAACTTCTTCCACGCTCTCCATATGCAATACAAGGATACTCTACATACCTATTTATGGTCTACAGATGACTTTCTCTAATAGAAGAGCAATTATGGCATTTCTATTCTTAGAGATATATTGTTTGCAGGAACCCTCTTTTAGCGTTTACTATGGGCACTAATTGTGGTCACTTTTTGTCAACTCAAAAATCAATTGCATGCAAAGATTATATTTATTGATATGATTAATTGATTGGATGTGATATACAACCAAACCCTACTCTAGTTAGAGTTTTGTACTTTAATATTGAAAAGTTAGTTATACCTGAGCTATAAAGGCAATCTTGTAACATATTGTGAGGATCTTCTTGTTATTTCTGATATAGAATTTTATCTTTTTCTATAAGTGTAAACATTTCATTTCCTAGAATTAATAAGATTATCTATTTTACCTCTTTCCAAGTCTAAATATCTTGAGCATATTGCTTTTCCTTATTGTTTGGATGTATTTTTTATTTCCAAGTTATAGGGCAATATTATTATGCTAAATAGATATTGTTTGTAAACTTGGGTTCCTTGCAATATCTAATTTAATCCTAACCTTTTTATTATCTTAGGAGACTGGTAAATCAGGAAATCATGTAAGTTTTTATGGTTTTATTTATTTCTTACATAGTTCTATGCGAGGAAGATCAAAATTTTAATCTGGTGCATCACCCCTTATACATTTATGCATTCCTTCTTCCATTTTCTCTAAAACGTTGTTAGATATGGTTAGTAGTAAGCTTGCAAGTGTTGGTTTGGTTCAACACTACATCTTGATTGGAAAGGAAGATGTCATTCTCTGGAGACTCAAGCTCACTTGTCAAGGTCCCACACTTGAAGGTTGTTTCCATATTTTACAAGGTTTCTTAGGAGTCAAACGACAATTAAGGGTACAAGAATTTGTGACAACATGAGACACACAAAAATATTCTTCATCATTAAAACCGTGTTATTGTATCAAATGTCTATTTTATCAAATGGAGGATAACCATTTAGCAGGTACCTTTAGAAGGTTCATGAGTCAAACCATGAGACAATAATTAAAACAATAAAGAGTAGAGCGGATCTAGATGGTTCATTGGATTTAATGTGAGTGAAAAAAAATTGTAATATCAATATTATTTGAATATATGTACATATGACATGTATATATTTACAAATAAAATATTGGTCCTTATCTACAAACATATGTCTTATGAGATACTTATGTGCATTCTTGTTATTTTAAAATTATTGAGATACTTAATGTAAAAGATCTAATTATTAATTGTTGAAATATTTTTTTTATCAATGATTTTATTTTCTACAGGTTGCATGTGTTAATATCATGATTTTCACTTTTTCTATCATATGTGATACCCTATATTATTGTATTACACATATGTGGAATTCTTGGTTACATTCACATCATGCTTATTTTGAGGACTATTTTAGGACAATAGAGATCAAATGGATTCATCAATCATTAGGATTGGTATGGAATGTGTAATTAGGCATATTTCACATGTCTAAACACTCTTATAGTAGAAATAACTCATTGAAGCACTAGAAATCACAATAAATACATTCATAGTACCCTATAAGAGACCCATAAGTACCAAGAATATTCCTTGGTGTATAGTCAAAAAATGGAAGCACTTCCATGGTAGACTGGTTTAGCCTTCCGAGTAAGTGGTTTGGGGTAATGTCAAGTGCCTTGAATGGGTTCCTGACTTTGATCTGGCTTTATCCCCCTATTCTGCCACATTTCCACTTTTTCCAACCTATTTCTAGCACCCTAGACTAAAAAAATGGGACTTTGGCCTCGGGTTCAAGGTCAACTTCAACCTTGACCTAGGTCACAATCAACCTTTTTGTGGCCTGGGATTCAAATTTTAGGATTTTAGGGTTTTCAGATGTCGATCTTTTGAAAAAGTTAATTCCCATTTCTAGGTCGGCTATTTCAGTCTTTGAGACAACAAATATTAGATTATATTTAATATAGGTCCTCTTCTAGGGGCATGGGTCCAATTAGAATTTAATTCTCCTATGTCAGCCTCTCTAGAAGATTGTGCCCTATTTTCATATAAAAGGAAGCTTTCTCCTCTCATTTTCTCTAACCACAAGCAAGAACAATCTAAGACTTGATAATTGCAAGAGCTCAAGACTTGAAGAGTGAATTCCAAAGGTGAAGAAGCAAGATTTGAAGCAAGCCAAGTAGCCATTGAAGAATTCATCCATTCTCAAGCACTTATCAAGCACTCATTTTCATCAAGGAGATCCATTGGTGGCCATTGAAGGATTCAAGCTCCATGGAGCCCTCTTGTTGAAGATTTCTCCATCCACATTCCTCCAAGCCTCTTCCAATTCAATAAACCATTCAAAATTGGTGTTGAAGATCTATAAGAAATTGATTGAAGAAATCCTACATTCTACATCATTTTTGGTGCATACATACTTGTGGATTCATGGATTCAAATCCACCACAAGGACTTCTACAAGCAAGGTGAATTTGTGTATTTACTTTGTTTCTACTTATGAAATTTCAATTATATTTTAAGGTTAATTCAAAAACCAGGGTTTGACCAATGCAAACCCCCC
>MU224676.1:1410067-1430630 GCA_018584345.1 Thuja plicata | reverse complement strand
CATTTCCCCAAGTAAAGATTAAAGGGGGATGTTAGAATATGTAATCTTTCCTTGGTGAAATATATTATAAACCAAGGTAGTTTAGTTTATTTATTATGTAAGTAGGAGATTCCTATAGAATCCCTACTTGTCCATGTGTGAGGACATAATATTTATTTGTATTTTGTTTTTATTCTAGATTCCTCCTTAAGAGGAATTAGCACAAGTGGCACACACATTATGAATGTGGCTCACATGCACATGGGAGTTACATTCAACTCCTTTCTTCTCATCTCTACATAAGAGATGCTTCTTTTCTCTTTATCACTCACTTTTTCTCATTCACTTGCAACACTTAGTTTCTCATTCTCATTCTCTTGAAGCATTGTATGAGAATTTTTCTCTCATTCTCTTCCTCTCTCTCTCTTAGGCTTTTTTGGCCCATTCTTAATAATATCACGGGGGTTTTTTTATGTTTTTCCCCCTTCAAAAACATTGTCTCATATTGTATGGTGCTTGCTTCTAGACTTGGTTAATTCATGGTATGCATTTCCTCTCACTTTGCTCATTAGATTAAACAAGATCTTTTTTTTCTCTTCTTTATCATTTCTTACACTTTTCCTGGTTTGTTAATGATAGTTATATCAAACTCCTATAGGAGTAGTAACCACCTGGATAACCTACCAGAAATGGTCAATTTATTCATCAAGTATTTGATCACTGAGTGATCAGTATAAACAAATACTTCATAACCAGTTATGTAATGTCTAAATTTATTTAATGCATAGATTACAGCAAGGAGTTCCTTCTCACTAACAGTATAATTTAGTTTTGCACCTTGCAAATTTTTTCTGATGTAATAAATGGTGTGCTCAACTATTCCTTCTTTTTGACCCAGCACTGCCCCAATTGCATACTCAGATGCATCTATGTGGATATGAAAGGGCAGATTCTAGTCTAGTCCTCTAAGAATAGGGATCTTTGTCAACACATCCTTCAACTGCTGGAATAATGACTCATAGTCTATTGTCCATTCAAATTTTGCTTCTTTCTTCAATAGATTATACAATGGAGTTGACTGAAGTTCTTGATAAATCTCCTATACTAACTGGCATGACCAAGAAAACTCTAGACATCCTTCTGCTTTGCTGGGGTTGGGAGTGTGATAATTACTGCAATCTTTGCAGGATCAACTTGGATACCAAAGGATGAGAGGTAATGCCCTAAGACAACTCCCTCCTCCATCCTCATGTAACACTTTTCACTATTAAGTGAAAGATTGTAGTCCTGACATCTTTGAAGAACTTTTTCCAAATTAGCATAAGCCTCTTCGAATGTAGTTCCATATGCAGTAAAATCATCCATGTATATTTTAACACAGTCAGTAGCAATGTCTAAAAAAATGCTTATCACTGCCCTTTGGAAAGTAGTAGGTGCATTACATAACCCAAATGGTAAGACAGAATAAGCAAATGTTCCCCATGGAAAGGTGAACATTGTCTTATCCTAGTCTTCTGGTGATATCTGGATCTCGTTGTAGCCACTGAAACCATCCAAGAATGAAAAATACTTTTTTCCAGAAAGGTTGTCAAGTACTTGGTCTATAAAGGGAAATGGAAAGTGATCCTTCTTGGTTTCTTTATTAAGCTCCCTATAGTCCACACAAACTCACCATTTTCCACATTTCTTGGGGACACTTACAAGAGGGGAGACCCACTGACTGTCAGAAATGGGATACATGAAGCCAGCTTGGAGAAGTTTTTGCAATTCAGCCTTTACTACATCTCTTAATACATGGTTTATTCTTCTTTGAGGTTGTCTAATAGGTCTGGACTCAGGACTAATATAAATCTTATGAGTACACAATTTTTGGTCAATCCCCTTCATGTCAGTATAGTCCCATGCAAAAGCTTGTTGACTCTTTTGCAAAAGTTGCGCAAGGATGGAAATCTGAGATTCAGTGAGATTCTTATTGACATTCAATTCCCTACCTGAGGTAATCTGCACTCTTTAAAATTTATCCAACATAATAAATTCTCCAAAAGAAGGTGACTTTATTTCATGGGGTAACAAAGTATGGAGATAATCAGGTGCTACATAAAACTTGGATGAAGACTTCTTGGGCAAGATGGTTTGTAGAGAGCAGTTAGGGTCATGACATGAGGGTTCTTCATAACCATACTAGTTTTAAAGGATTGCTACTAGTATGTCATCCTCCTCTTGTGATACCATGAATGGATTTCTACCAATAACCATAAGCTATTGTACTGAATTGGCTTCAAGGGGGGCATCTCCTAGATCCAGCCATACAACTTGGTCAAGTTCAGCTTGAGGTTTGGCTGGATAATACAGGGTTAATTTCTTAGTATTAATACCATCAGATATGGTCATTTTTCCTGAGCGGCATGTAATGCAAGTATCTTCTATGGCTAACCAAGGCCTTCCTAGGATCAATGGATACCCTCCTAGTGTGGCTTTTGGAGACAGGATGATGAAATTTGAGGGGTATTCTAAGGAATCAAGTGTGACAAGAATATCCTCTACCATACCATCTGGTTTGATAGTTGAATTATCAACTAACTGGAGAATAGTGGGTGTTTCCCTCAACCTAATGATACTAAGCCTTAACAACACATCCATAGTCATAAAATTAATAGAGGCTCCTAGATCAACCAAGACATTCTATATTTGTATACCATTAATGTGAATGGTAACCATTGGGCTCCCTAGATCAGAGTATTTAGGCGTCAAGGCTTTACTAAGCATGAGATCAGAAAGTTGTCCAAGAACATGAACAGTATCAAGATCTTTCTTCTTCCTACCAGGGTGCTTGATACAAACTTCCTTTATTGCTTTATTATAGATTGGAATTTCCTTGAGGGCATCTAATAATGGTATTTGGATAGTCATTTGCATTAGTTGGTCAATCAAGTTATTTGCAATAGTATTATCTTTAGGGGATACTAAAGGTTGGGCCAATCTTTGCGGAAAAGGTGGGATTTTCTCAACTGGAATAGGTGGTGCAACAGGTGGGACAATAGTATTTTGATTGTTAGAAGCTTCCTCAGTATCAGAAACATTAGTTATTATGGGTTCTCTTGGTGCAGGAAATGTGGTCCCTGATCTTAGGTGGATATCATTCACTTGCAGTGAACAGGCTTGTTGCTTGTTATTTGGATTTGGATTTGGTTGCGCAGGCAGTTGTGGTTTCTGAGGACTATTATTGGCTATAGGAGGTAGAGGCATATTAATAGCTTGTTGTTGAGCTGGAGGCATAATAGCTTGCTACTGATTAGGCTAATTGGGTCCCCACTGAGGTTGTTGTTGCTAATTACCATGTGGTTGCCATTGGTTATTCTGTTGCGGCTGCTGGTATGGATTGAACTGCTGTTGATATGGGTTAAACTGTTGTTGATATGGGTTAAACTAAGGTTGAAAGTTCTAGTTATAGTGTGGCTGCTAAAAATTCTGGTTATTCTGTGGCTGCTGGTTAGGCCAGTGATTATTCCAATTCTATCCTTGAGGGACATAATTGTGGGGGTTTTGATTCTGCCACTGATAACTATTATTATTATTATAACCAAAATGATTTAAGGGATCTTGAGGCATACCTTTTCTCTGAGCCCATGGTCACCTTTGAGCCACGTAAAAGACTTCTCTATTCTCCTCATCTATTGCTTTGAACTCAGTGGGAATTGAAGTAGCGTACACGGATGCAACTATTTTTCTCTTACAGTTTCTTTTCTTCTCCCTATAGTGGGAGCATAATTTAGCCAGCATAGTTTCTGCATCCTCTTTCTTCCTTCGAGCTTGCATGGTGTCCAGCTGAGTGGCCATGTTATTTATAATGTCCTACTTGAAGTCAGACAAGAGGTTGGACAGTTCTATCTTAGAAACTCTAGATCCATTTGTCTTTTGAGGTAGGTCCCTTAATCCTCTTCTTTTTTTTACTGTAGCCCTTGAGTAATTCATACATATGGTCTTGATCTCTGCCCAGTTTTTCTAGGTGATATCGCCACCAACCATAAGGTCCAAGGCCTCTATGCTTCCTTCATTGACACCTTTGAGGAACAAATGTTTTTGTGATTCCTCATTCAATTGGTGTTGAGCATTGCATTGCAAGTTATACATAAACCTGGAAACATAGTCTTCCAAGGTTTCATCCTCTTTCTACGATATCTTGAAGATTTCATCTCCTTTTAAATCTCATCCTCTACAGTATTCTTTGTAATTTGCAAGAAACATATTGATCATGGAATTCCAATTTGGTATGGCATTAGCTTTGAGGCTCATAAACCACGTTAGAGTAGCCTCTTTAAGATTCGACGGAAACAACTTCAGCTTATGGGCATCAATTATGTAGTTGTAGCTCTTGCAGAGGATATTGAACTCGAAGAGGAAGGTCTTGGGATCTTCAATGGTAAGTCCATAGAATTTTGGCAGTGCAGCGGCTGGAATGTTCTTCAGGTTTTGGTTACTTTGTTGAGGAGG
The DNA here is from genome assembly GCA_018584345.1 of Thuja plicata. Classification (NCBI taxonomy): domain Eukaryota; kingdom Viridiplantae; phylum Streptophyta; class Pinopsida; order Cupressales; family Cupressaceae; genus Thuja; species Thuja plicata. Next base: position 1,426,160 of record MU224676.1, on the reverse strand, counting down.
AATTGGGAAGGGAAAGGTAGGCTAAGCCATCCTTGGAGGAGGGCCTAGTTGCTGTTGTGGTGGTGGTTGGTAAACAATAAGAGATAATGGGTTGTCATGATACTCAGGCTCATCAAAAAGGACTTCTAGATGTAGCGATTCTTCAGAGGATGAGGGTGATGAAATTTCTCCTTGGGCGTCTGCAAATGGATTTTCAAACAGGTATTCTTCTTCACTATCTAATTGGGGTTCTTCAGGCTCAGGATTAAAAAGATCAAATGCTTCAGCCTGGTATTGTCGAGGAAGAAGTCTTCTGCGAGGATCTCTTCTTTTATGCATAAAATGCTTGCTTGAAATTAAATCCTAGATTATAAAAATCAGAATCATGAACATGAAAGTGGGCTTGAACTAACAACATCCCTGGAAGCGGTGCCTAAAATTCTTGGCCAAACAATCATCTCAGAAATGCATAGCATTGGACTACTACTTCAGGATTGGACACCCTAAATGGCTGCTAAGTAGATTATTTAGTCTCATTTAATTATCGACCAGGGACGTAAACTTGGAATGGTGTTTGCAAAGTATATGCTTCAAACCTCCCTGATTCTCATTGCTAAACCTATGGAATCAAAATACATTATGCTTTAGGAATCTATACTATCTCAACTAAATGCAATTATGCTAAGAAAATAGTAATCACAAGTAGGGGTTACTCTGCTCGCCTATGTTGTAGGAACAGTGCACCAGTTTTGTTACTAGTGGCTCTAGGAATAGCAGAGTTCTATTTACTTCTTAATGAGCATGGAAATAACTTCTAATCTTATAAAATGATTCACTCACCAAGTGGGCCCCCTTGGATGAGTGAATAGAAATGCTATCAAGATAAGAGACTAAAACTCAAATTATGCACTCTATTCATTCATGGAGGAAAATGTACTTGGAAAATAAATAGTGCTACAATGTCAAATTCTATTCCATAAATTCTATCAACTAACTCTCTCCTGTGGAACTACAGAATTCCACTTATTTAAGGAGGAACTAAACTACTACCTAAATCTAGGATCACTCCATTAATGAGGATCACTAATGGATACATTGTGCTCATAACAGAAATCTCGAACAACAATAGTAGGTCTTCAAGTTCTTCCTAGAATATAGCATGCAGTGGTTCTAGATCTACATGTGGTGTCCTCTCAAGAATTGAGCTGACTTGTTCCTCCATGAGATTTCTATGACATGTCCATCTTCTACCGCTTTACTTAATTTCTTTCTTTATGTTGGCGCTTCTGAAGGTAACGGCTGTCATTGACCCTTTCAACACCATGCTGGAATTGTTTTATGTGCCATAACTTGACTCCTACAAAATGGTTAGTATACATAACTTCTGACGCATAAATATATTTTATCATTTAATACTAAGAAAGAAGTGTGAGATTTCATTCAATATTCTTGCCCAACATTCGGCTATAGGAAGGAGACTACCCATAAACATAGCATAGGGAAAAGGACTATCTATTCAACATGCAATCACTTATATCCTACAACTTCTATCCATTTGTTCCAAGAAAAATACATTATGTTTCTACCGTCCATTTTACCTACTTATGTCCTTACATATAAAATATATAAAAACCATAAGTTTAAAGTCTTCTGCTTTTAATACAAAATGTTGAAAAAGGAAAGTAAACACATGGAAAAGATGGCCTTTTGAGAGGCTCATCACATGGATCCAAACTTGTAATGGTTTTCTCTATCCTGCACTTGGTTCCATTAACTTGCCTGTTGAATTTTGTGGCAAGGTTGTAGATACTACCTTCATTGTTGTTCCTACTTCTGATCAATTTCAAGTCAAATTCGGTTTTCCTTGGATAACTTCTATGCATGCTATTGCTTCTCCTATTCATAAATGTCTTAATTTCATTCATAATGGAGAAGTAAAAATGATTAATCATAGTTTGTATCAACCTTCTAGGCCTAGAGATTTTGCTACTCTTGATTTCTTTTGGCCTTCATTACCTAATTCATGTCCTCCTCACCCTGACAACCTCTTTCATTCATATCAAGCCTATAAACATCGCAAGATAGTTGAGTTAAGCATGCCTCAGATAGATCTTAACCGTGGTATTTTTTCCACTCCTTCTATACCTCCTTTATCCATTACTACTAACTCTATTACTCAACCTCCCAGTGTTGTTTCTCATCCTACTGTGAATCCTACCAATCCTCCTACAGAACTTGTGAAGGAATCAATGGTTATTCCTCCTAGTTCTCCACATGTTTCAACCAAAGAAAAACATAATAAATCTAGTAATGAACGTCGTAAGAAGCATAGAGCTAATTCTAGGGCCCGCGCTTCTATTCTTCAAAATTCTTTATCTTCTTTCGATCAACCTATGTCTGATGTGTTGGAAGAAGTTAATATTCATAATGATGTTAAGATGAATGAGTATGATGATCCTATTCGCATCTTAGATCCTATTTTAATTAATCTTGATGAGGAGGATACTTTAGAAGATCCTATTGATCGTAGTGATGAATATGAGATCATTGATCTTGATACTAACTTACCTCATATTCTTTCAACTCAATTGACAATCACACCTAGTATCGAGCAATGTGATTCTCAAGAGGATCCTTGTTTGGAACTGGCTATTATTCCTACTATGTTGGATATAGTCCCTCTTGTGAGTTTCCTACCTTCCCTAAATGACATAAACTGAGATAGGGAGGGTAGGAAATGCACTTAATTGGCTTATCCTTCATGGTATCCCTTTTTGTCTTTGCATGTTGTACTGTGCTTCTCCCATAATGTGTTTGCTAAATGTTTGTTAGACTCTTTTATACGACCCTTGTTACTTTGTTGGTGCAAGATGATAAAGGAATCAAACCTGTTGTGTAAATCTTCTAATATGTATCTCTATTCTTCTATATGTTGTTTTCATGTTATGTTGTACATGTTATATTTTTCATAAATGTTTTCCTTGTCTAGTATGCTTCGATCTGCGACATGGTAGCACTGATTCTTTTTGGTCTCCATGTTGTTGTCCAAAAAGACTCTCCTTCATAATTCTTGAGTTTTCTTTCCTCCATGGTGATTGTAGTTCTACTTTCTTTGGGGAATGATGTCTATTCATTTGCAATAATATCATATATATATGTACATGTTATCTTATTATCATACTGACCCCACAATAGGTAGATCCCTTTTGAGTTCTTTGTGTGTTTATGTGATATTTCCCTTGATTTGTCTTTGTTTGGGGGTATCTTGTAGTGGAAACATAATCAGTAGAGTTGTTTATGTTTCTGTCAAAGTCATTACTCTTGTTAAAGTGTTAGCAATGACTTTAATGTGGGGGCATATGTTCTACTCACTTTTTGCACACACGCACATTCAAAATGTTTTCAAGACTTAAAACTTTTTCCCTTTATGGATTAAAGACTAATACTTAAAGCATGGATATTTTACTTTTTAGGATCTCTTGATCCCTCTAGTTTAAATTTACACGAATCTCTTGATCCCTCCATTTTCAAATTACAATGTTTTGATCCCTTAAGTTCAGAAGGTGTCCTTAATAATGGATCTCCCTGATGGCTTGACTAGTGAGTAGCCACATTCACTAGGCAGTTCAACTCCATCTTTCCAGTTACACTTTTTCCTTGTGTGGTTCACAATGGGACATAAGTTCTCATTGGGCGAGGTAACCATACCCTCTCTCTCTTTCTCCTTAACTGGTGATGTCTCTCTCATCATGATCTTAGGGTTGATAAAGACTTAATTCCCTTGGGGGCTTGACGATTTCTTTGTCCCTTTTGATTCCAATAAGATTATCTATTCTTTATGATCTCCTTTACCAAGAGTTTGTATTGAGTCCATACTCTCGCTAAAGTGGGGGCTAAATGTATAGTAAAAAAATGGAAGCACTTCCATGGTAGACTGGCTTAGCCTTCTGATTAAGTGGTTTGGGGTCATGTCAAGTACCTTGAATGGGTTCCTGACTTTCATCTAGCTATATCCCCCTATTTTGCCCCATTTCCACTTTTCCAACCTATTTCTGGCACCCCAGACTGAAAAATTGGGACTTTAGCCTCAAGGTCAAGGTCGACCTTTTTGGTTCAAGGTCAACCTCAACCTTGACCTAGTTCAAGGTTGACCTTGACCTTGACCTAGGTCACAATCAACCTTTTCTAGGCCTGGGATTCAAATTTGAGGATTTCAGGTTTCCGAATGTTGGCCTTTGGAAAAACTTAATTCCCACTTCTGGGTCAGTCGTTTTGGTCTTTGGGACAACAAATCTTAAATTATATTTAATATACATCCTCATATAAGGGCATGGGTCCAATTATAATTTAATTCTCCTATGTCAGCCTCTCTAGAATATTGTGCCCTAGTTTCATATAAAAGGAATCTTTCTCCTCTCATTTTCTCTAACCACAAGAAAGAACAATCTAAGACTTGATAATTGCAAAAGCTCAAGACTTGAAGAGTGAATTCCAGAGGTGAAGAAGCAAGATTTTAAGAAATCCAAGTATCCATTGAAGCATTCATCCATTCTCAAGCACTCATTTTTATCAAGGAGATCCATTGGTGGTCATTGAAGGATTCAAACTCCATGGAGCCCTCTTGTTGAAGATTTCTCCATCCACATTCATCCAAGCCTCTTCCAGTTCAAGAACCCATTAAAAATTGGTGTTTAAGATCTATAAGAAATTGATTGAAGATATCCTACATTTTACATTTCACATTCTACATCCTTTTTGGTGCATACATACTTGTGGATTCACGGATTTGAATCCACCATAAGGACTTTGACAAGAAAGGTGAATTTGTGTATTTACTTTGTTTCTATTCATGAAATTTCAATTATACTTTAAGGTTAATTCCAAAACTGGGGTTTGACCAAGGCAAACCCCTCCCCCAGCAAACAAACCATTTTTCTTGTAGGTACAAGTTTGGAACAGCGGATCAGAACAGAGATTCAGATACCCTTTTCGGCAAACTTGCAGGATCTAAAAATAGAATTTCTGTTGGAGAATTTTTAGATCAATTCTTCCCTGGGTCAACCTTTCTAGTTCAATGGTGACATTGACTTGAGGTTACAAATTGGAATTGTGTCAGAACGGAAAAATATTTCTGGGTTTAGTTTGTCTCTGTGTTTCCATTCTAGATTTGGTCTCAGATTTTTTAGAAACTCAACACAGGCTTTAGAAAATAGCATTCTTCATATCTGCAATATTTCAAGGTTAGTACATTTCTCCTATTCATTTCAATTAAGGTTATCAATCTATCTAAATCTATTTCACATTCAAATAAATAAATGGGTACTTAAGATCTTCCTTTTTATCCTTATTTCTGAATGATGGATTATTTTATGCATTGATCCTTCCATTTTGGATTAATCAAATTAGATCTTTAATTTGTACATATAAGGATAGAAGGAGAGCATGTTATTTACCCCTACAAATCAAATCAAATCATTCTTTTAAATGTAATATAGGATAATAGAAAACCCTAAAAATCAATTAAAATATATATCCATTTTCTTATATTACACTTGGAACATATTTTTAGACCTAGAGAATATAAAAATTATCCTTCTAACAATAATATATCTCATTTTCAAAGAGTTAACTCCATTTTCTTATGGTGACATTTTTTAGTTGTTACAAAAAGTTGCAAAAACTCAGAGTTTATGGTGCAAAATTTCGTATAGTTCAATATACTCATAGTGGGCTTGATATATATGTGCCAAAGGCTCTATTTAATCTAGTAAATGATAATAATTTCCTCTTTTTTCTCTCCAAGTTTCCCAAACATTCTAGGCCATTCCATATCGGTGCATTCGCTTGAGTGCCAAAAGTACAAAACTGCCAAACTTTGATGGATCATTTCATGGGACCTAGAGAATATAAAAACATTTAGTCTAAGGGTGTGAGGATGTGTACCACCATCTACAATAACCTCTCTTAGTTTCTAAATGGCCCACTTTATTTGTCCATGCTAACAACTTTTTAGCTGTTGTAGAAAGTTGTAAATGCCCTTAATTGAAAGGTGCAACATTGTATAACTTTCAATTTTCTCATCATGGGCTTGATCTGTTTATGGTAACACCTCTAATTATGCTTGTAAATTCTATTAATTCCCTTATTTCACTCACAAATTCAGCCAATAGTTTCAAACAACTCCATACTAGTGCATCCCCTTAAGTGCAAAAAGTGCCAAACTTTGACGAATCATTTCTTAGGATCCAAAGAAAATAAATATATAAGAATACAAGATTGTGTTATCACCACCTACATTTACGTGTCTTATTTTCCAAAGAGTTGAGTCCATCTAATTATGGTGGTAACTTTTTAGTAAATGCAAAAAGTTGCAAAATCACTTAGTTGAAAGGTGCAACATGTCATAACTTTCAATCTCTTCATCGTGGGCTTGATCCAATTGTGCCAATAGCTCCGATTGGGTGGCTAAATGTAAATAATTCCCTCATTTTTCTTTCCAAGTTTCCCAATAATTTTAGGCCACTTTATGCCAATGTATCCCCTTAAGTGCAAGAAAATTCAAAATATGGCTAGTTAGCACATACAAAAAATTTGTCTGAGGCTATGGAATTATATTACCACCACCTGCAATAACCTTTATCAAATTTAAAAGGGTCTATTGAACACTACTCAATGTTGAGAGGGGGGATGAATCAGCATAAACAATATCTTAACAGTTCTCAGTTGATCTAACTAATTACTACCAAAAGAATAATAATGAAAAGAACTAACATGAACACTAGTTTTACATTGAAAACTCAAAAAGGGAAACAACATGGTAAGAATATTACTCACTATATGTTATCATTAATTACAATGTTTTAGTCTATAGGCCGAGGAACTCATTTTTCCTAAATATAAAACAAGACTCACTACCTTATATATATGAATTATATGCATTGAAGATTATAATTTCCTTAGGAATGAATGTTCTTTATCTAACTACAATAAGTAGTAGTATTTGAACTGATTAAGAATGCATTCTTAAAATGTTGATGTATTTTCTTTTGATCTCATCCTAGACAATTTTTTCTGATATTTAAACTATTTCATCAACTTCTATTTTCACCTATTCACACCTTTTTTTGTTGGATATCATAATCATCTTATCTATAAAGTATATATATTATTATATATCCATCACAAGATCTAGAACCACTGATTGAATCACCCAATCACATTCTTTGAGGCTAGTGAAGAAAATATGTAACATGTAAAGCTATGTGTCAATCCAAAACGTTCCTTAAATTATCCCAAAGTATCAGCTAATCTTTGCACACCATCACGAACCATCTCTGATACCACTTGATGCAATCAATCCTGGAGGATCCAATAAAGGACTGTCCAAACTTGCAGCCAACCACAAGAACAACAATGAAAACCAAACACAACATAGATATAACAACTTACATCAACTTATAATATCTCTGAATCTAAATTACATGCAACATGTTTAGTTTTAGACCTTCTCTGTTTGGCCAAAACATCAAAAAATTCAACAAGATCTCACAAGATACAAACTTCAACAACCTACCCTATAGCTAAGTGGAAGAACCCAAATCTAAACTTGTGCTTGCAAGCTGCCAAGCAATCTTACAAGTTTCTTTCTTACCCACTTATTACATTTTGCTATCAACCTTTCACTCTCCCCCTCCTCTCTCCCTAAAATGATACCTACACACTCCTTATATATAACATAGCCACAAGTCGGCTTCACAAACAAATATTAAATGACATTCAGCCCAATACAATCCACGATGAATCATATTAAATGACCCAGTTGGCTGCAAACAAATAATAAATACATAGAAGAAAGCACCAAATTAGATTTAGGTCCACACAATATCCAATGCATCATATCCACATGCCTCAAAACTCTACACGATCCTAACAACCCCCTCAAATCATGGATACAATCTCCAATATCTGTCCAATCCATAAAATCTAGTTGGTGAACTCATCAACTAAGGCCCCCAAGTCAGTATCGAGTGCAAACAAGGCCACCAAGCCCATTCAGTGAAGTAGCATTGTCAATAAACACTGAGTCCATTTAGTGAAGAAAAACACTCCTTTCACCAAGAACCGAGCACTAAAATGACCGAGAACAACCAGACTCCACCGATCTCTACCAACTCACCTACCGTGCACCAAACATTAATTAAATAGATTTTTGGTCGACACAAGATTGCCAACTTCCCTAGGATGCTCCTGTATCAGACACCCTAGGTGAAAAATGATTTTATAACAGCTCCATGAACATCTTCTAGGATTCATCACATAGATCCCAAACTGATTCTTTATATTCCTATCCTCTAATTTTTTTAACCGATATGTACCCATGCCTTGGTTATTCTTCTTCTTTCTCTTACCTCTAGCACTCTTTGAAGTGCCTTCGGATCTATGAACCTTAATGTCTACGCGAACCCCCAAAGTCATCTCATATTTTCTACGAATGCTTAAGTTCCTCCTTCCTTTGTCTTCATCCTTCAAAGGAATCAAAATAAACTTTTATCCATCTTTCAGGATAGTAAAGATGTTCCTCTTACAGTCATGAATAGCCTCTCTATCATACTGTTGGTACCCATATAGACCATGAAAATAAAACTTTCAGTTTAGGGTCTTGAACCTCTTTGAACCAATTTCAAAGCAGTTCCAAGTGGTTCAATTTTCTAAAGTAGGTTCAAATGGTTTATCTATTTCGAGGCATTCGCCCTACAGGTTCAAGTTCAAATACAGCTATTTTAGTTCATAGGTTCAGTGGTTCACATGGTTTTGAGTTTGAAGAATCAACATCTACCAGTCTAAGGATGTAGATTCAGGAAGTTTGATGATTCAAAGGATGAAACAAGTGTGGATTCAAGTTTAGAACATTAGTTTGTGGGTTCAAAGACACAAATGATCAGTTAAATGTTTAAATCTCAAATTCAAATAATCACAAATGTCAACGATTGGATTTTCTTCTTTTAGTTGATAGAAGAACAGAATTATGGAAAGATCCAACCAATAGTCATAAAAAATGAGCATCTTCCCAAGAAGAAACACTTATGGGGTATGTTTAGTGGGATTCCTCGATATGTTCCAAAGGTGAGATCACAGTCTCTGCACATATATATATAAAGAAGAAGTCTTTATTTTAAATAAAGATAACTCTGCACTGGTAATTATTCAGAATCATTAGCTTAAATGATGGGAAGCTCAAAGCGCTGAGCCATGATCATTCAACCAAAAGACTATAAGTCATACACATACACAAATGGACACAAAAAGCATGAGAACGTCATCAGATTGCCCGATAGCAAGTAATGCCTCTTGCTCGATGCTCAATGATTTTCCATCTCCCAACCCATGAAGTTAATGCCTGTGGCATTCAGATAGAAGGCAGATATAATTCCTAACATTTCATCTCATAGGTTCATGCATTCAGAAGATGCTCACCATCAAATTTATGGGGTTGAACTCTCTGTGGAGCGTGATAACAAACATCGAAACATAGATTGCAGGAATGAACCAAACTTGAGGATAGTAGATATATGTCCAATGACAAGCATTCATTGGTGTCACATAAAAGAGATGGGTTCCTCCTAGTCTTCTCTCTGGAAACATAGACTGTGCGTGTAATCAATAGAGAATGCTGACAAACTATTTGACAAAATACCTTGAAAGTGAAGGCACGATCGAGGTTGATGTATCATATTGTGTAAAGCTTCCAAGGTTACAGCAATAGGAAATTGATAATGCTCTGTCTTGAAATCGATTCCACCAGTATCACAATGAATCCCACCTGTAAATTCATCGAGTTGTGTGTTCAAACATGATGGAAGCATCAGTTTTGAAAAAGCTCAAAACCAAATAACAAGGATAAATTCATAATAGAGCTCTCATTTTCTATTTGGATCCACATGCATTACTTGAATTTGTTCCCCTAATTTGTACAATGCTTCAGGAGATGTTCAATCTGCTTGCTATCTGAGTACTGGGTAAAGGTGATCGGGAAAAATTAGTGTGATCTCAATTGAAAGAGGATTCATGCATAATAAGACAAATGAGAAATCACATTTGAGATGGAGAATAGCTGCGAACAGTTTGACCGATGTCGACACATGAAAGAAATGGATGATTTGAATGTAAAGACACATCGCATAGGAACTGTTTGACAAATGTGGATGCATGAATGTTGCAGCTTTAAAGTACCTCATCATCGGGCATAAGACACAATTGTACCTCAATTAGAATGGAGGCCAGACATCTGTCTTTGTCTGTCAGAGAGAACAACATCCAGTGATGCACGAGTTGATGGGGAAAGGGTAAACATAGCATTTGTTAGCAATTGAAACCACCAAAAGTACGCTGCTAAATTTAGAATGATGACCAAATCGAGATCACAGTGGGGGCATCGTGACCACAGAGAAATATTTAAAAACTCCAAAAGCTATTCATGCCCAATAAAATGCTCGCACAACCACAGTGACCGATCCCCTAATCAAGTTTGAGCTCGGAATGTTTGGAGCAGTCGACAGTTATGAAGAGAAAGAGACGCTTTTATATCTATTTGAGCTTCATGTCTCTCAAAGTGAACATACGAAGGAGGAAGATAAAAGATTTTAACTGATAAGGCACAGGGCTATTCTCGAACCCAACCTTCAAAATAGGCATCTTGTTCAACATGGTGAATCAAAGATCTCAGAGATCAATGCAGAAGAGGTATAAACATGTACAAACCATTCAATGTAATGGTTTTATCAGTGGGGGCCTCTGAATCCCCAATCTTAGCGAGACATGGTGAACGTATGTAAACTTGTGTCAAAATGCAGGTGTCAAGGATTCAGTCAGTTCAGTCCAGACATGTGAATTTATGAGGGAAATGTGGCCCGGTCCACTGATGACAAATACAGAGGATGATCATAAACTGTTTGACAAAATGTCAAATAGTCATGACTGACAATAGATATCTCTAGCTTCAATGAACATATAACCAAACACACAATGGAAGCATATGTTTCAATGATAGAACCAAGTTTTAATGATAACTCGGCATGATAGTAACAGGTGTCAGCAAATTAAAAATACTTTGATGGCATACAGCTTTATCATATCTTTCATAAACTCAACTAAGTTTCATCCCTAGGGATATTTCAAATGCTTCATTAGTGTTTGTAAGGTGATAAACATTATTGATCCTAACAACCTTTCATAACATATAGAGGTCTTTTGGAGATTGTGGGATTGCCACGGGTGCAGAGGTCCAGCTGTCCACATTAATCTTGACACCATACTTTCTTATTTTTGATAATGTTTATAATATGAATAAAATTATAAACCTTAAAAAGATGCAGAGGGGTAAAATCACATGCTCATGGAAAGTTAAAAAAAAAAAAAGATTAATGTTGGCAATCGAAGGTAATTTCAAGAATCAGTTATTGAAACTGAGAAAGACTATCGGAATGTAACAGTGATAAATATGGATCTAAAAGGTAACAGAGGGGTGTCAAATTTTGTCTGACCCAAGAGACTTTGTGCCAGGGTAGGGATAGTTTAGGATTTTTATTGTAATGTAAGGTAGAGAGGAGGCTTTTCTTTTCGAAAGTCTTTGTGCTGGAAGAGAAGTTTCTTCTTTAGTTTTCTTTTGTAGTTGTAAAGGAGTGAAGAATCATTATCATTCTTTTCATTCGAGTTTAGTTTCTTTGAAAGTTTTGTTTTTCCAAATCTTTGAAATCTAGAGAACTTTGTGTCTTCTGATTCTTTAGTTTCTATTGTAATCTCTTTGTAAGCATTCCTCCATACTTGTGAGTATGTCGAGAGATCCTTTAAGTACTTTCTGGTAAAAGTACATATGTATGTTCTTTTTGTTTTTCTTAGAAACTCTTTGAAAATCATATACGAGGAGTTGTACCTGAATAATTTAGAGGGCGCTTACGCTTTTCAATAGAGAAGTGACCCAACTATTGTGTTACAATTAGTCTTTCAGCCTTGGGTGTTTAGGAGTCATTTTGTGCAAGTGTTTTGAGAAGACAAATCTGTTTACCAACAGATTTTTGGCAACTCTACTGGGGAATGGAATCGAAGAATCAGTGCTAAATTGATTTCCTCAGTTATTTTGTAAAATATCTTGGTATTTGTAGGATTGGTGACTCTATTGATGACCATGCCGATTGTAAAAATCATGATCAAGAAAAGGCCTGACCCTACTCTTATGGAAATCTATCCAATGCGTGACAAAGTGCTGAGCAAGTTCTTGCACAGTTTCAAAGAAAATATCTCTCAGGCTATCAAAGAAAATATCAATCTGGAAGATGATCATGTAAGCACTCTTTATTGGATAAGTCTTTGTGCATGGTTCCACAAACTCAAGGATCTAGAGGAGTATGAAAGAGAAGTGGCAAGGTTGAAAGATGAGCTGACAGTTGATGATCAGGAGCCTCCAGTAATATCATCTTACTTCATCTCTCGCAATTATGCAGTCTTTGGTGATCATGATGGCACTCAAGAACCCATGGATAAAGGTGATAAAGGTGCATATGAATTCTTTTTCTCTCCAGATTTAGAGAGTTTCAAATTTCAAAGTGATGATAGTCATATTGCTGTGAAAGTTCCTATTTGTGAAAAATTTGACAATGACATGTTACCAGAGTTTGAATCTTTTGTTTTTAATGAGAAGGATGAAAGTAATCTGTCCTATTGTGAAATTGATGGTCAGCCCATTGAAACATCTTGTCCATTTAAAGATAAAAATTGCGGTGATGATAAAGTAAAGTTGTATGTTGGAAAATCTCCTCATGATGAAACTCCTATAGAGGAAAGAAATTTTTAAGTTAACTTTCAATTTGTAGACACCTCGATTGAAATGTGGAACAATGTTCTTCTTGGTGAAGAAGAAGAAATCATGGGCAGCTTCTTGTCATCTCTTCAACTGGAAGGCTCCTCTCAGAATGGCTCAAATAAAATGCATTGTAGGCTTGATCACAATTTGATTTTTGAAAGAGATGAAGAGAATACATACTTGAGAATTAATCCTATGTTGGATGAAGCATCTCTCTTTCTATAGATTGACCATGATATGAAAATCCATATGCAAAGGGTGATTCTTGATGACAGCATTTCTAAATTTTGTGCACCCTTTCTTGGAGAAGTTTCTTCATTTCATTTTTTTTAGTTTGAAATGAAATTTGGTCTAATGGATGTTAAAGATCAATCCTTGGAGTAAAAAGAATGATATGATGGGTTATGTTTGTTTGGGAAAGAGTTCTTGGTCAGCATATTTATGTATGCCTTTGACTTAAGGTTCGGCATTGAAGAAGCCGCTAGAGACTATTACTTTTGAGGTATTTGGTTGAGGCATCATTTGCTGATCCGGAAGGGCTCTTATTTCTCCCAGGTGGTAAATAGATTCAAATGAACTCTTCTTGCTTCTAGATTCCTATGGTAGGCTTTCTTCCTACCTTTGTATATTTTGTAAATATTCATTTTGTGTGCGTAGTCTTAGTTGGAATAATGTGCAAGCTTCAAGCTTGCTGGTAGTTTAGGTGTTTGGCTGGTTGGTTTTGCCCTACTCCCCTCTGCCCTTATCCAAGTAGCTCCCGATTTTTCTCTTCTTTGTGACTCTATTCACCCAATGGATGCTAGGCACTTGTGCTCTTCCCAGAGATTGCTGGAGTTCTCTGCTTTTGTGCCAAAAGTAGTACCACAGTTAGAGCCCATGTTGGTACCCATATAGACCCTGAAAATAAAACTTTCAGTGTAGGGTCTTGAACCTCTTTGAACAAATTTCAAATCAGTTCCAAGTGGTTCAATTTTCTAAAGTAGGTTCAAATGGTTTATTTGTTTCAAGGCATTCGCCCTATAGGTTCCAGTTCAAATGTAGCTGTTTCAGTTCATAGGTTCAGTGGTTCACATGGTCTAGAGTTTGAAGACTCAACATCTACGAGTCTAAGGATGTAGATTCAGGAAGTTTGATGATTCAAAGGATGAAACAAGTGTGGATTCAAGTTTAGAACATCATTTTGTGGGTTCAAAGACACGAATGATCAGTTCAATGTTTAAATCTCAAATTCAAATAATCACAAATGTCAACGATTGGATTTTCTTCTTTTAGTTGATAGAAGAACAGAATTATGGAAAGATCCAACCAATAGTCATCAAACATGAGAATCTTCCCAAGAAGAAACACTTATAGGGTATGTTTAGTGGGATTCCTCGATATGTTCCAAAGGTGAGATCACGGTCTCTACACATATATATATAAAGAAGAAGTCTTTATTTTAAATAAAGGTAACTCTGCACTACTAATTATTCAGGATCATTAGCTTAAATGATGGGAAGCTCAAACCTCTGAGCCATGATCATTCAACTGAAAGACTCTAAGTCATACACATACACAAATGGATGCAAAAAGCATGAGAACATCATCAAATTTCCCGATAGCAAGTAATGCCTCTTGCTCGATGCTCGATGATTTTCCATCTCCCAACCCATGAAGTTAATGCCCGCGGCATTCAGATAGAAGGCAGATATAATTTGTAACATTTCATCTCACAGATTCATGCATTCAGAAGATGCTCACCATCAAATTTATGGGGTTGAACTCTCTATGGAGCGTGATAACAAACATCAAAATATAGATTGCGGGAATGAAATGCACTTGAGGACAGTAGATATATGTCCAATGACAAGCATTCATTGGTGTCACATAAAAGAGACGGGTTCCTGCCAGTCTTCTCTCTGGAAACATAGACTGTGCGTGTAATCAATAGAGAATGCTGACAAATTGTTTGAAAAAATACCTTCAAAATGAAGGCACGATCGAGGTTGATGTATCATATTGTGTAAAGCTTCTAAGGTTATAGCAACTGGAAATTGATAATGCTCTATCTTGAAATCAATTCCACCAGTATCACGATGAATCCTTCCTGCAAATTCATCAAGTTATGTGTTGTTCAAACACGATGGAAGTATCAGTTTTGAAAAAGATCAAAACCAATTAACAAGGATAAATTCATAATAGAGCTCTCATTCTCTATTTGGATCCACATGCATTACTTGAATTTGTTCCCCTGATTTGTACAATGCTTCAGAAGATGTTCAATCTGCCTGCTATCCAAGTACTGGGTAAAGGTGATCGGGAAAAATTAGTGTGATCTCAATTGAAAGAGGATTTGTGCATAATAAGACAAATGAGAAATCACGTTTGAGATGGAGAATAGCTGCAAACAGTTTGACCGATGTCGACACATGAAAGAAATGGATGATTTGAATGTAAAGACACATCGCATAGGAACTGTTTGACAAATGTGAATGCATGAATCATGCATCTTTAAAGTACCTCATCATCGGGCATAAGCCATGATCGCACCTCAATTAGAATGGAGGCTGGACATCTATCTTTGTCTGTCAGAGAGAATGGCATCCAGTGATGCACGAGTTGATGGGGAAAGGGTAAACACAACATTTGTTAGCAATTGAAACCACCAAAAGTACGCTACTAAATCCAGAATGATGACCAAATTGAGATCACATTGGGGGCATTGTGACCATAGAGAAAGATTTAAAAACTCCAAAAGCTATTCATGCCCAATAAAATGCTCGCACAACCACAGTGACCAATCCCCTAATCAATTTTGAGCTCAGAATTGTTAGATACAATTGTTTAATTGTGTATTGTCTTTGATGTTACACAAATGTCATATCAGTCATCAGACAGAGTCTACCAAGCAAAGAATGTCATATCAGTCATCTGACAGAGTCTATCGAGCTCAGAATGTTCAGCAAGGCAGTTGACAGAGTCCACCGAGCTCAGTCGGTAAGAAAAGCTATTTACAGAGTCTACCGAGCACTCCAGAATACTATATCGAGAAGTTAGTTACTACCGGGCTCTCTCGGTCAACAAAGAAATTTAGTGCTTACCAAGTTCAGTCGGTCATCAAATAATATGTGAAGGAAAGATAGTCTTTACCAAGTTCGCAGTACTTACCGAGTTCAGTCGGTTACTGAAGGATTTTCGCAGAATCAGCAGTGTTCACCGAGCATCAGTGAAATGTTTATGCAGCCGACTAATGTAATATTCATTAATTAAAACTTGTAT
>MU224676.1:1379544-1394351 GCA_018584345.1 Thuja plicata | reverse complement strand
AAATATGAATCTGATTTTGCAAATAAAATATATGTATTTTATCTCTTCTTTCTGTGCAAATCTGATCTCCATAATCTAATCTTCATTCTGTCCAAATTTTCTATTATTCTGCAAAAAATCTGATTTCTTCTGTGTTGAAAATTCTTCCCAGAATGCATTTTCAAAAATCTGAAATAAAATACATTTTTCAGAAACTATACCTTTCCCTATGTTTAACTATGCATATAACTTTAATTTTTCCATTTAATATAGTTTCTATGCACTTTAGCCTTTAATTTGCCTTTAATATTCTTCTTTGATTTTCACTTTAAAATATAGCAAATTCTTTTAATTCTGTGCATTGAAATTTCTCATTTTCCTCAATTTTTTGCATATTATGCCCAGATTCCACCAGATTTTGACACTTGTCACATGCTGATTTGCTGCTCTAAACTGGCCTTGTCTTCTTTCATTTTAAAACCACCAATCTCTTCCATAGGCTTGGGCTCCCCTTGCTATGGTTTCACTTTGCAATTTAAAGCTTAAAACTTTTAAAAAACTCTCCTCCTTGGCTGGGCACAGCATGCTCTCTATTGTCATTTGAAATGTTTTTTAAATTTCTTCCACAGTCAACACACTAGAATGCCACTTTAGTCTTTGACATACCAAAATTCAATCAACTATGCAACTTGGATTACCCAACTGGAAACTACTTAAAATTGACTTTCATGGTCTTGCAAATTGAATTCATTAATGGTAAGTAGCTTCCGAAACAAGCTTTGAAAACACTCAAGCCAAAAGATAATAATATGCAAAGTATGTCATTAACATGGTCACTCCAAATTTGTGCCAAATTTGAGAGCACCAACATATCCCAAACTGATTCTTGATATACATGTCCTCCGAGTCCTTAACTGATACACTCATTCTTCGGTTCTTCTTCTGCTTTCTCTTACCACTAGCACTCTCTGAACTGCCTTCAGATATCTGAACCTTAATGTCTGCACCAACCCCTAAAGTCATCTTAAATTTTCTACCAATGCTCAAGTTCCTCCTTCCTTTGTCTTCATCCTTCAAAGGAATCAAAATAAACTTTTGTCCATATTTCACGATGGTAAATATGTTCCTCTTACCATCATGAATAGCCTCTCTATCATACTGCTATGGTCTCCCAAGTAAAACATTACAAGAACTCATCTCCACAATTTCATATAATACTTCATCCTTATAAGAACCAATGTGAAAACTTACCATGCATTTCTCCTTCACCTCCACTACATGATCTTCTTGTAACCAACTTATCCTATAAGGACAAGGATGTTACAACCTCCTTAAACTAAACTTCTGAACCATCTCCTCAGAAGCCAAGTTATCAGTACTTCCTCCATCAACAATTACCTTACAACATTTATCACCAGACTTACACTCGGTCCTGAACAAGTTCTTCCTTTGACAAGAATTAGCTTGTTTCGTGGGAATCAATATTTTCCTAAGAAAAAGATTCACACCTTCCACCTTGGGTTCATTCTCTGCAACTTCATTCACCATAGTATTTTGGTGACTATCGAGCTTCTTATCTACATGGGGACATTCAAATGACTGATTTCCTACTTCACCATAGTTATAAAAGGTACCTCTAAATGCACCGCTACCTGCCCTTCTCCTCAATTCAACAGGTTTTGGTTCCTCCTCAACTCTCAGTTTATCCTTTACCAACTAATCTTTCTTCTCTTTCCCTTGGGAGTTACCTTGATGTCTCCTTTTCAACTTATCTTCTACCTTTAGTGCATACTGATAAGCATCCTCAACCGAACTAATATTCAACATGCCAATCTCATCCTAGATATTGAATATGAGACCATTAACATATTTGGAAACCTTTTCCTTAAAAATATCCCTATGTCTAGATCTAATAGTCAGCTTGTATAACTCCTTGGTATATTCTATCACACTGAGATCTTTCTACTTTAGATTTTGCAACTTCTTAAACAACTCAAGTTCATAGTCGGTAGGTATGAGCTTAGCCTTCAATCTTGTCACCATCAACTCCATCGAGTGATTTTGATCTCACCTTCTTCCTCCATATCTCTTTGTAACTCTTTCCACCATAAGGCAGCATATCCTTTCAACTTAGTTTGTGCTAGCCTCACTCTAAGAGGATATCCAATATCTTCCACCTCAAATTAGTCTTCTAATTCACCAATCCAATCAATCAGGTCTTCGGGGTTCAATGTACCTTAAAATTAGAAACTTCCATCCTATGACTTATATTCAACTGAGCCATAGATCTTTACAACCGATCAGCTCTATCATCTCTTCTATGTCTAGCACCTTTCGTAGAAGCTTCAAAATCTTTGTCAGCTTCCTCATAGGCATCCTTTATTCCAGGGTTCCTCTATTGTAGGATTCCTCTACAAACCAGTAATAGCCCTCATAATTTCAGCTACCATCTCATTCTTCATCGCCTCCATCAAAAAGCTAAACCTTTCTGTCACTTTCAATTCTACCTCATCCAGGAGATTTGCAATATCCCTAAGGTCTAATCTCCTCAGAGGCATCTTCCAAGATCTTTGAAAACCCTCTGCAACAAATAACTAACCAGCTCTCATACCACTTGATGCAGTCAAGCTCAGAGGATCCAATAAAGGACTGTCCAAACTTGTAGCCAACCAAAAGAACAATAGCAAAAACCAAACACAACACAGATATAAAAAATTATATCAGCTTATATTATCTCTGAATCTCAAATACATGCAACATGTTAGGATGTAAGGCCTTCCTGGCTATGGCCAATACATCAACAAATTCAACAAGATCTCGTAGGATCCAAACTTCACTAGCCTACCCTACAACTAAGTGGAAGAACCCAGATCTAAACTTGTACTTGCAAGCCACCAAGCAATCTTACAAGTGTCTTTCTTACCCACTTACTATTCTCTACTATGAAAATTTCACTCTCCCCCTCCTCTCTCCCTAAAATTCTCCCTACACACTCCTTATATACAACATAGCCACAAGTTGGCTTCACAAACAAATATTAAATGACAGTCGGCCCAATACAATCCCTGATGAATCATATTAAATGACCTAGTCACCTCCAAATAAGAAATAAATACATAGAATAAAGCACCAAATCATATTTAGGTCTACACAAGATCCAATGCATCAAAACCACACTCCTCAAAACTCTTTACAATCCCAATGACCCCCTCAAATCATGGATGCAATCTCCAATGTCCACCCAATCCATAAAATCCAGTCAATGAACTCATTAATTGAGACCCCCAAGTTAGTACCAAGTGCAATCAAAGCCACCAAGCACATTTAGTGATCAGTTCTCTCAACAGACACCAAGTCCATTCGCTGAAGAAAAACACTCCTTTCACTAATAACTGAGCACCAAAATGACCGAGAACAACCAAACTCCATCGAGCTCTACCAACTCACCTATCAAGCACCAAATAGAACTTAAACATATTTTTGGTCGACACAGGATTTCCAACACCCCTAGGATGCTCCTGCATCAGACACCCTAGGTGAGAAAATATGTTCTAATAGCTCCACAAACATCTTATGGGACTCATCACATATATCCCAAACTGATTCTTGATATACATTTCCTATGATTCCTTAGCCGATAGACCCATGCCTTGGTTCTTTTTTTTCTTTCTATTACCACTAGCACTCTCTAAAGTTCCTTCAGATCTGTGAACCTTAATGTCTGCACTAACCCCTGAAGTCATCTTAGATTTGCTACCGATTCTCAAGCTCCTCCTTCCTTTGTCTTCATCCTTCAAAGGAATCAAAACAAACTTTTGTCCATCTTTCAGGATAGTAAAGATGTTCCTCTTACATTCATGAACAACCTCTCTATCATACTGCCAAGGTCTCCCAAGTAAAACACGACAAGAACTCATCTCCACAATGTCACATAATACTTCATTCTTATAAGAACCAATGTGAAAAATTACCATGGATTGCTCCTTCACCTCCACTGCATGATCTTCTTGTAACCAACTTATCCTATAAGGACAAGGATGTTTCAACCTCCTTAAACTAAGCTTCTGAACCATCTCCTCAAAAACAAAATTATCAGTAATTCCTCCATCAATAATTACCTTACAACATTTACCACCAGACTTACACACGGTCCTAAACAAGTTATTGCTTTCACAAGAATCAGCTTGTTTCGTGTGTAGTAATGTTCTCTTAAGAAAAAGATTCACACCTTCCACCTTGGGTTCATTCTCTGCAACTTCATTCACCACAAAATTTTGGTGACTACTGAACTTCTTATCTGCATGGGGACATTCAAATGACTGATGTCCTTCTTCACCATAGTTATAATAGGTACCTATGAATACACCTCTACCTGCCCTACTCCTTGGTTCAATAGGTTTCAGTTCCTCCTCAACTCTCAGTTTATCCTTTACCGAATACTCTTGATTCTCTTTCCCTCAGGAGTTACCTTGATGTCTCCTGTTCAAATTATCTTCTACCTTCATTATACACTAATAAGAATCCTCAATTGACCCAACATTCAACATGCTAATCTCATCCTATATATTGAATCTGAGACTGTAAATATATCTGGCAACCTTTTCCTTAGAAATCTCCCTATGTCTACATCTAATGGTCAGCTTGTAGAAATCCTTGGTATAGTCTGTCACACTAAGATATTTTTGCTTCAGATTTTGAAACTTCTTAAACAACTCAAGTTCATTGTCGGAAGGTATGAACTTAGCCTTCAATCTTGTCACCATCAATCTCCACCGAGTGATTTTCATCTCACCTTCTTCCTCCCTATCTCTTTGTAAATCTTTCCACCATAAGGGAGCATGTCATTTTAACTTAGTTTGTTCTAACCTCACTCTAAGAGGATCTCCAAGATCTTCCAGCTCAGAGTAGTTTTCTAATTCACCAATCCAACCAATCAGGTCTTCAGGGTTCAATGTACCTAAAAAGTTAGAAACTTCCATCCTATAACTTGTATTCAACCGAGCCATAGATATTTCCAACCGATTAGCTTTATCATCTCTACTATGTCCAGCACCTTTGGTAGAAGCTTAAAGATATTTGACAGCTTCCTCATAGCCATCCTCTGTTCTAGGGTTACTCTGCAAACCAGTAATAGCCCTCATGATTTTAGCTACCATCCCATTCTTCATCGCCACCATCTCAGATGTAAACCTTTCAATCACTTTTGATTCCACCTTATTCGAGAGATTTAAAATCTACCTAGGGTCCAATCTTCTCAGAGGCATCTTCCAAGATTTTCAAAATCCCTCTGCAAAAAATAACAAACTAGCTCTGATACCACTTGATGCAGTCAAGCTCGGAGGATCCAATAAAGGACTGTCCAAACTTACAACCAACCACAAGAACAATAGTGGAAACCAAACACAACACATATATAACAACTTATATCAACTTATACTATCTTTGAATCTCAATTACATGCAACATGTTGGGTTGTATGGTCTTCCCGGTTAGAGCCAATACATCAACAAATTCAATAAGATCTCGCAGGATCTAACCTTTACCAGCCTACCCTACAACTAAGTGGAAGAACCCAGATCTAAACTTGTACTCGCAAGCCACCAAGAAATCTTAAAAGTTTATTTCTTACCCACTTACTATTGTCTTCTATCAACCTTTCACTCTCCCCCTCCACTCTCCCTAAAATGATACCTACACACTCCTTATATACAACATAGCCACAAGTCAGCTTCACAAACAAATATTAAATTACTGTCAGCCCAATACAGTCCATGATGAATCAGATTAAATGACCCAGTCAGCTAAAAAAAAACAATAAATACATAGAATAAAGCACAAAATCAGATTTAGTTCCACACAAGATCCAATGCATCAAATCTACACACTTCAAAACTCTTGCGATCCTAACGACCCCCTCAAATTAGAGATACAAACTCCAATGTTCATCTAATCCATAAAAGCTAGTTGATGAACTCATCAACTGAGAACCCCAAGTTGATACCGAGCGCAAACAAAGCCACCAAGCCTGTTTGGTGAATCAGCACTGTCAACAGACACCGAGTCCGTTCGGTGATGTGAAACACTCCTTTCACTAAGAACTAAGCACTGAAATGGCCAAGAACAACCAGACTCCACCAAGCTCTTCCAACTCACCTACTGAGCACCAAATGGAACTAAAATATATTTTTGGTCGACACGAGATAGCCAACTTCCCTAGGATGCTCCTGCATACCTAATAAAAACAATTGTTGCATGGGCAATATCATGTCTAGTGCATACCATGGAATACATTAAACTACCTACAACTAAAGAATAGGGTACCTTGGATGTTTTTTCTTCCTCCTCTTGTGTCTTTGGATACATCTCCTTAGTCAATTTTAGATGAATAGGCAAAGGTGTGCTCACAGATTTTCCATTCTCCATGGAGAATCTTTGCAACACCTTATCAACATAATCAGCCTGAGATAGAGTCAATGTTTTTTATTACGTGAAAAATAGGTTTTAGGGACCCAAAACCCAATTATAAATGATTACATAGATATGATCAATACAATCCAACACAAAAAAAAATAGAGCCTGAGGAACACTAAGCCAATGAGCTAGAAAGAATAGAGAAAAAGCAACATAGAACCAAGGGCCAGAAAGAGGCCAGCAACTAGACAATAAAAAGGAGCGCAACAAAAACTACTAAGAAAATATTTTAAGAAGATCGGCAGCTTCAAACTCTAGGTGTGTCATCTTATGAGTAGTAGCCTTGAATTCTTCAATCTCCTTATTGGCGTTGAGGTCCTCTTTCTTCTTGGCACTGCCAAAAGTTCTCCTCTTTGTACCCACTTTCTCTTCAGAACTGGTATCCTTCACCTCCTCAACATGGACAATGGCTTTCTCCTGGTTGCTTTGTTCCAACATCCTCACCAGAATCTTCAAATGCTTACTAAAGGGCTTAAGGATCTTGAAACTTTGTTCTCCAAGTTTCTTCAAGGTAACTTCCAAACCATCAATTTGTGCTTCCATGGCATCAAATTTCTTGTCAAACTCTACAACCATACTCTCAGCTACACCCATAGCTTTAGTAAAGTCTTTCACATTATTAGAGAAAGTATGGTCACTTTCCATACCCAGCACCTCCAAGGCATCCAACTTGTTGGATAGAGATTTTGTTTGGTTTATATGCCCTTTACCTCCTGAGAGACCCAGTTTATGATTTTGTACAAGCCCAAGGCTCCATTTTTTCAATTTGTAAGAAATTATATTTACTGTAATCATCCAAGGAACTGAAAATGACACCTCCCTCAGAGGGAACATTCTCCATTTTGACAACTTCCTTACCATGAAAAGAAGTACCATCATCAATGATCACATTATTCTGGTAAAGATCACCCTGGGTAGACACTCTAGCACTAGGGGAGTCAGGAGGAGGGGAGGAAGAAGAAGTTAAACCCTAATATTTTCTTATGGTGCTAGAGAGAGAAAGCTTAGTTTTATGTTTTGGAGGGGAGGTTGCAAACTCTACCTCAGCCTCAGTGTTTGAACCACCATCATCTTTAGCCTCTCCCTCCATCCATTCACTCTAAGAACCCTCAATAAATTTTTTCTTCTTCCTAGATCCCAAGCTCGGGGTCTTCTTGTTCTTCTTGACAACTAAGGAGGAGGAAGGAGTGTTAGGTTTCCCTTTCTTCTTAAACCCCACTTGATAGGGGTATCCAAATCCCCCTTGACCTCCATTTTAGAACCCTCATCCTCATCATCCCTTTCACCAGAATTCTCATCTAAGTCCACATTTTCAATAATAGGATGCTCAACAATATGTATTTTAAAATACTCAAAAATTAACACCATAAGACAGCCATAGAGGGTCAGTTACTACTTGGGTTAGCCCTGGCATCAACAATATTGGAACTCAAGGAAATGTACAAATAAAAAGGCTAAGATACCTTTTCCCCGTAGTAGAAGTGGTTGAGGAAAATGAAATAATAAACATAGATGCATGTAAAATGACCATCCAAGGTGAAGTAGTGCATGATAGCAGATAGAACCCTCTACTAGATCATCTTGATGACAATCGGGGAGAAGTAGTTCTTATTATTTTTAACCAGCCTCTGCTTCTCTTCCTCCTTGAGAAATCTTTTCACAGTGGCCTCTGCGATCTTATGATCCCTATAAAACTTAATTCCCTTAAGGGGAATCCTTGTCACTTCAAAAATAAGCTCTCAATCAATAGTCACATTTCTCCCATAGATATTCATACATCCATCCCGCCATTATTTCTAAAACACTTAGTAATCACATGGTTAAGGCCATGGAGTCTCTCAATAAACACAGTCACTTTACCATTCTATAAAAGCTTCCAGACCCTATGATTCAACCTCCACTAATCACACACCAATGGCTCAATTCTCTTCCTATCACCTCCCATTCTACACATATCAAGATTATAATTCACAACAAAAATGGCACAAAGGATAAACAGTAGATAGAAGGTCTATTTGTCACTACCACATTTGGAAATACTAGACCCGATTAATGCCTTAAACACCTAGAAAATGTATGAAGGCCCTAGGAAATAATTATCCAATATTTCAAAAGGATAGAGATCACTATAAATCATAATAAATTTATTAATTCTATTCATCATTGGAATCAATGCCATTAAATCTCACTTTTTTGTGGGTACAATCAAGTCTTAAGATGGCCTTAGCATCATTACTAAACTCCATCTCACCATACCATGTGATGGGTGAGTCAAATTTAAATCCCTCATTGGCTAACTAGTCAGCCATAGTATTGATTCCCCTATAGCTATGGGAGATATCAATATTATCAAAAAAAAATTATAATATCCAAGGAGGAGGATATTAAGTTGCTAATAGTCTATAAGGGGGAACAAAGACCTTTTGGGAATCTAATTATATCGTTAGAGTCCCCCTCAATCCAAACCTTAGAATAGTTAAACTTCTTGGAAACCTTAAAAACTTGGTAAGCTCTCATCACCTCAGCAAGGTGGTTAGTCTGTATTACCAAGGGGAGTGCCACCGCTTCCAAACATAGGCACTTGTCATCTCTTATCACTCCACACACCCAGCCAGCCCTAGGTTACCCTTGGCCACCCTATCAAAGCTAACCTTAACCCAACCAGTAGGAGGTAAGCTCCAGATACTGCATGTTCTAGCTTTTTGGGAAGGCCAATTGAGATTCGCAACATAGAGATCCCTCGGTTGGTTGATACTCTGATCCATAAGAAACCCTTTCATATCAGTGACAGAATTGACATTCTCCTAGGTAGCCTTGCGAACCTTTTCAAATACAATATCAGAGGGGAGAGTTGTATCTCTAAAAATGTGATTATTCCACTCCTTCCTAATTCCCCAAAGAAAGCAAGGTGGGATGAGGGAAACACCATTGACTGAAAAGATCTTAAACATAATTAGGGAGAACCTAGCATAAGTTTAATAACTGCATAATTCTTCTCCAAATAGAGGTAGAGAATGAACAATGAATAGATAAATGATATACAGATTCCTTTTCCTTTAGAGAAAGGTAAAACCTATTGGGAATGAAAAATCATCTGCGACACAAATTGTCAGTATTTAAAATTTTATTTTTCAAAAGAATCCAAAAAAAACATATTCACCTTAGGGATAAGCCTAGGAAACCATGCCTTAGACCAGCAAGGCAGGGGTTCCTATGTCTTGGCTAGTAGAAGGACAACATAGGCCATAGTGTAAGATCTAGAGGGGGAGCCCGACCCAAAGATATTTTCTTCCACGACAAGATGTAAAAAAACAAAATTGGAGATTCTTATGAAGGGGAAGGAGGGCATTTCTCACCCCTAGAGATCCACCCACTGGTAAGAGCCCCAATAGTCAACAAAAAAGGTGCCATATATATTTTACAGTCTTGAATGAAAGGAAAAAAGGAATCCACCTCACTTAGGGGAGTATCCAAAATCCATTTATCCTCCCAAAATTGTATTTTTCTCCCATTATCGACTTGCCAAGAAACACCAAGGGCAGTAGTGTTCTTAGCCTTAAAAACTTGGTTCCAAATTTTGGATCCTGAGGGAATGTCTTCAGATTGAAAGAAACTGCATTTATCAAGGCAAGAGTAAACATACTTACTTATCCAAATATCATTCCATTCTAAAGACCTCTCATAAAGTATCCAAATTTTCTTAGCAAGTAAGGCATTGTTAAGAGATATAATACATTTCATCCCCAAGCCACTCTGTCTTTTAGGTTTACAAAACTTCTCCCAAGCAATTAAGGAGATTCTTTTCTTGTCTTCCACCCCTTACCAGAGGCATCTTTTATGAATTATTTTGATGGTCTCAACATACTTGGTCAAGATTATAATAGTCTCAAAGAATAAACCGGGAGGCTTTGCAGGGGGATTTCAAAATCTTGACCTTACCATCTTGGCTAAATAGATATCCTTTCCATCCAGTGAGATTCCTATTAAATATTTCCACCAAAGAGTCCCAGAAAGAGTGTGGGGGATTCAATAATAAAGGAAGATCGAGGTAGGAATCCAGAAGAAAATTGATCAGACACCCTAGGATAGTCGCAATCTGACATTGTCTTTCCACGGGGGTATTAATAAAAAAAGAGAATTTTTTTACCAATTAATCAATTGGCCCAAGGCACAGCTGTAAATATTTAAAGAGTTCTTCAAAACTTTATCCTCCTTTATAAAAGATGGTACCATTAAAATGGTGTCATCCACAAAATTTTTATGAGAGCATAAAATATTGGAAGAAGATGGATTGATACCAATAAGATTCCCTTCCCAAATCAATTTAACAATGAATCTACCAAGGCAGTCTTTCATAATAAAAAAAGGACTAGGGAGATGGAATCCCCTTGTCTAAGACCCCTAGAAGGTCTGAAGAAAGGAGAAGGGAATCCATTAACTAAAACTAATAAAGAGGGGGTCGAGACCAATTGATCAATGAGTTAAATAACTCTGTTGTTAAAACTGGAGACCTTGAGGATTTTGAACAATAAATTCCAATCAACCCTACCATAGGTTGTAGAGAGGTCCATCTTCATGATAAAACCTTTCTTTTTAGAAACATCTAGGGAGTGAATGTTCTCATGAACAGTTATAATAGAATCCAAAATTTGCCTCCCAGGAATGAATGCATTCTAGTGCGGGGATATGAGTATAGGAAGAAATTTAAGGATCGTAAAGGTAAAAACTTTGGAAATAATTTTATAGAAAGAGTTACATAAGCTGATTGGACAAAATTTGTCCAAAGAATCAACACCACCTACTTAGGAATGAGAACCAAAAAAATAGCATTAAGCTCCTTCGACAGATCTATGGCTCCAAAGAACTCCTTAACTCCATTAACAACATCTTTTCTCACAATACCCCAGAAAATTTGGAAGAATAAAATAGGGAACTATCAAGGCCCGGACCCTTATTACCTTCAAAAGAGAAGACAAAATATTTAACCTCTTCCTTGGTGAGTAATAAGCCGATTATGTTTCTCCCCTGCAATATCTAGGATGCCCCCCAAATATTGGTCTTGAGCCGAGGGATCAACATTATCATTCGCCAAAATAATAGAAGAAAAAAAGTAGGACGCTTCCTTCCTTATATCTTCTTCCTCCTTAGATGAGCTCCCATTTATAGAAAGATGAGAAATCTTGTTAACATCCTTATGTTTCAAAGTGGTCATGTGGAAAAATATGGTATTTTATCACCAACAAAGAGCCACAGGGAACGAGATTGTTTTTTGTAGAAAACCTCCTCCTTGGCAATAATATCATGATATTTCACCAAAATTGCATTTTCAGAATCAATAGAAACATTACTATATCCCTCAAATTGAATCCTATCCTTCACCTCTTTTAGTTTGCATTTGATAGTTCTTTAGTCATAAAAATATCCCCAAAAACCTCTTTGTTCCATTTTTTAATATTGTCTTTGACAAATCTAAGTTTATTCATAACTTTCAACATAGCAGAACCCTTCACCAAAACACTCCACCAATCCCTAATACATGATTCAAGATTAGGACGGGAGGTCCACATCTTCTCAAGTCTGAAAGGAAAGTTACACTTTCTAGAGATAGGGTCAGCCACAAAAGAGATAGTAGAGTGGTCAGAACCAATCCTAGAAAGAGAATTCAAAGAGAAATGATAGACTCATTACCAGTCATTAGATATGAGAGCCTGATCAAGGAAGACTTGGATGAGCTCATCCCCAACTCTTCAATTTGACCAAGTGAAGCTAGCGCCCTATAGCTCCAAATCATGAAGGGATTAATTATTGATGAAATCAATCAAATCTAGGTGACTACCCAATAGGGAGGATACCCCACTAGATTTCTCTTTCTCATTCAAAGGGGTATTAAAATATCGCATAACTACCAACAATCATTGATAAACTACATTCTACAATCTTCCAATATTTTCCAAAAATAAAAAATTCTACCAAGCCTGGTATTGGGGGCATATTATATGTTTGACAGAACCCACAAAGTACCATCCTTGATACGATTAAATCTAACTAAGGCCAGGTTGTCCTCTAAATACAACATTTCCCCTTTGATATGATTAAGATACCAAAAGATAGCAATCCCTCTGGATGCACCATCATAACTCCCACCAAGGACACCACAATGCTTGAAATTTTTTATTTTCTCAACCTTTTCCTTAGTCATTTTAGTTTCTTGAATCAGAACAATGTCAGGTTTGTGATCCCTAACCAAATTCCTAAGAATTGTTGGAAAGTGACAATGCAAGCAATTGTTATTTTGTCATTGATGTCAAACCTTAATTGGTGAGACTATTGTTATCTATTTGAGTACCATATCTATTTTTGATGAAGAATATTTAACAAGAAGACCAAGTGAATGGTTGAGTTAAGGCAACTGAAAGGGTACTTGATCAGTTGGCACTCTGGCAAAGTAATTTGTTGTTTATCTTTCAAAGACAATTTTTCTGGTTGTTCTATGCCGAGCAAGTTTGGCTTGTGCTGAGAAAAGTTTCTTATGACGAGAAAAGTTGATTTTGCTAAGTAAAGTTGCTTGTGATGAGCAAAAATTTGCTCAATGTCGAGCACCATTGAAATTGCCGAGTGGAAATAGTGATGTTGGCCGACTTACAGTAATTAGATTAATGATGAGATTTGAGATCTCTAGCCAACTTAGTTGATTTTATTGGGATATGTAATGTTAATTAAAGATTGATCCATGTCATTTAATGTATGGGTAACCATAATTAATGCATGGTTTCAAGATTTAATTAGAGACTACTTTGGAGAAGTAAGTGTAATGCAAAGATGGAATGATCCTTTGGATCTTACCTAACCTAAGATCTACGATCTTGTTTAAGTGGAAAAATATTTATCTGACCTAGATAGAGAGGTATATGATAACCTCAGGGGTTATTCAGGGTGTTTGGATGAATGTATGTGTATGCAAAAGGTTTGCATAGTTGATTTACTGTTTGGCATGATCTAGTAGAGAAGGCAAAAGGCAGAAGCAGAAAGTTGCATGTGTGATTGCTTGATGGATTTCCAAGTAGATCAGAAGGTTGAAATGACAATGTAGGATATCTAGTAAGTTAACATCAGAGCTGTAATTAGATCTGAATTGCAAAGTAATTTGTATGTATCAGATCACAAACTGCTGATTACTTTCTTACCATTGTATCAATTAAATCCTTTAACAAGGTTGACTTAACAGTCATTTGTATAAATCTTCTAACAAGGTGACATTCAGATTGGAATGTTCTAAGTCCTCTAATAAGGCCACTCCTGATAGGGTGATTAAATACTTTAACCAGGTCACACCTAGCAGTGTGTTATTGTAACCTTTTACAGGGTTGTCTCCTCACAGGGCATCACTTTAGAAGAGTGAAAAATTGGTAGCACGTTACTGGTGGTTTTTCCCATATTGGGTTTCCACGTTAAATACTTGTGTCAACTTGTGTGAATGCTTATGGTTTTCTTTACTGTTATGTTACTACAAGCTAATTTCAATTAATAGTAAACTGCTTGATTAAATTTGTTGATTTATGCTACTGCTGCCGAGTAGATCTGAAGTACAAAAAGTTTTTATTTGCTACATCTAGACCTAAGGATAAATAATTCACCCCTCCCCTCTCAGTTATTCTAAATTCATTCTAACAATTGGTATCAGAGCATTGGTCTCCTGAAAATAGTTTCAAGATACTTGGAGTGAAAAGATCAAGATGTATAAGGAGGTTCCCAAGATGAACAAAGATAACTTCCCTGCATGGCAGAGCTTGATGAAACTACATTTGCCTGGTATTGGAGATGATGCTAAGTGACTTATTGAACATGCCTATGTACCACCTTCTACTCCTCTCTCAATTGTACAACTAAGAGAAAAGAAAGAGCACAATCAAGCAATGTTGGAGATCGCCTCCTCATTGAGTTATTCAGAGTTTGATGATATAAATAACTGCATAAATGCAAAACAGATGTGGGGAAAACTTGCAACTATCTATGGTGGAGACACAAATGTGTTGAGAGCTAAATTAGAAAGTCTAAGAGGTAAGTTTGATGAGATGAAAATGCAAGAAGGTGAAAATGACATTCAGCACTATGGTAGAATAAAAGAAGTTGTAAATGCCATTAGAGGGGCTAATGGAACTATTGATGAGAACACCACTATGAGAAAGGTACTAAGAACTTTACTTCTTGTATATGCTATTAGAGTTTCTAAAATTCAAGAATTGAGATGTACTCCTAACAATAATCTGAATCTAGAAAATCTGATAGGCAGACTCACTGCATTTGAAATGTCAAATTATGATAACTATAATCCACAAGGGATTGATTCTTCTTTTAGA
>MU224676.1:1326349-1337463 GCA_018584345.1 Thuja plicata | reverse complement strand
ACACAAGGCAATTTGTGAATGTCAAACTATACACTTGAATTTTGATAGCAATATCACAATTTGACATGCCCCCAACTGTAGATGCCTTTACATGCATTTCAATGTGTGGTAAGGACTAAAAGTCCCATTCATAACTATGCATATGGTTTCCATCAAGTGCAGTCAAGACATTGCATTTACATGTACTGTGATTGACAATAGTCATTTTTCAATTTGATTTGAGATGTTGTCTACATGATAAGTATGTTTCTTTTTATTGCAATTATAATTAGTATGAATGAACAAAATAACCAACTAAACAAAATGATATGTTGGAATGACAGTGCAATATTTATCGATATAGCGTCAATGGCTTTGGTCAATGTGCCTATGTGTCAATGTGGCGTTGGCCCTTGTGTGTTGAAGACATCATGCACAAAAAGTAATCCTGGGCGTCCATTTTTGGGTTGCACAAATAGGAAAAAGGTTTGGATATGGAATTATATTTTAATGTTTAAAAGTAATGTGACAAGTTATAATCATTTTAGGAAGAACTGATGTAGATTTGGTATTGCAGGGAAATAGTGGATGTAAATACTTTTGGTGGGTCAATGAAACCACATTTACATCTACCCCATCTACATCCATACCTAATGTAGTAAATGAGTGCAACTTGTGCAAGGCTCGAGAGGTAGCTAGTACCGCTGAGATTGCTTCAATGGTGAAAGCAGAAATCATGTTTCTGCGATGCCTTCTTTGTGTAGTTTGTGCACTACTTTGTTGGGACCATATGCATAAATGTGATTAATAGAGGGCTATTGTAGATACTGAAACTTTTTTAGAATTTCATGTAGATACATTAGACATATTTTGATAAACTCATGAACTTATTGTTGTTTATGACTTTGTTATGATTTTCTATATCTTGGAAGGGTTTTTGTAAATTTTATCCTTGTTCCTTTTAGAAGTGTATGGCTTGACTATGCACATGCATAATTGTAGATGAGGATCAGCAATAGGGTGCTAGGAATTGCTTAGATCCTTTGGATATAACCCCATCTTTTCCTTCCTTGCAGGTTTCGGATCATACAGGAGCATACTGGATTCAACCCCGGAGACATTGGAAAGGATCACCCAACTTCATAAAACAAGAATGGAAAGAGCCCAACTTAAAAGTAGAAGACATACAGACCTGTCTAGTGAACATATTGTGCTGAAGGTGGAGTCGGATGCCGCTTCAATGACATTAGGCAGTGATGCAAAATTTAATATCTATAGTCGTTGCAGCAGCATCAGGTGCCACCTTCAACACATATGATCACTAAACAGGTCTGTATGATGTATTCTATAAACACATCACATTCCATATGGTGTTAGAAGTCCCAGATGGGTATAAATTCACATAAAGAACATGCACATAAACATGATAGCTGCGAAACATAAATGTAGATATCACAAAAACTGAGAAACATAAATGTAGATATCATGGTCACAATTGTTTGGAGACACAACATAATTGAGTGGTATACCCAGATGATGCAATGCAAGCACTACTCCTCCAATTCTAAGTTGGCACTGTAGGATCCAAAACCCATAGATAAGGAATAAATTTAGAGATCAAAGGAGGGCCATAACAACCAAAATAATATAGGATCCCTATATTATTTTGGTCGTTATGGCCCTCCTCCTCCGCTCTCTAAATTTATTCCTTATATATAGTTTTTGGATCCTATAGTGCAAACTTAGAACTGGAGGAGTAGTGGTTGCGTTGCATCATCTGGGTATACCACTCAATTATGTTGTGTCTCCAAACAATTATGACCATGATGCCTACAGTTATGTTTCTCAATTGTTGTGTCCCAGGATCCCTTATGACCCTTTATGATCCCTAAGATTACATCTTAGAGATCTTAAAGTGTCGTAAAGGGTCATAAGAGACTGCTAGGAGGGGCCAGATGAGCTTCCACCTTCACGTGGTTGGACTTGTTAAGTAGAGAATGTTAAACTATTCTCGAAACAAAGAGAAGCTCAATATTTTAAGGTCCCACTCCATGCACACAACAAATATTTTTTGTTTAAAAACATAGCATATTGTCGCAATTGCGACGGTATTAAGTGGATGACCGATGCCAGAACACTACATGTGACATCCAGATGTCAGAATAGTCCGACAGGTGGACATCGCATGTACAGCATCTCTGTCGCATACCGTCGTAATAATGACATTCATAATGTGTAACGACGGCGTACTAACCCTCATAGCCAGTGCATATTGCGACGGTCATGATCGTCGCAATAACGACAAACATAGCTACCGTCGGTGATTTCGACACCAAAACTGCAACATCGAGTTGTGTCACTTTCTTGATGGCGTAGTGTCGTAATTGCGACATGTAGCCGTCGAAAAGAGGTCTCAAATGTACTAGTGTCTGATAATCCTGCCAATAAGCTAAAGCAGATCACTCACAATAGTCCATCCATTTGTTCTGCACATTATCATAACTAAAGGGGGGTGTCTTTTCTCATGAAAGAGAGAGTCTTGATGGGGAGGTAAATCTCCTTTTGCCAACATTTAAATCCTATAAAATCTAACCCAGTTGAGGCCAGGTGATCAGAAACAATGCTAACTTCTTTGTAAATATGTTGCAAAGTGAATTCATTAAATCTATTGAGAAGGCCACATATGTCGTATATAATACCTTGGATAGTCCAGTTTGGGGAGAAATTCCCTTTGGTAGCTTCAATGATTAACTGGCAGTCCCCTTCAATCACCAGGGTGTGAATGCCTGTGGAGAGGAAAAATTTGATCCCCCAGAGCATAGTCATACCTTCAACTTGATTGTTGGAAGAGTCATGCAAGTGACCAGAGTAAGCACCAATGAATTCACCTTTGTCATTTCTAATGATACCTCCCCCAATAGCTAGGCCATTTATGGTAGCACCATTAAAAATTAGTTTACACCAAGGAAACACAGGGGGTTTCCAAAAAGCGTTACCAAGCGCAATCTTTTTATAATTTTCAAACTTCTTGAAATCCTCTGGGAGCTTCTAGGAAGTGTCCATTAAGGTGTCCCACAGTGAGGGAGGCTTGAGGGAGTTTTCCATTTGGTAACAGAGAGATTGTCCAGAAGGAGTTTGTTTAAGATAAACAACACATCATTAGCGGATTTCTTTGTTTCTCTAAATGCCCTATTATTCCTTTCTTTCCACAAACACCAGTAAACATGCGGAGGTATTTGTAGCCATAATTGTTTGATAAGGGGCTGGTGGGAAGGGATTTTCCAATCCAAAATAATGTTTTGTATTTCTTTCTAAAACACCCATTGCATATTGATTTTTTGGAGGATGTGTTGTTAGACATATGAGGCAAACTTGCAGTGAATGAACAAGGGAGAAATAGTTTTTGTATCCTTATTATAGAGATAGCAGCGGTTGGCCAGCTGGAAACCATGCTTGTAAAGATTATCAAGAGTTAGGATTTTACCATGAATGGTGGTACACTAGAAAAAAAAAATATTCAGGATGAGTTGAGGATTCCAAACTTTCTTCCAACTATTAGGGTCACCATTGAACTTAAGCAACAAAAAAAAAGAAGATCTAACAGAGTAAGCTCCAGAGGGCTGCAAATCCCAGATAAATCTATCCTCCCAAGGGAAAGGGGGAAGTCAAATCATAGACAAGGGAGTTGGATATCTAAAACTAGAGGGGGTAGATTAGGTATATTGTTGAAGTGCGACAGAATATTTTTCCACCCACCCCTAGGAGTAAAGTAGTCAGCCACATTGGGTCCCATAACCATCTTAGCATGTCTCATGAGAGAAGCAAAAACTGGTATTTGCAGGGGGCCTATTTCCCAGCCATTTATAATCCCAAAATCTAATAGTTCACCCATTTCCAACGAGCCATTTGAGGCCATCTTTAAGAATGTTTCTACATTTAATGATATTGTTCTAGATTTTAGAACCCATTGGGAGACCATTTGAACCAAGGAATTGGTGGAAGCAATCAAAATCAAGATATTTAGCTTTCATAATAGTGCACCAATCAGCTTTACTAATAGCAAGTTTCCATCCCATCTTGGCCATGAGAGCTTTATTCAGACTAGAAAGTTTTCTCACCCCTAATCCCCCTTGGGATTCGGGGTGGAAAATCATATCCCAACTGACAAGCATTGTTCTTGTCTTTTCTTTCATACCTGTCCATAGAAAGGTCTTCTGGATTCTCTACAGTTTGTCAGCCATGGCTCTAGTGATTTTGAAGGTGGAAAGGAAGTACACAAGTATACCTTGAAGGCAAGTAGTAAGCAATTGAAGCTTACCAGCATTGTTGAGGAGCTTACCTTTTCAACCAGCAAGTTTTTTATGTATCCTTTCAAGGATGCCATTCCAGAAGGTGGGGTGGCCTCTTTAACTGTGAGGGTAAGGCCCAAATAAGTATCAGGGAGATTGACACTCTGACAGCCAAGGATCCCTTTGATCTTAGATTGAAGGTCATCCTTAGTATTGAAGAAGTAGATCTTACTTTTTTGGTAGTTAATGCATTGACTAGAAGCACAAGCATAATCCTGCAAAATCCCTTTTCATTCCTTAGCTTCTACCACATATGATCTACCAAAAAGGAAGGTGTCATCAAAAAATTGTTGTAAAATAGAAGGAGGAAGAGAGGAGGCAGGTCTAATTCCCTTAATGTGGCTAGAGGAGGAAAGGTTCATGAAGTTTTTGCTCATGACCTCAACAAGCAAGATAAAAAGATAAGGAGATAAAGGGTCTGCATGCATGAGGCCTTACAAGCTTGAAAGAATCCCCATGGTATCCCATTAACAAGGACATAGTACTAGACAGTCTCAACACAAATCTTAATCATAGAAATCAGTTTAACATTGAATACAAATTTGGAAAACACTTTGTAAAGAAAGTGCTAATTTACTCTGTCATATACCTTAGATATATCAAGTTTAAGAGTCATACCTTGGTTACGACTTTTGTCAATAGAGTGGATTATTTCATGGGTAGCAATGGTAGCTTCCATAATATGTCTACCCTGAACAAACCCCTTCTGGCTCCCACTAATGCATCTATCAAGCAACGATTTCAATCTATTAATCGAGACTTTAGAAAAGATCTTATAAATAGTATTGTAAAGACTTATAGGTCTCAAGCCATTCAAGGTGGTGCGGTGTACCCATGACTGTCATTGATTGATTGTCATTCTACAATATTTATGTTTGTAATAAATGAATTGATCTTAGAGGATCATCCTATTTTGGTTATGGATCCATGTGTGTGTTCAAGGATCTCTTAGGCAATCTTATGAGCGTAGAGATGCCTTAGGCCATTTGGATCACCTAGTTAGGCTTAAGTTTCTTTAAGCATGATTTTATGTTTTTAGGAGTCCTTAGTGTTAAATATTTGGATCCATGTCATTTTAGGCATATTATGACAAGTTGATAGGTTTGGATTCATTCCAAAAGTCTTCGAGTGAAAAAAGACCAACAGTCATAGGGCATTTTGGATCGATCTGACTTCACATTCTAAGTGTTTTAAAGTGCTTACTTAAAGTGCTTACTTCGAACCTAGATGGTTAGAAGTTCTGTATTGAAGTTTTGATGCATTTGGAATGGAAGATGAAAAGTTTTTCTGAGCATTTCTGAGTTGTACAACCATGTCTGGTGTGATCTATGAAAACCAAGTTGATTTTTCGAAGATATTTTATGTTAGTATAACTTTCCAATAGGTGTGAAGTCATTTAGTTTTGGTTTGAGGTGTTTTTGATTCAGTTTTCCAAAAGCAGTCCAGAAAGAGGCTTTCTAGAAGCACATTTCACTAATGGAGTCCTAACTTGCATTCTGTCCAGTGGAATTCACTAAGATCCTGGAAAATGCAAGTTAGGATGGTATATTTAAGGATTCTAGAAGCTCAAAAGATGGCTCGAAGGGTAAAGCCCTCATGCATCAAGCCCTAGGCTGAATATCTCAATGTATTCAGTCTAGAAAGAAGGAGAATGAAGTATTATGTTTGTTGGATGGTTGGTGGAGTGAACCAAGAGTGGATTTGAGTTTTGGGGAGTTAGTTGAAGAGGTCTAAAGCACTGTTTCAATTCCATGCACCCAATTTCTAATACTTGCTTTGATATCCAAGCCTAATTGGGCCAATTAGGTCTGCAAACTTGGTGAGTGTTAGGTGTTGCTAGAGTGGAGTTGGAGTCTATGGCTTTGGGGTTTGACATAACTTCCAAAAGGGTATCTGGATATATCCTTAGTTTCCTAAAAGGTGATTAGGAGGAAAAGTTAAGTCCAAATAACCACTTGGATAGACCTACAAGGAATTCTAGGACAGTCCTAGATAGGTACTGTACGAT
Source organism: Thuja plicata (assembly GCA_018584345.1). NCBI lineage: Eukaryota > Viridiplantae > Streptophyta > Pinopsida > Cupressales > Cupressaceae > Thuja > Thuja plicata. The sequence continues at coordinate 1,331,127 of MU224676.1, read as the reverse complement.
AGTTGGAGGGCCAAACCAAAGGGTGATTCTTGGTCCCCATGACATAAGAAAGGTGTCCCAATAGTTAGTTTGGGTTGGTGGAGTCACTAGTGAAGACTTCTAGTTTGTGGCTTGGAATAGGGCTAATGTCCCTAAAGCTCAAAAGTACAAGATCTTGAATTGAATTGTATTCAATTGGGAAGAGTTGAGAAGCAGTTCTACCACCTTGAATAGGTAGAAGACATGGTGTAAGAAAGGATCTAGGATCCTAGGAGGGTATAAGTTGACTTGGGTGTCTCATTGAAGACAAAGGAGAAAGACCACACTTCTTGTTGTCACCTCTGCATTACAAGGACTTGGGTTTAGAGTTTTTAGAGACAAGGGTAATGAAGGTGTTGTTCAGCTTCTTCAGCAGTTTCCCCGTTCTAAAGAGGTCCCGAGTAGCCCTGATAACATCAAAATTGACAATATCCTAGAATTCCTGAAAGAATGTTAGGGGGAAGCCATCCAACACAAGGTCTTCATTGAAGGGGTAATACAACACCCCGTGCATTCATATTGGGGGATTTAAAATGGGAAAAAAAGGGGGGCAATATATTTCCTAAAAAGGGGGAAGGGTTTTTTTTTTTTTTTGGTGGGTGGGGGGGTGGGGGTTTATATAGGTAAATGGGTGTGGGGGGTGTTGGGTGGGTATTGGAGGGGGTGACAAAAAAGAAGTTTGGGGCAATATTTTTTTAAAATAGGGGGATTCTTGAGTATGTCATGAATGCACGTGCTATGATTCAAGTTCACTAAGTGAAGCCCCTGTGCCATCTAGACCAAGGGCTTTGCAGGCATCCATAGCAAAAATCGTAGTTCTAACCTCATCATCAGTGATAGGGGCTAGAAGGAGGTTATTATCCATTTCATTGATCACAGTAGGGAGGTGCTCTAATAACTTATCTTGAATAGTGTGATTAGCATTCCCCTGTTCCTCAAAGGTTTATCTGAAGAAGTTAGCCGCTATTTCACCAATTTTACCTTCGTCAGTGATCACCTGATTGTCATTATTGAGGAGAGAGGTGATATTGTTCCTTTTTTTGTGAGTACTAGCAGTTATGTGGAAGAAGGAGGTGTTGTGGTTCCTCTCTTTTAACCAAACAATTCTAAACCTTTGTTTCCAGTATATTTCTTCCTTGTTGAGGTTGTCTTTCCACTTTTCCATTCATAATTCCTCATCTTCATGAAGGCCATGGGAGAGATCTACATTAGCCATTGAGTTTTGGAAGTTAGCAAGTTTAACTTCAATTAGCTTTTTTTGCTTGAAAATGTCCCCAAAAGAGGACTTAGACCAACCTTTGACTTCCCTTTTGATGATACTCAGCTTATGGGATATTCTTTGCATCGCAAAGCCTTGAATCAGAGTGTTCCACCACCGGGCTATACAGTCCTTGAAATCAGGGTGAGAGGTACACATTATCTCAAATCGGAAGGGATGTGGACCAAAGAAAGGCTTGTGAGACCACTGGAGTAAGATGAGGTTATGGTCATATGTCGTTCTAGAGAGGGAGGACTTGACAAATAAGCTGATGTAAAAATTGAGAGTAATTTGAAATTTCCACATCAGATTTTGAGAAGCTTACCATTAGAATGGCTCCTCCCTCCTAGTTAAAAGAGCTCAAAACACTCTTAGATTATAAGCTCAAAAGACTTAGATTCTACCCATCAATAATAATACATGCATTTTACCCTATAACAAATACAAATTATTTTCTACTTGTCAATGATGACACATGCATTTTTCACCATTACAATACAAATTCAGGGTGATCAATTTCTGACCCAAAATTTAAAATTGCACTTGGCGGGGGCACAATCTTCCGTACACAAGAACAGAGCAAAGTATAACAGAAAAAAAAATCTATAGGTACGTACCTACCTAAGCAGGCCCAACTTGACTGACAAAACTTCTGCGAATGTTTTTTCTATAATTTCCTTGAGGAATCTGATAATGAATTGAAAGAAAACATGAAAGTACGTCCCTGATCCTATCAAGAAAATGGATATTGAAACGACTTGCAAGTTGCCGAGCAGATCCGCAACACAATCTCCAAGCAATGAGTGACTTCACATGCTCTCTCTCTCTCTCCCTCTCTCCCCCCGAGGACAAATAAGAATATAACTCCAACAGGGAAACATATATACATTGTATATATATACAATACACACACAGGGTACAGAGCCAGCTGCTTCATCCAAGGGAACGTCGGCCCAGATTTGGCTATAACGTAGGAAGTGGTGCAGGGAGAAAACTATAAACATATATACATTGTATATATCAGTGTACCCAGATTTAACCATAACGTAGGAAGTGAAAACAGTAAGCATATATACAATGTGTATACGATTAAGATCTGGCGGTGCAGAGTAAAAGTGCATTCCGTGCAGGGACGTCCGGAACCGTGAAAGGTGTTTGTGTGTGAGAATTCGGAGGGTCACGAGGACTCCGCTAGTGCGCCGTCTCTTTCCAAACTTCCAAGTGAGGGGGGGGGGGCCCGCCACTAGACTTTCAACTGTGGAGGGACCCACCGGAGTTGTGTGGGGGGCCCGCGGCGGCTGGTTGGTCCTCTCGTATCAAGGAAATCGGGCCCGTTTCTCCAAGTACCCAACTATTTTCACGTGAAACGCTCTATCTTGGTTTGGTACCGCAGATTTTAGTAGGTATTGTATGCATTAGACAATTTGTCATTTTAATTTGGCTCACTTGTTTAGGATATTCTTGCCGCCTATACAGAACAGATGGGGGATTTAATACTGGAGAAGTACAATGTAGGACGTTTGTTTGACTCAGCGGTAGGTCTCAACAGCTTAAGTTTGTTTTGTACGGCTTTTATAAAAAAAAAGTGTCAAAGTATCTCTAGTTGTTGGGGTAAAATTTATACACACTTTTTTTTTTTATAAAGATTTTTTTTATTATAAAGGGTGTAGAAATAAACAACAAATTAAGAGTAGAAGAACATCAAAAACCATGTAGACAAACATCCATATATAAACTATTACTAATAGTGTGATCGACCAAATTATGCACAACCATATTATCAGTATATTGCATATGATTATAGAGTTCATGTAAAACCTAATACTAACCAAAGTAAAACAGACAAGACATCTATCAACAAAGATAATGTTCCTTTTGGATCCAAAGTCTAGATTAGAATAACACATCAAAAATAAAGTTTTTATGAGAACCCCATAGGGGCAAAAAGTAGTAAGAACCATAACCAGACATGAATTAACTATGACGAGGAGATTTGATGTCACAACTCGACGGGTAAAGTACACAACTCCAATCATTCCTAAGGAACTTGAATAGGTCCTTGTAATTGCCTTCATCTACTTCATCCTCGCTGAGAACCTAGAAAGTTTTTTTTGAGATCCTGAAAGGGGAAAAAAGTGTTAATAAGCATAACTAGCAAGGAATTAACCATGATGAGGAGATTTGATGTCACAACCTAGTAAGCACATGACTCTAGTCATCCGTAAGGAACTTGAATAGGTCCTAATTGCCTTCATCTTCTCCATCTTCACCAAGAAATTTGTTAATGTTGATGATGACTACCCATAATAAAATTATATGTATTCCTTTATGTCCAAAAAGTAACAAATCATGTGATGTCACATCAATACACCAATAAAACATGACTTAGTGCACAACTATTGGTCTCACCTTTTGGGGAAGGGGGGGGGTTGAACACCTTAACAAAAAAATGTGTGGATGTAGCATCATATTTGACGATGTGGTTCTTAAACCTCATTTATAAGTAGAGGACTTGCCAAGTAAGTTGCTATAAAAATTGGGATTTATTTGAAATTTTCACATAGAATTTTGAGTAGCACAAAGTTAGGGAGCTAACTACTAGGTTCTCTTTCCTAAGTAGTCACTTGCAAGGGGATCATATTTTGGAAAGACATCCACGTGTGGAAATTGATCTGAGTGTCTCTCTAATGATTTGAAACTTGGTGGATGGTTTTTTTATCGCATACCATTATTCTCACTAATAGTGCTAAAATTTTGAGTTGCAACCCTTTGGCAATAAAGTTGGAAATATTCTTAAGCTCTCTTTGTCTTGATAATGGATCACAAAGCGTGACCTTAAAAGTTGACTGAAAAATCCTTACACAATTAGAATCCAGAAGCGTAGAGATCATCATTAGAGAGTGTGACCAGAAATGTTGACTCAAAAATCCTTAAACTCTCTTTTGTCCTGATGATGGATCACAAAGTGTGACCCTAAACATTGACTGAAAAATCTCTGCACAATTAGAATCAAGAAGCGTAGAGATCATCATTAGAGAGTGTGACCAGAAACCTTGACTCAAAAATCCTTAAGCTATATTTGTCCTATCGATGGATCACAAAGTGTGACCCTAAACATTGACTCAAAAATCTTTACACAATCAAAATCCAAAAGCATAGAGATCATCTTGATATGGATTAAGGAAACCTACTAGCACTCGGCATTTAGAGTGTCAAATATTTAAAAGGTGTAGGTATTCATGAATTCTTTGATATTTTTAAAGTTCTTCAATTTTCTTGATATTTGTTAGTAAAGTATTAGAGTATGTCAAATGATTTATTAAAAATATGAGTAACTATATATCTAAATTATAAGTCAAACTTTGGCTTGGGGAAGAGATCTAGCATTTGAGTATGTTCTAATAATTGTTGTAGCGTTTGTTGATTATTTCATATCCCTTTTAGTCTCTTTATACTTATTTCATACTCTCTCTCTCTCTCTCTCTCTCTCTCTCTCTCTCTC
>MU224676.1:1284780-1303270 GCA_018584345.1 Thuja plicata | reverse complement strand
TATATATATCATCTTTCATTTAAATATATGCATGTATCATGTTGTATGTATATCATCTTTCATGCAAATATATGTATGTATCATGTTACACACACACACACACACACATGTATATATATCTAAAATCATTAAATAATATAAAAAAGAGAAGTATACATTACATAAAAAATATTAAAAAAAATTAGAAAATGACATTTGAAAATGGGAAGCCACAACACTTTCAAAACTTCTGAAACTCTATCGTCCAAGTGAAAATGACGAGTGGGGTTTCGGATGGGGTACTTAAAAACCCCATCTTTCTAACTTTCGATCTAAAGTTTTTAAGAGTTTCTACTGAAACTGTCTGATAGAGTTTTTGGGTTCGACGCTTTTTGGAGGAAATCCTTCCTCCAAAAAAGTGTAACCCACTATTGTGGGTTCACCCTATTATAATTAATTAATAGAGGTACAAACTTCTAGAAAGGTGTGAGAGGACGTTGAGAAGGTGGTGGAGACCAAAGTCAAGAAGTTGTACATAAAGAAGTATTAAGAATATCTAGAGTTGAATGGAAACATCATGGATTTTAATTTAAGGAAGTTAACTAGTGAAACAAATTCTTACACTAACCTTGAGGACAGAGTAATGTACAAAATTTCATCTTTTTAATAGTTATATAAACTTGACAAAAAAGACATAAATAACATGCATACCACAACACAATGATTTTGATGTATCCCAAAACCTTCAAGAACAACAAAACACAAAATACACAACACAAAATTGCAGAACTCAAAATTATTGATTAAAATTTTCCAACTTACTCTACCTTAAAATGAAATAAAACTCCTACTTAATACATTTATGAAAATTACCATATTTGGCAGATTTTCAGGAAAAACCAATTTTTTTTTTCATTTTTGGTAATTTCCAAAACCCATCCTACGAATCTCAATTTTTCTCAAGAAAAGCCCCCAACTAAGGCAAGATGATTTACCAACTAATCCACGAAATCAAAGACACGATTTCTGATTTATTACAAAAACAACTTTCTAAAAAAATTGAAAAAAAAAAAGAAAAGCCAATTTTAGAGGCCAAGATGATATTTATGGCTCCTGAAAAAAAGGTCTAAAGAGCCACCAATTGAGCTAAGCTTGATCAACAATTCAAATAACTCCTCCTCATGCATCTACCTATAAAATTTCAGCAAAAACCCACATGTGAGTCAAAAGTTATGAGCCTCAGAAGTTCCTGCATCAGATTTACTTGGAGAAAAACCCTTTTAGGAGAAAAACCCCACACTCCAAAAGCCAATTTATTATTTAGAAATCAATAATATATTAAATATAATTGCATAGAAATATTCTCATAGGAGTATCACAAACCAGAGATTCTGAGCTAACTAAATAGCTATAGGACTCTTACACATACCCTCCATCTCACAAAAGATACAATACATGAAACAGTCAAACGGTATTACAAAACCATGGGCTAAAAACCACTTATAAAATGGTGCCCATATCATCTCCAATCAAATATTCCCTATGATGTGTCAATATACACACTAACATGGGCAACTCCCTTTCATGGCTCATTTACATGTTCAACACGTTTTTACATTTCCTATTTTAGGAGACCAAACTTATGGAGGCCATAACTTTCAAACCAGGAGTCTAATTGACAAACTATTTGAAGTGTTGAAAAGCTCGCGACATGCTCTATTACCTAGAAACTACTCACCCACATTTTAAAGCCATTTCAGAGCCCCTAAAGCCTTCACAATTAAATTTGTAATTTTTTTGGCAATTTCTAAAATTAGAAACTTTAATATCTTCAAAATTGGGCATGATCTTGCAACAAAATTTACCAACATGCTTATCTAGCCCATCTGAACCTTTGAGGAAAGAATAGGGAAGATTAATGCTTGAATTAAAACTTACTAAAAATAGTAACCGTATGTAAATGTAAGGTTGGGACATATTTTCCTAATATTAAGGATATGGCATTATTAAATGTTGTAAAATTACCAAGTATGACAAGCTAGTTGTAGATTTGTATAATTGTGTTTGGTTCTAATTGCGTATATTTTTCAATCAAGGTTCCATATCACTTAGTGTTCATCTAGAATAAATTAGTAGTAGATCAACCTAAAGGTTGCATAAGTGATAGCTAATGACTAATTTGTCTTAAGGTGTTTAATGTAGGAGCATTTGAGTGTGATATAATCCTACAAAATAAGTAGTTAGTGTACAAACATTAATATGCACAAGTTATAATAATATATTAAAAATAAATATTTCATGCCCTTTGGTGTAGGTACAATATAATTAGAGCATACACATAATAACACCATATATGTACAAGAGGCCAAACATCTCAAATGGTCAGAAACGTTTAAAATAATTTGCATTCAATAATGCAAGTATGGTAGACAAATTTTTAAATAGAAGCTCACAAATGACATTGAATGTAGAGGGTGCAATTTTGGCTCCTAAAATGATTGAATGTATAGTGTGTTAATTATCTACAAATATATTTTTAACAATAATACAACATAGATTTGATTGATTGGGAGCTAGAATGTAGAGCCAAGTCTTGAGAGAGATGTTATACCTATTATAATTTTTTACACCTATCATTATAAATTGAATAAAGTACATTACTACTTTTATTTGTGTGGTTTTCTCATTATTTTTGTGATTCTTATTGTGTATTCTAAAATTTTCATGGTTTTGATTTCATTCATTGGGACCCTAGATCTTGGTTTTGTATCAGGTCCATGCATGTTTTTCCATAAAATAATGAAAAATACATGAAATCTTCCTATAATCCAAGTAGGCAATTGTATCATATCCATTACTATCCTAAACATAAAAAGTATCATTTCAATGCATAAAAATGAAAATGCCTTCTTTAAATATGAATCAAAAGTGAATTCAAGACACACAAACCTTTAAGTGCAATACTCAAGCTCCCAATATTCTAAACCATGGTGTTATTTCTCAAATAAATCTCTTTTAAAGCTTTAAAATCATGCAAGAGTTTCAAGAAAACTTCCTTTGTAATATCTCTATATCAAAATATGCATAAGTCGATAAGTTGATATTGAATTCCTTTTCAATATATATGGAAACCCTTTTCCAAAAAGTTAACATCATTGTATTTATATGTGATATATAGAGTCTTACTAAAGATGGCTACAACCATCCCATCCATGTGAATTAAATATTTTATTCTAACTAACTAATGAGTTTGATTAGATAAGCTAGATGCATCCACATCTTTATTTAATTTTACCTATGTGTGACTTACCAACCTTATGTGCCCAACTAATACTAGCTAATGTATAATAGAATGATATCATAAGAAGATTTCATCAAAATCATGTTTTGCATGTCAGAATTAATCACTAATTATCTATGAAGAGGTGGATTCCTTTATTGTAACTTGGGGTTTGCATTATAGTGAGAGAAGGTATGTTAATGATGGAAATAAGATCTATAACTAGAAATAATAGTAAAGTCTTTAAAAGATAAATGGAAAAACTAAATATGCATATCTTTTTGAAAGAGGTAAGCGTTTCTAGACTTAGTGATGGAGCTTATGCAATGCCATGGTTTTATTTTTCCAAATTTGTTAATACCTTTCTTTTATCATCATATGGTTTGAATTATTTATTATAACTAGTTCAAGGCTTTATTTGCAAGTTGTATAGATGTTGATATAAAAATATTTGTTTAGAAGTTTATTATTGACATGGTCATTTTAAATTCATTCAGACGAGCCTAAGTTCATAGATATTTTCAATATTTATGAACAAACCTATGTTGAAAGAGTGTGGTAGGTATTATATTTATGAATGCTAAAGACTATAAAGGAGGCCATCAAGTAGTAGGCTTCATTTGAATCTCCTTAATATTAATGCCACCTACTATTGGACATGAGGATAGATGCCTTATACTATTAGATAGATTTATGTGACCTGATCTGAGTAGTCATCTCCTAATGGATAGGGTTCCTAATGGCACTCATCAAATTGAATGCATATATGTGGGCAAGTGCTTCCGAAGTTACTAGGTGGGATGGGTAGTTATGTGAATGTATCCATGGATGATAATGCATTATGAATTCTCAATCATTAGATGAATAAGTCTAGATATTCATGTATCCACAAAATTTGAATCCTCATTTATCTCTAACTATAGCTTGCATTAGCAAAACTTTCATCACAAAGTCTTTATCTTCTCTTATTCAAATTTTAATTTTAGGTCTTTTGTTTTCTAGTCTAATAAAGAGACAAACTCTAATAAATTAATTTAGACAAACATCTAATCTTTGTCAAAGTATTCTAATTAATAATGTCATTTCTAAATCTAATATATAGTTAATTAGCTTTAATCATTTAATGAGTTCTAATGTACAAGAAGATTCTTACACTTTAATTAGCTTGCACTCAATAAGACTGATAATGAGTTCTAGTGTAGGAGAAGAAGCTTCTTACACATTAAAAGTTGAATACAATACCTTTAAGATTATGACACTTTAACAAACAATTCCCTTTATAACTCCTAGATCGACCACTTACCCATCAACAATATTTGTTAAAATTTCAAGCCTAAAATCACTATTCATGTTTTCTAATGACAAACCATCAAATTACATCATATAAGTAATTATAATGTTAAAAGATTCCTCAATGTTTCCATTATTAACATTAAAAAATAACTTTAGACGTTTTGTTTTAGAAAAAATAGAAAATAAAACCTTTAAGAGTCTTACATGTTAACAACTAAATAAAACCTTTAAGAGTCTTACACGTTAACAACTAACTCCCGTTATAACTCCTAGATCAACAATATCTGATAAATAAAATTATGTCCAATAGGGACACGAAGCCTGCGAGCATACCAACCTAGGGAGGGCCTTCACGAAGTAATTTTAGCTACCCGATACGGGAGAATGAGCCTATGGGCTAAAAGCTCTTTAGTTAAGAGCCATGGATTGAGGGGTATCCATACTGCCAAATTCACCTTGGGCACAATCCCAACTTCATCCTTTATGATTGCACTCAATAAGACTTGATCCCTAAGAAACTCATTCAAACCTACAACCACCTTTTATATTTTCCAATAACATGCTATTAAAACTACATCATAGAAGCAAATGGTTGCACTTACTTTACTCTATGGACGTTGGTGCATTACCATGTTTGACCCCAACATGTCCGTGACTAGTCAATTCTTTGTTTGTTTGTAGCTCTTAATATGCCCGTGAGAGTACTCAACTCTTTGCTTCTAATGATATTTTAATTGACGTGATTATTCACACATTGGAACATTTATAGTTAAACATTATACTTAATTTGAGAAAGGACAGTCCGTGAGCTTAGCCAGTTTCAATACAATAACTAATAATAATACAGTAGAAAGAAACGGTTAAGATCCACAGTTTTCTTCATGCTTTTCCCGAAAAAACTATAGTCTGACTAACATGCAGAACCGAAAGAGACTCAACAGCAATTTCTATGTACCCCAAAAAAATATACTATTTATTAATTTTTAAGTAGAATACTTTTACTTCGAGTTTCATTACAACATCTTGCAAAGTTTGACACTAATTTCCGTACCTTTGATTAGATCCATGGAAAGTTTTTTTATTTATCACCTTTGAAGGTTAATCACAAGAGACAAAATAATTGAAATAAATTAAATCTTAGGCTTGAAGTCAAAAGGGAAAAGATTAAAATGGAAACACCATCAACATCATCTTGGTTGTGATGAATGATTTAAAAACATGGTTCCCCATGATATGATCAGATGCCATGGATCACAAGCATAATTCAAGCAAGATATCATGCTAGACAAGCAATTCTACAAAGCATGAAACACAAAGGTATTTTTAAACATGGTTCCCCATGATATGATCAGATGCCATGGATCACAAGCATAATTCAAGCAAGATATCATGCTAGACAAGCAATTCTACAAAGCATGAATCACAGAGGTATTTTTCATGAACCTCATCAATACATTGGGCATGATGTTTTTATTATAGTATATAATATTCATTATGCTCATATTTATTCTTGTCTTATATATGTTTTTGATATTAGAAACAATAAAATTAAGGTACTGAAAAGAGCACTTTAACAATACATATAAAAGTCTTAATATCCAAAATAATCTTAATGTATCACATTTGGTCTTTTATAATCAATCATAATATTTTACCTTTTAAATGATGTAGTTTTTGAATAATTTGTATAAGAATTTAAATATGAAATAATTCTTATGAAGAATCTTGGTATTTTAGAATGTGTTTTTACATCTTTTTGTCTTCTTTGAATTGTATTTCTTTTATAGGTTACTTTTGTCATTAGCAACATGTACATATAAGAATTGAAATATGAAATAATTCTTATGAAGAATCTTGGTATTTTTAGAATGTGTTTTTATATCTTTTTGTCTTCTTTGAATTGTATTTCTTTTGTAGGTTACTTTTGTCATTAGCAACATGTACATAGATTAAATTATCTTATATTTCGTAAGTACGAGTTGTGTTGATTTTGATTTTTTTTCTTAGAAGATATAAATAAAAATGTACATCATGTACTTTTACACTTGTTTTATATTGTGTTTGGTAGATGTTTGAAAATATAAATAAAACATTAAATTTGTCTATTTTGATGCACTTGTTGATCTTTATATCTCTTATCTATTAAATTTGTCATTCCATATCAAGGCTAGCTCATTTTGTATAGGACTGCCTCCTTGAGCTAGGTCACTCCCATAATTCTATCCCATGGAGAGAACATTGAATAGTCTAATCTTCTAGTTGAAATTTAAAATGTTTCACTTGTCAAGATATCTCTCCAAGATAATGGCTATTGACTATTGGTTTACAAATGAAAGATCTCAAATTTTGTGCCTAAGAATTGTGTATTGAAGGACATCTTAATTAATGAATTTAATCATTAATAGATCATTGATAGGGAACATCATCCATGCAAATTTAGTTGTAAAAGCTTCAATGCTAGTCTCGACCTTATATTATTCTTAGTGACATTAACATATTGCGTTCTTTATCTTATGTGCTTACAATCTTATTATATTCATCACAGGGTCTGACAACTACTAAGGAAGTGAAAGGCTTTCCCACTATATATGGTTGAGCTAAATTGATAGAGCCTAAGGATTTGAAGGACAATACCTAGACAAAGATTATCAATATTGTAAAATACACAACAAATATGCGAAAAAGTTTTTATTTCAAATATGAACTCTAAAATTTTAGCAAACTCATTGGAAGATATATGTTAGAATTCAAAGAATTCATAAGCCAAGATTATCTGCATGCAAAATAACTTGTTACAAAAGTAAAGTTTGGAGACAAAAAAGTTTTGAAAGACAAAATATTCATTCAGAGGGGGAATTCAAAATACAAAGAAATCAAACCTTATGAAGGTGATCAAAACCCTAAAGGGGAAAAATCCAGGTTGCATAATAATAATTAATTATTATATGCCTAAAGTTTAGCTTAAGTGAAATAGAGAATAATAAGAGACTTAATAATTAAATCAAGATGATTTAATTAATAAGTGGAATCACTTTATTACTCTAACACCCCCTTAAGATAAACTTAGGGAGAAGATAAAAACCTAGAAATGGCTACTGAAAGGAGGAAATGGGTCCCGACAACAAGGCCTGATCAGGTACCCAAGTACAAAAAAAATATTTGTAAAGAAGAGAAAAGGAGAAAACCCAGTGGGAAAAACCCTCTCCAAAAAGAGATGAATCCTAGTGTAAGGACTGAAGAAGCCTCCAAACTAGAGAATGTCCCAGAAAATAGGAACAAAGAAAGAACATGTAGAACACCTCTGAAGCATGAAGTTGCAAACACTGTCAAAAAATAACTGTTAGAGCCTCCACTATAATAGAACATGATCAAGTAGAGAAGACTATAAACAAAGTTTGAAGAGATGATCAATCAAACCAAGGAAGCATTAGAACCAACAAGAGATACCCCATAATGTTGAGCAGGGAGAGGTATGATAGGTACACTAAAACAAACTGCCAAGAAACACTGCATGATGAAGAATGTACAAACACATATAAAGGATGGTGTCGTGGAAGGAACACTCACTTGACACATATAATGAAGCTAATGTCGTGGAAGTAACACTCACTTGACAAAGGTAGATGACAAACAAGGCAAACATCAAACCCCCTCATGGCACTTTATAATATAGTACGAGTACAATCAAGCACAAAATGTGCAGGATCCTAAACATATATCAGATGACACTTTATCTCAGTGTGTTTGTAAGAAATGCTACAGAAAAAGATGTATACAATGTTCAGAAAAGGAAACAATCCCAGGACCTGAAACATCCAAGATATCCACCAGAATGTCATAAATAAAAAACTAAAAAAAAGATACATGGAGAAAATTTTGGGTGGGAGACCCATAGAAAAAGAAAGGAGAACAGAACCATCTTTCTGACGCCACGTGGAAGTCAAAAAATGGAGTCTGGATGAGCAAGATATAGTAACTGGAGCGCAAAATGGAACCCTGACTTTGACAGAAAAAACCTACAAGATGGAAAAATCAGATAACCAAACTAAAAAAAATTAGATCAGCCCCAGAACTAGTTTTCCATCGATATCTCATTTGGCAACAAACGCCTCCGTTTGATCAAGATATGAGCAAAAAAACCACAAGGTGCTCATTATGAAAAAAAGGGAAAGTTGTATGACGGGTTGGTGACCATCAAATTTAACCCAGATCTCAGACCTACGACTGCTGACATCAGCGGCACAGAAACTGATGCAAATTTTTTCCCCATTTTTTTACATGCAAAAATTGGGAAAAATCATTTTCTCTCCTCCATGGAACGTCAGGCATGGATTTCAAGGTGGTGTCAAAATCGATGCAGTATGAAAATTGAGGCAATGCCAAAATCGAGGTAGATTTTTGTCTTGTAAAATGTGCCAAGGGTCGTGCATAGGAAAATAGTGCCCAAATTTTAACTTTGTCCAATTAGGACATGCCTTATATGAAAATGAGGGTTTTAGGGCATTCCGGACGCAACCCAGATGCCAATTTTTGCCCAAAGTGCTCTAACAAATGAATCCTCCAAAAATCCACACATAAAAATGCATTAAAAACTTGAAACCCTCGGAGCTCCAAAAAGTTCAAAAACTCAAGAACGGGCAGTAGCAGCAAGACTCTGATACCATGTTAGAATTCAAAGAATTCATAAGCCAAGATCATCTGCATGCAAAATAACCTGTTACAAAAGCAAAGCTTGGAGACAAAAAAGTTCTGAAAGACAAAATATTCATTCAGAGAGGGAATTCAAAATACAAAGAGATCAAACCTTATGAAGGTTCAAAACCCTAAAAGGGAAACCATAAAGGGGGAAAATCTAGGTTGTATAATAATAATTAATAAAAGAATTAATTATTATATGCATAAAGTTTAGCTTAAGTGAAATAGAGAATAATAAGTGACTTAATAATTAAACCAAGATGATTTAATTAATAAGTGGAATCACTTTATTACTCTAACATGTATGCCTCAAAATTGTATCTATTGGCTTCAAATTGAGCTCATTTAAACATTTTCAAGGAGCTGAAAGATCACCACATCCATGTACTCCTTGGAATTTGTAATGAATAGTTGGATGTGGACACAATTAATTTGATATTCTTAGAAGACAACCTTCCTGGAAAATAAATGAAAGTTCTCAAAGTCAATTCCATTCCAAAGGCCTCTAAAAATGTAGATTACATAAATATAGATGATACCCAAAATATATTTTTATATTTTCTAGATTTGGTAGATCCACCCATGTGCTCTTAAATAATTGTGGGATTAATAATAGACCCAAAGGGTGCTTTTTAACACTAATAATTCTTCAACATAGGTGAGCATGTTATGCATATCCCAAACATAAAATTTGATAGTGGAAAAACCCACATTGGAGCAAAGTATCTAGGAACATAATATGTATTCAACTTGGTCCTAAACCTCAAAAAGTTTAAATCATTTATATTGTGCTTTGATAATTGATCTAGTACCAATTTCTAGTTTTGTTTTCTCTGTATCACATCATATTAGCTAACCAAAGTTGTCAAAGGTGAGATCATGCAATAAAATAGATGAGAACTATATATCTTCTCAATGCTTCTATCTGTCTATATCAACATATGTAGTTTATATTTCTTAGCATTCATTTTTCTAGGAAAGAACATGCCACTAGATGATCTCTACATCTCTTCTCATTATTCTAGTTTTGTATTTTGTGTCTCAACATACTTAGATATCTATTTAAATTTTTTATTATTTTCATAGTTCCTCCATGGTAACATAAGATTTGATCTAATTTAATATTCTATGCAATAAGATTCTTTTTGTGTAGGCGTTTATAACTTTCACCCTTATCCTTTAATACAAAATATAAGGATTTTTTTCACCCATAATAGCACATTTTTATCATTTCCAAACCATTTTATTTGATAGTTACTCACTATGAATAATTTTATTGCTTCTACTTCCTATAATCATCACATTTTGGATTTTGACAAATGAGGACACCATAATGATACATTCAATAAAATTTCTAAAAATTAAAAGAAACAAGAGACAATCAATAAATTGAAATCCTCATTGAATCAAATTTAGGTTCCATAGATGGTAACATGTCCATCTCATTTGTAATGTATTCTCTCACTAAGATAATTATTAAAAAATGACATTATGGACACAAACAAGGCACTTGGACATATCACTACTGATAAATAAGCTTCTCATATAGTGGGCTATAATTTCTAACTCTTGGATGATTTACATCTCACCCTCCCATAGCTCATTCTTATGCTTTGACTGGATCCTATGGATGTTTATGGCCATCTCTACCATTCATGCTTATGCATTTCACACTCGCTTTTTGTTCAAGACTTAGCTACCACGTCTATAACCAACCCTTGCATTCTTGTATCTAGTTTTATGCATATCATTCATGTGAACCTTGTTCTATATACACTCTTCTATTGACTATACGCACCCCATTGGTTTCTATCACTCTTTATTTATTACTCCTATTCCAATTACTTGTTAGATACACTGCCCAAACTTTTCATCACCCTCATAAATGACCTATAAGAGATAAAAACCTAAATTAAAATAATTTTACCCAATTTTGGTTCCAACTCAATCATGTAGAGATGGAAAGGTGTTTACAGATAAAAACTAAGGGTATATGTTTTATTATGCTAGATTTTCCATTACATGAGTGATATGTTATTAAGTGAATTCCAGTTTCAATATAAATGCAAGTACAAGAAAGGAATTACACATTTTTTCAAAGAAAAATACTTTATTTATTCATAAGTTCAAAATAATACTTCCCATACAAGTCGTGGAATGAATAAACTATACATTATGAAAGGTAAATACAAATCTACAAAATAACATATGGAAATAGGAGGTGAATTGTCATTGCATGATGAATGATGAATCTCGTGGTTGAATAATTTGTATCTTCAGCTCCTTAGCTCTAGAAGTTTTTTTTTATGTTCGGGTTTGCTTGCGGGAAGAGAGAGAAGGGGGTTAGAGCTCAGGGATCCTCATCAATCCATATGAAAAATCATTAAAAAGCATATTCAATTCTCATTTAATGTACTTACTCAGAGAGGAAATCAAAAGAACAAATTAGAAATTCATTGTTTTATCTAACGTGTTTGTTCATTATATAGGTACAGGTATCATGTTCATTATTAAATACTTTAAGTTGATGTCATAAACATCATATCATGTGTGATAGAATGGGCTCCCATAAGGGTTGAGCCCAACATGTTTTCATTCTCATTTGAACATTGTTAATCATGACAAAGTGTGTAGTTATTACATCAAACATGCCATTATGGTTCAATCATAGAGATATATATCATTCGTAATAGTGATTTGTTAGTTCACTATTACAAACAAAGTGTATCTCCTCAATGAGATTATGATGACATGGATGGTGCAGTCACCCTGTCATGATTAGCAAGGTTCCCTGATAAAACAACACAAATCTTGTGAAAAGACAAAAAAAAGGAGCATCTTTGCATCAAACAAGGTGAAAGTGAACAAGAGAGCCACAATAGCATAACCTTTAGAGTTATAAAAACATGATCATAAAATATAGTCACCATGACAACAAAGGACAACATTAAAGATAAAATCATGCTATAGGATAACACCATATAACTATAGGATACACATTGATGGCCTACCAAATGGATGCTATAGAAATAATGTTAATTCATATAATGAACAATCAAGAGTACCAAAGGGCGACATAGAAGTAAAGAAATAAGTGATAGTCATGTATGAAGGAACAACAATGGTAAACATTGAAATATTTGCATTATAATCAGTAACAACACAATTATAAAATAATGATTCAATTATGTGAAGTGTTGTTATAAATAGGTATCCTTGTGTATATGAAAGTGAAGGAAGTACATCATAGAGTTAAATAGTACAAAGAGAAGAACATTAAAAGATACTACAATTGTCATTAAAAACATAATGAGTGCACAAGAAATTGATAAAAGACCAAGCACAATGTTAAGAAATGATCAAGGGGTAGTCATCAACGAAGAACATAGGTCGTTACTTTAGATGGGACTGTGTTCATGATTTAATAGAGACCTTGGATCACTGTATTAAGGCATTGTCAAGGACCAAAACATACCTCAAACAATGCTAATAGCAATATTGTCAATGAAGAGGAAAGTCACTATTGAAACAAGGTAAAAGAGCATCAATAATGTTAGAAAAGAGCAGTGTTAAAGACATACAAGTATAGAGTGTTTCAACATGATGCAGATCCTCAGGACAACAAAAATGATCCCCTCTAATGGCAGAGCCATGAATATTCATCATCATGCACCAACAATAACAACAATATATGACTGTGAATCACAAGAAAGTCATGATAATGAATATAGAGAATAACGATCTAATGAAGGATATCAACATCAAGACAATGCCAGTGAGTAAAAATGAAAAGGTCATTGCTATTACAGTGATTAATTTTGTTACAATCAATAAAGATCACTATTATAAAGAGATAGAGCTTCAAAAAATGGTGATTCCAAATATCAACACAATGAAAGCATGATGGGCAGTAGTAACAATGAAGATATAATCAAAGCAATGCTAACAATGCAAAGAAAAAATGATTGTCATAAAAATATAGTGATTTATTGTATATAGCATGGTGCTACTGTATCTATTGACAGAAAAGGAGCATCAAGATCAAACACATAACTACTACCAAGAGAGAACACAATAAAAGATCAAAGCAATGAAAATGGTAGTGACAAAATGTTTAAAAGATAATGACATAGTTTCTTCTACAAAGGGCATAGTTCTATCAAAAAAATGATTTACTCACAAACAATAGGTTAGAAAAGGGTTTTCTATAGGTGTATCCAATGTCTTTGCAAGGAGGTCACCATTACTATTATAGAGAAGAGATTGAATGGTCATTACAGAAGATATTCAAAGATCACAAATCACAAATCTCTAGGATTTCACATTTGTTTAGGGTGTGACAATAACTTTAATGATAGTGAGTATTGCAGTGAACATGAGAATGATAAAGCATACCAATGCAACAATGATGTTACAATACACATGGAAAACAATGATAGCAATGATGTAGGAATGTATTATCAAGTTCCATGAAGGATAGAAGATGCTATGGTAATGAAAAGAATCAAAGAGATATACTACTATCAAAATTGTTACCATGAATGCAAGGCAAGAGTTTGTATCATGGAAAAGACAATCTAAGCTAGAAGGATTAATACAAATATCCCAAAAACACAAATGTGATGTAACCATGAATACCTCTATGGAAAAGTGTTGTGAAATACTACCTTTTATGATAGTGAGGATAAATGTCATCATGGTAATATAAGGGTAGTGGAATTTAGAGAAACCTTATGTATGTAATGATCAAAAGCCATGTTCAAACAATAAGGAAAAAAAATAAATATTGAAGCCCAAAATGACTGATGGTGTCACAAAATGAAGGAATAAACTATTGGGGTTTCCTTTACCCTCCAAAAAATGTGTATCATATGCTTGAGGAAACAAAGATACATAATGCAAAATTCATAGTGAATATGAGTAGCATTTCCTCATTATATCAAAGAATAGTAATCGTCAACAACAATCATAAGAACAACGGATTAAGATAATGAATCATTGTGGTAGAAGGTGGTCAACCATCAATGGATCAAAGATACGCAATAGCAGAGAATAAACATGCATATAAGGGTTTGAAGAGAACATAGGCCACAGTTTTCAAATATAAGGGAATCCACTTCCTCATTGTTTTCGTTTGCAAAGATAGAGCTACTAGACATCATTAGAAATGAAACCCTCAAGTTACAATAAGAATAAAAGAACACCGAAAATCCTCGAGGGTATGCTCTTGTAGTAAACATGAAGAGACAAAATAAAGGGGTATGGAAGTCATGGTTGAGAATGGCTACAATAACAGGTCTGTTGTTTATTTATAAATCCCTTGAAGTATCTCTGGCTAAATGTGTAATGCAAGTATAAAAAAATTTCCTTTCTCTTTCTTGAGGTCAAATAAAAAGGAATCATAGATATCCTCGAAGAAGAGCTGATAGTTTGAGTTTTGCCACTTTTTTCAATTGATTATGACAGAGATAGAAGGAAAAAAAAAATAAAAGCAGTATATTTTTCATCACTTCTCTACAAATGAGTAACTTAGGGGCATTATAGTAAAAACCTATCTATAGTAATGAGTAGATATGCATGCAAAACTTCAGAAACCCACCAAACCTCCATGAAACCCTAACATTATACATGGTGGCGACACCTAGAGAGAGGGAATTGAAAATATGCAAAATGAGGAGATTGTGGTCAATGTTAGGATTTTTACCCTAGATCATCAACCTAAATATATTATACTTATTAAGTGGTGTTTATATATCACTTAATAAGTATTATTCAAAATACTAAAATAATTACATGTGTCTTTGAAATTGAAAAAAATAAATGAAATAATAAAAATATTTATTAAAGTGAACATTAATAAACACTTTGCTAAATGATTTTATTATTTCATCTTGTTTTATTTTTTAGTCTATTGATCAAATTAGAGATTTGAGGAGAATGAGGGAGTTTGTTTACTTCATGGGTAGCTACACATCAATTTGAGGGCCCACATGGGTGGGGCATCTACAGGAAAGGTTTTGAGGTAGTTAACTTCATGTATCTAGTAGTTCCACCCCCTTTTTGCATGATTTTTGGTTTTGTATGACTCAAGGGGGATTTTTTTGCAAAATGGAGGAGAAATAGAGTTGGACTTCAGTTCAAGCTCAGTTAAAGATCAGTTCCAAGTTTAATTGCACCTCTTTTGGATTGATAGATTTATATAAGGCTTTGCATTGTAATTATTTCTCTATCTTTTTCCTCTTTGCCATATTTTTCTATTGCAAATATAGGCATATTTGTATTGAGTTCATAATTTTTAGTATTATATTTGGTTTGTGGTGACTGATCAGGCAAGTACTGTACACTTTTCTACAATTCATGGGGTTCGGGGTGAAAAGTGTACAATACTTGCCTGATCAGTCCCCAAGTGGGAGATTGTTGGTTTGTGGTGACTAATCAGGCAAGTACTGTACAATTTTCTGTAATTTGTGGGGTTCGGGGCAATAACCCAAAATATTTTTTTGGTTAACCCATCAAGCATTTTTTGGGTTAAATCGTCAAGCATTTCCATAGGTTAACTCGTCAAGCATTTCCCTAGGTTAACTTTTCAAGCAATTTTTAGGGTTAGGGTTTTTCTATAAGAAAAATGGCATTAAGGTTATGGCTTGTTAGAGTTAAGAAGGATTGTAGCATTTGTAGGGGTATTGAGTTGCAAGGGATCACTAGTTGTAATCGGTTGAAATTACTGGATAATAATAGTAGACTCTCTGTTTGGTGGACATATCCCAAGATTAGGTGAACCACGTTAAATTATTTGTGCCTTATTTCTATGTGTGTTTTATCTCTCCCTTTCATTGATCACATCTACATTTAACTATTAAGATATCTATCTTCTAATCCTAGCAATTAGATATTTCATTTTTCAGATTCTATAGTAGTAGTGACTCCTTATTTTGAATGAAAAGTAGTCTTTTCCTTCTCAGATTTTGTGTTATCAATGGTGGGTGACTAGATTATATTTAATTTCTATGGTATGGCTACAAATTATTTAGTTATTTTATTCAAGTAATTAATTTTGGTGCAAGTAAAATTCATGTAATGTAGGTTATAGGTTGTGTTAAGGGGTTTCAAATTTCAATACCATAAAATTGTGGAAACCTTTGATTCCCTTTTAAAAGTATTGAAAACTTGAACCTTCATATAAAACTGATTTATAGAGTGATTCATTTGAGTTGTGATCAAATAGATATTTTCATTCAAGGGTATTGCAAGTTCATATAGTTGTTAAAGTGTTCTGAAAATTTAAGGCATTTAGGTGGACCACCTTTTAGTTATCATTACAATTCAAGCAAGTCCTTTTCCTGGTAAAGTTTTAGTTTTAGGTGATCATTAGGAGAGAAACTCAATGTTAAGGTCTTCTCTTTGTTACTCAATTGATGGAGATGATGATGAAGACCTAGATTATAGGTATACATGATTGTAGAAAGGATTAGATCAGTTGTTATTTTGTCATTGATGTCAAGAAATTGATTTCGGGTTCATATTGAATTGCCATATCTTTCAGAGTTGATTTAATTGGGCAACAGATAAATATCAACAATGATAAGTTCATCTTGAGATAATTGGTTTCTACTTTATCGAGTCAATAAAGAAGATTGGGCAATTGGGTAAGACTAAATATTTATGTTACCAAGTAGAAATAAGTTTGTCGATAAAGGGTTATTTAAGTCGGTCAGGAAACTGAGACATTGAAGCACCGAGCAGTGTATGTTAGTCTCCAAACCAAGAGTTAGTTTCCGAGCATAACAAATGTTAGAAACAAGGATAAGAACACATTTAATGGTGAGCTACAATGATCAAGAGGATTCAAAGAATGGAAAAGGAAGTTGGTTACAAGATCTATGCAAAGGAAAATTCAAGGAAGAAATCTAAGGTATAGATTAAGCGACAAAAGTGAAGGTTTTATTTCCAAGAAAAGTCCAAGTTACGAGGTGATGCCGAAGTGGTTAACCGAGTTTCAAGTTCACTGAATCTGTTAAAAAATATAATCTGACTGGGCGTGATTGAAGGAAAACCTAATCAAGGAGACTAAGAGGCAAAAATAGAGTCTATTTAATGGATGAATTAGAAGAACAAAGCGCTGGCAAGTTGAAGTGTTGAAGTGATACCGAGTGATGTAGTGAAGAGCAAAGAAGTGATAATCTGAGTCAAAGAGCAGAGATTGATGAAGTGTTGATGCCAGTAGTCAAAGAGCACATAAGGGATCTAATCAAGCAAGAGGTAGTTGTAGTTTAATAGATCATTTTATACATTGTTTCTTATTTGCATTTGTATCAACAAAATCTCTTAACTGAGTGGACTTAACAGTCTTATTGTAAAATCCTTGAGAAAGGTGACATTCTAAAAGAGTATTCAAAGCCCTCTAATCATGTCACTCCTAACAGGGTCAAGATCTTAACAGGTCTAAGGTAAATCCCCTAACAGGGTCACATATAACTATGTGTATTGTAATTTTTAACAGGATTGGCTTTTAACCGAGCATACTTCTAAAGAGTATTTTCATTTGTGGGTGCCAATTCCCACAGAGGTTTTCCCCAAATTGGATTTCCTCATTAAATCTGGTGTTAATTATGTTGAATGTTTCATGTGCATGTTATTTACTATTTATGCAAGTTACTATTTGAGTTATTGAAGTTATTTGGTGATTCGGTTATTGATGTTGTTTATCCTACCGAGTTGAATCAGAGTTGAGTTTTAAAGTTTAAAGTATCACAAGTTTTCTGATTCACCCCAATCTCAGTAATGCAACACTCTCAAAATAGGATACTTACATCCTGAGAGTAGTCCACACAAGATTGCAGAGCCTTCAACTTTGCATTAGGTGCAATCCTCTGTGACAACAAATACTTTGTAAAATTCTCGTAGAAATTAAAAAATTGACGTAAGGAGGGTAGGAAGACTAGGGCCCAAGGCACTCCCAACTATCCAAACCAACTTGCAAAACAACTCGGAAGCAACAAAACAGAAAGGGGGAGAAGAAACAACAAAACTTTATATTATTTCATCAAACATCATACATGTCGGGCTATAAGGCCTTCCCAGTTTCAGCCATATACATTCAGATCTTTAACAAAATAATATTCATACATGCAAGGTCACAAGCCTATGATCTAAATCTGCTGACACCTAATATTTTATTCCAAATTGATCATCTTGATTGCCTCCTAATCTAAGAACAAAAAATCATATATATATATATATATA
>MU224676.1:1262343-1284553 GCA_018584345.1 Thuja plicata | reverse complement strand
TCAGAAGTTAGCCAGAAGATCCAACTTTAAAAACACAACTCGGTAAGAAAATCAACCGAGCACCGAGACCAGTCGGTGAAAATCCATCGAGTAGCCAAACAACTACCAAGACCCGTTGGTGAAGCATGCTATCGAGTAGTCAAAACAACCATCAAGACCCATCGGTAAAGCACGACAGAAACAAGTAATCAAGTCCGAGTGGAGAACAAACAAGTCTTCAACCGAGCAAACAAAAGCATTTACTGAGCAGTCTCCAACAAGCTACCAAACCAAAACAAACATATTTTTGGTTGATACATGATTGCCAAAACCCAAGATGCTCCTGCATCAAAAATCCATTATATAGGACATATTGGTTTTCCAATTGTGTTTGTGGCACCTTTTTTAACAATGCATGGTGGCAAAGTAGATCATTTGACTCATATTTTTTTAAATTTCTTGATGAACCATGTCAAGATTACATTCATGATGATCCCATACTTGCTAAATTATTTTTATAAAACTTGAACGATTGTGCATTTGGTTTTATTTATTACCTTATGCTTTAATTCAATATTTGGAAACTTGGATAATACTTTTATTGATCATTTTTAATGCACAAAATTATCATATTGTAAATAAGGTTCTAGTGAAACAATTAATGATTATGAGCTTAGATTATAAATAATTTTCTAAGATAATATGAATTATGAACCACCAAAAAACAAGATTAAATGTTTACATATTAATAGTTTCTTTCCAAAAAGTTATTTTCAAAACTTATAGTTAATTTTTAAGTTAAGACCTAGTATATATCATAATGAGTCTATATTGTAATAGAATATTTTCCTCCATTGTAGCATCTCCTATACTTCTTTTAATCATCATAGGTTTGTATTAAAGATAATATAAAAATAGGGTGATGTAGCAGGATTCAAGAAAAATATCAACAAGTTATCAACTACTCTCATGTTAATACCATTAAAAAAAACAAAAATTGCACAAAGTTAACTATATATTGGTGAATCATTCACACATAATGTAACGAGTTATTCTTCCTTACCTCACATACATATCAACTTAAAAGTTAGTTTTGTTATTATTATTGACCACCTAGTACATTGTGAGGAAGTTCTTAACACTCAACATACCTAAAATATATATTACACACGCGCGTGTGCCCTCACACACACACATCATTTTCCTATGTATTAAGTTGATCAATACAATCAACTAGAAATGGACAATCAGAAAATTCTAAATAACATCCATAAAATTTATATCATTTTTACTAATAACTCCAAGGATGTACCTATCATATCTCATATAATTATGCTAATGTAAGACATAAAAAATTATAAAATTCACTTGGAAAGATTATACACAAGTGAGTCTTAATGGAACACCGTGTAGGGGTATGGTGATTGGCCTCACATCTCTAATTAAAATTAAAACTAAATAAAAGGTGTAAAGGATTAAAAATGATTGGTGAAGAGTGTTGTGTGGATTCATCTAACATAAAATCCCTTACATTTAAATATGTTATGGGGGTACATAAAATTCTCTCCTTCTATCCTTAGATATGTAAATGAAAGATCCAAGTTGATTAACCCAAGAGGAAGGATCAATGCATAAATGAATCAATCATTTGGAAACAAGAACAAGGAAGGAAGATAGATTAAGTACCCGGGTTTGATTGATTAATTTGAAATATATTTTAGATTTAGATAGATTAATGACCTCAATTGAATTGAATAGGAGAAATGCACTAACCTTGAAATATTACAGATCCAAAGAATGCTATTTTCTGAAGCCTGTGTTGAGTTTCTAGAAAATCTGAGACCAGATCTAGAATAGAAATGCAGAGACGGACAAAACCTAGAAATCTTTTTCTGTTATGAGACAGTTATGATTTGTACCCTCAAGTCAATGTCACCATTTGCCAGAATTTCTGATTGTGCCCTAGGTCACAATCAACCTAAAAAGTCTCAGACTGAAATTCTACTTTCGGATCTCAGAAGTTTTCCAAAAAGGGTATCCGAATCTCTGTCCCGATCTACTATTTTGAACCTGTACCTACAAGAAAAAATGTTTTTGTTTGTTCGGGGGGAGGGGTTTGCCTTAGTCAAACCCCAATTTAGGAATTAACCTTGAAATCAATAATTGAAATAAAGAATTCTTGCAAGTAGTAGAAGTAAATGTAATAATGAAGCTATGATATTCAAATATACATGCAATTGTATTTTGATTGTAAACAAGTATGTAAATATGAAAGTTTGGGCTCAATTAGAAACCATAAACCTCCATGATTGTATGCTTGGAACCCACCTTGAAGGGAGAATGAGTGAGTCTTGAGGATGAAAAAAGGATCTTGAAGGAAGATAACTCCACCATGATGGATAGATCTAGGGTTTGAATTATGAATCTCAAATACTTGAACCAAATCCCTTCAAAGGCTTGAAAGCTTGAATCCTTGATCTTCAATGGAGAAATTGAATGCTTGAGAGGAATAATTTAATACTTTGAAATCTTGAGAACATGTAGAACAATGGATGCTTGAAATTTTTGCTTACTTCATATGACTTATGATTGATGGTTAGTGGTTAGAGAAAATGAGAGGAGAAAGCTTTCTTTTATATGCAACTAGGGCACAATCTTCTTAGAGAGGCTAAAATAGGATAATTAAATTCCAATTAGACCCATGCCCCTAGAAGAGGACCTATGTTAAATATAACTTAATATTTTCCACCTCAGAACCCAAAACAGTCGACCCGAAAGCGGGAAATGAATTTTTGATGACCTCTGGAAACTAACAGACTTCCAAATTTGAAAGGGGGACCCAGGTCAAGGTTGAGGTCATCCTTGACCTAGGTCAAGGTCGAGGTTGACCTTGACCCAGGGGGTCAGGACCTTGGAAAATATGCCAGTTGGGATGGAAGGTGCTTGAAGAGGCCCAATCAGGGTCCTAAACAGGCAGAGGAGTAAGAGAGGATACATAAATGAAAGGACAATGTGATGGTGGTAAAAATAATCCCCTAAGGATGGCTAAATGTTCTTAACATGGAAGTGCTTCCATTTTAAGATGATACATTAAGCCCCCACTTTAGCGAAGTATGGAAATAAAACATAGTTGTGGTAAAGTTAGAAGAAAGACTCTGGTGGATCACAACAAGGTAGAACATCACTAATTCAAGGACATGAGCCCCCAGACCAAGGATTCTAACTCAACATACATGCATAAAGATATGGAAGTAAAGAGTAATTAATCATAGAAAATATACATGATTACATAAGCAAGACAAGAGCAACACTATAGATAACATAACGTCATGATCTAATCCTAGTAGCATGAAAGCGAAAGAGAGAAAAGAGATAATGATTACCTCACCTAGTAAGATGCCCACCTTACCATGAATCACCAAGGAGGGAGAGCCCAACAGGTTCACCCATAAACTGTGCTTTGTAATTGTAATGCGTCTTCTGACGACTTTTAAAATATCCATAGATCCACATTCTTGTATCACTATTGAAAAATGTATAAAATGCATGTCTTTTCAGGATTTAGCAACTTATGTGCGTTACCTTCCAAGGATTTAGCATATTGTAAAATTTAAAAATGCGTATCTCTTCAGGATTTAGCAACTTATGTGCGTTACCTTCCAAGGATTTAGCATATTTGTAAAATGTAAACTATTGTAAAATATAGTATAAGGGAGACCCTATATATGCCCCCCTCCTTCTCATGACTACCCACTAGGCAGGATAAGGAAGAGAAAGAGGATACCTACTTCACAAGTTAAGGAGATATATCCAGTTTAACAACAATATACACTATATCCTTAGCGAAGAGTATTGACCCTTGCCTCTAAGAACATAAATAATCATGAAATGGATATGTCGCATATGGAAAAAGGATCCTCAAAGAGGAAGAGATCTTATCATCAAGACCCCCACCATAGAGGAGTGCATAGGATAAAATATCATCTTCTAAAAAAAAAGAGGGGCCAAAGATTCAATCATCTAGCCCCCTTACGATGAAGAAGAAGAGGAATCTCAGAATGAAGGAGTCAAACTCTAACCAAAGTGAGGGAAAGAGTTTATCAAGAGTATAGTTTTGCAAAATAAAGAAGAGGTGATGACCTAGGAAAATCACCTCCCATATAAGACGGTGTCCATAGTAAAAAAATATACATCTTTATAAGGAAATAATGTTATATGCTAAACAAATGCCACTAAGCTAAGGAAAGTAGATCCGTAGATAGAGGAAGAAGGAAAATACCTTGCCCCCCGGGGATGAAAGCAAGGGATATATCAAATTATATCAAGAGATTTCATAGCAAAGAGATATCTTTACAAAATAAATGTCCTAGAAAAGATATCATGAAAAATTTATAGGGATAGAATATAGAAAGAATAACCAATTAAACTCAAAAAAAAATGCATGTTAAGAGCAAGAATGAATCCTAGAAGACTGGAATAAAATACCTCTTGCCCCCCAATTAAGAACAAGAGGAGAAACATGATCTAACTTATATAAGAATGAGGGGAATACCCTATATCAAAATTATGAAGAAATTGTAATACTGCACGGGAATGAGATATAATTCCCAAAGCAGCTCTTTCTCGAACATATAACTTGAAATGCACACAATCAACAAGTAAATGTTTATTACTATAATGAAAAGGACATCTGTATTTAGAGAGAGCATTTTTTAGAATAGGTTTGAAGATTTCTTTCTTAGAATTCATTAATTGGTCATACACTTTCTTAGCCACATCTTGAGGAGTACCAGGGTGATCTAAAGAAGGTGTTGGAAGAAGAACGTGAAGAGGAGGACGATGGTTAAGATCCATTACCTTGATTGGAGGAGGTGGGAAACCTATACCATGCATATCTTGTTTAGGAGATGAATGAATCGGGTTTTTAATGCCTTGTTCATTAATACCAAGCCCTAAAACTTTATAGCCTTGTTTATCCACCATAGTATATCCGATAGTGTACCTATCTTGCAAAGCTTTAATAGGAGGATATTGATTATGGTGCTCATGAGAAAATGTTGTGTATGGTGGAATGATAGGATTAGAAGAGGTTTCCTTGTTTTTCCCTTTAATATCATCATGAATTAGATAGGGAGGTGAAGGTAAATGAAAGAATTCTCGAACATCATTATCATGAACCCTAGCTTGAGCCCCATCATAAATATGTGAAGAACTAGGGATTGAAGATGGAGAAATAAAAATAGGAATATTTGGAATTGGATTAGGATTGATAGGATGAGGATTAGGAAGATTAGGAGCTAGATTAGGCGTGATAGGATTAGGAAGATTAGGAGGTGAGGTATCATCTACCCAATTCTTCACATAATCCAAAAGAGTAATAAGTCCACTACACAAATCCTTAATGAAAGTTTTGAAAGTAGGAAGATGAGTATTAGTTAATTTCAAAATAGCATAAGCAAGTGAAACATGAATATTAACAAACATAATGAAATGGATGATACTTTCATAAATGCCATAATTAATATAGAGAGATGCTAAAAGAAGCATAATGAGAAAAAGAGCCATACCCCAAAGCATCTTAAAGATCTTCATAGTGAATGAAATGCGAGAAGTGTTTTTATATTTTTATGATTATGTAGATTTTTTGTATTTTAAAACGCAAGAGCAAAGTCTAGTCTCTAAGGAAAAGACGCAAAGCATCTAACACCAAAAAGAAAGAGTTGTCTATCGCGGGTTCACCAAAATGTAAAGGATAAAAAATGATTGGTGAAGAGCATTGTGTGGATTCATCTAACATAAAATCCCTTACATTTAAATATGTTGTGGGGGTACATAAAATTCTCTCCTTCTATCCTTAGATATGTAAATGAAAGATCCAAGTTGATTAACCCAATAGGAAGGATCAATGAATAAATGAATCAATCATTTGGAAACAAGAATAAGGAAGGAAGATCTTAAGTACCCGGGTTTGATTGATTAATTTGAAATATAGTTTAGATTTAGATAGATTAATGACCTCAATTGAATTGAATAGGAGAAATGCACTAACCTTGAAATATTGTAGATCCAAAGAATGTTGTTTTCTGAAGCCTGTATTGAGTTTCTAGAAAATCTGAGACCGGATCTGGAATAGAAATGCAGAGACAGACAAAACCCAGAAATATTTTTTTGTTCTGAGACAGTTCCAATTTGTACCCTCAAGTCAATGTCACCGTTTGCCAGAATTTCTGATTGTGCCCTAGGTCACAATCAACCTAAAAAATCTTAGACTGAAGTTCTATTTTTGGATCCTGAAAGTTTTCCAAAAAGGTTATCCAAATCTCTGTCCCGATCTACTATTTTGAACCTGTACCTACAAGAAAAAATGGTTTTGTTTGTTGAGGGGGGAGGGATTTGCCTTAGTCAAACCCCAATTTAGGAATTAACCTTGAAATCAATAATTGAAATAAAGAATGCTTGCAAGTAGTAGAAGTAAATCTAATAATGAAGCTATGATATTCAAATAGACATGCAATTGTATTTTGAATGCAAACAAGTATGTAAATATGAAAGTTTGGGCTCAATTAGGAACCATAAACCTCCATTATTGTATGCTTGGAATCCACCTTGAAGGGAGAATGAGTGAGTCTTGAGGATGCACAAAGGATCTTTAAGGAAGATCACTCCACCATGATGGATAGATCTAGGGTTTGAATGATGAATCTCGAATACTTGAACCAAATCCCTTCAAAGGCTTGAAAGATTGAATCCTTGATCTTCAATGGAGAACTTGAATGCTTGAGAGGAAGAATTGAATACTTTGAAAGCTTGAGAACATGTAGAAAATTGGATGCTTGAACGTTTTGCTTATTTCATATGACTTATGATTGATGGTTAGTGGTTAGAGAAAATGAGAGGAGAAAGCTTCCTTTTATATGCAACTAGGGCACAATCTTCTTAGAGAGGCTACCATAGGAGAATTAAATTCCAATTAGACCCATACCCCTAGAAGAGGACCTATGTTAAATATAATTTAAGTTTTGTCACCTCGGAACCCAAAACAGCCAGCCCGAAAGTGGGAAATGAATTTTTGATGACCTCTGGCAGCCGACAGACTTCCAAATTTGAAAGGGGGATCTAGGTCAAGTTTGAGGTCGTCCTTGACCTTGGTCAAGGTTGAGGTCATCCTTGACCTAGGTCAAGTTCAAGGTCGACCTTGACCCAAGGGTCAGGACCCCTGGAAAATATGCCAGTTGGGATGGAAGGTGCCCAGAGAGGCCCAATCAGGGTCCTAAACAGGCAGAGAAGTAAGAGAGGATGCATAAATGAAATGAAAATGTGATGGTGATCAAAAACATCGCCTAAGGAGGGCTAAATGTTCTTAACATGGAAGTTCTTCCATTTTAAGACGATACAAAAGATATCTAAAGAGAATCAAAATTAAATGAAATTCCCAAAGGATAGTATTTAGCTATTCAAGATTGTGGTCACGATTAAAGTGCTAACAAAGAAATACTTGTCAACAATATATAGATAAAATATGATACATAACACAAATGATAATATATTAGTGTACTTCTCCAAGGATAACATCAAAATTACCATACATTTATTTAATACTTTTTATTCACATAGAGACACTTCATGATCATACATTATCACCATCGCCACTAGTGTATCATGACATCATAAATGAAAGTTCCATGACCACATTGATTCTTAGGACACACTCTAAACTTCTTGAGATTGATTCATTACCCATGAGTACATTAAAATCATTAACTATCCTCTTCTTTTCTTTTATCATTTTTTATTTACAATATATTATATGTATATAATACATTTTCTTGTTCCTTCACTAGTTTCACTTGATATTCCTACTTGAGTAGGAAAGGTATTATTTTATTTGTGTAGGATCTTCAGCCTAAAATTAACACATCATAATTGCCTGATCATTTATTCAATAATTAATTGAATACAATCATAATTTTGTCCAAGGGGTTGAGATTAATTGGTTAAAACATTGGGTTTTCATTGTGGAGACCCAAGCTCAATTCCCCATAGGGACATCTAATTTGGAATTCTTAGTTGGGACTCTTGGTCTTTCATAGTTGGCTTCTAATATGGAGGTAGTTTTCTAAATAAATATGGTTTTATAAGTAGTGACTCTTGGTATTCTATAGGTTATTTCTAATTTTTTTTGCGTAAAGAGCTTGTATTGGTTTAATGTTAATGTTCGTATGAGCAAGATACTTGTAAGCAATATTCAATTAAAAAATACAATCATAATTTTTCAATTAATTATCTCATTCCTACATCCTTATTAATTAAATAAACTATTCACCTAAACTTGTTCCCAACCTAAATCATTTGATTTTCTTCCACCTATAGTTCATCTTAGATAAATAAATCCAATAATTTATTTACCTAAGTCCACATCCCTTTCCTAAAAAATTTAATCAATATTTTATTTATTTGACTTTCCTATTTTCCTACATTCTACATTGAGTGGACTCATCCAATTGGGCCCCTTAATCCCCCTCCCACCCTTGCACAAAACAATCCTAGATAACCCTCATCAAATCCTCCAATGTGTATAGAGGCATGATCTTTGTATACATGAGGGACAAACCTTTATAAATGTGACAAGGCCTTAGAACCATGTTACATGGGTCAATTCCTTGCCCATAATTACTGCAATAATAACTCCAACTATCCCCATCTTCTCAATCCACCTCACAGTGCCACTTGGCATAATCTCCTTTCTTGAGGGAACTCAAGCTATATCCACCTTTAAATTCATACTTTCATCCTAGCCCACCCTATCATTCTCCTAAAAATTTTTTATTCATCCAACACATGCATTTTTATCACTCACAATTTTTTGAATGTGATGTCAAGATAGCAAAATTATATGAGCACACATCAAAGCAATTGATTGGTAAAATCCACTGTTGAATTGCAACATGGAGTCTAACATGTTAGAAATAATGGGAAGTGTGTACTAAGAGGGGAGGGGTGAATCAATACCTCTAAAACTTTTAGCTCTTTTAACCTTTATCCTTTGTGTAATCAATTATGTGACCAATCATTTGTTCTATATTATCTTTGTGTAAGATATATCACTTCTTTAACTTAATCAAACATATAAACATTCATAGAAACATTCATAGAAACATTCATGAAAGTAATTGACTCATAACACAAGATATGGTAACGTAGAAAACCCCTGTTAGAAGGTAAAAACTGTGGTGGGGATGGCACCCATAAAAAATTCACTATCTACAAATTGGAAGGGGCTAGTTAAGGCTTACAATTTGACCACTTCTGATGATCTACCCTATTAGGAGTATCTATGGAGACTTGTTAAGGTCTACTTTGTTAAGAGCTTTAGCAACATTGTTTAGTGTGCACTCGGTTAAGACATTTACAATAGGATTGTTAAATCCACCTTCCTTGATAAGATTTCTTCTATTTGCTACACTTGTTAGGATGCAAACAAAAATACTTATTGACCTGAGTGTATGCAATCTAACTATTGCTAATTACAGATCCATTACAATTCACATGTATAAATGTATCACCTATTGTGATTGATTAATACCTTTGTTACTCGGTAGCCTCTATTCTTGGTTCTTGATAACCAATTTCATCTTTTACTGTTCTGCTTCTTGAAACTTTCAGTCTGATCCATAAATGTGCTTGTTGGCTACATTCATCCTCTCATCCATAGTAAAGAATGATTACAACATCTATTTATAAGATAAATTGACCTAATGTAGTTTCACGTATTACAAAACTAACTCTATGACCAAAGGTTTACAACTTGACCTTGATCTCCTAGTCTGCACATTTTTAATCAGTTAGACAGATTAAAACAATTACAATAATGTTTCTTGTCCCTTAAGTAATGGTTTTAAAATAAATCAAGACTCTATAAATAGAATAGAATTGTTTTATCTGACGTGGAAGTCAGATCCACTTTTTTCGGGATGTAACTGACTTTCGGTGTTCCTGGTTGAACTGTCTGTCGAGTTTCTCTTTGTCTATTCTCTCGGTTTACACTGTATCTTCTTGTCGGGTTCCTCTTTATCATCTTCAGTTTTGCACTTTCGGTGTACACTGTAAAACTGTGTCGTCAATTTTCTCCTTGCTTAGCATTTTCAGTTTGAACTGAAAACCTGACTTTCGGTATATAGTGTAACTGATGGTTTAAAAAACTTGTTTTCTCATTGCATAGTAATGGAAAAACTTTATGTTTATCAATTTATTGTTGGCTTAGGGTTTGGTTACTAAAATTTATGTTTATTTGGACTTTCTTCACCTTATTTGAGTATTTTTTTATTTTATTTTATCCTATATTTATTGCATTGAGCTTAAACTATTGCACACATGATCTATGTACTCTATAAATGTATTGATAGTTTCAATTATTAGAGGAAAACTAGGACACAACAATCACACACAAAGATAAGTTTTAATATATACACACATTTTTACACTTCCTCTAATTAGAAGAAATTTGGGGGCATCTTTCAAACCTATCAATCATACACAAAGATAAGCTATAATATAAACACATTCTATACCTAGTTTCTTTTATATATAATAACCAACTTTTAATTACATCTTCTAGATTTCATTTTCATATTTATTCCCTTCTTAATTTATGGACACTCCTTTGTAGAACACACACTTCAAGAATACATATTTTACTAATTATATTCTTAGCTATACGCAAATTTTATATATTACTATTTTTATTTTGATCCTAGATGATAGAATCAATGGACACATGTTGCATATCAAGGAAAAAAATTTACAGATGTTTTCTAGTAGGTTAAATACTAGATCCTAAAAAAATGTATCTTGTCATGACTATTTGTTTATTTTATTTCTACTTTTACATTATTGATCATATAGACTTTGTATGCATACCAAAGTGACAATAAATATTGATGGTAACAAATGTATATCCAAACTTTTTATCCCTTCATTTGATGTCACTTTATGTGGATGTTGTAAACAAAGTCTTAACACCAATTTTCCATTTTATTCATGCTAACATTAGATCTTGAACCTTCACTCATATATACTCAATCTATCACTTTAACTAAACTTTTTGTCCATTTTCATTGGTTTTTTCTTCTTTTATACTAAATTACACACATATTTCACTTTCATCTCCCATTAATGGAATCATGTACAATTTTGTCCTCTAAGTTGAAATTCAAAATGAAGTTTTAACATGTATAATGAAGAGTAATATATCAAATTGAACAAATGCCCCATCATTATAGTGTCTTTCAAATTATTTGTAAGAATACTTTTTTTTTAATGGGTAATGGGCCGAAGTCGATATTTGTAAGACTAATTAGATACAAATAAGAGAGAAGGAATGTAATGAGATTGAACCTATTGCATCTAATTACAACCATTTGCTCAAGTTTTTGGAGCTACTTTGTGTGCATTTTATATCTCTTATAGTGTTAATTATGCCATGTTCATTTTATAGTAATGAGCATTGTATAAGTTCTAGTGGAGACTATTCTAAAAAATAAAATGACACAAGAATTTAATTTGGAAATAATTTAACCTATCTATGACTTTTTTTTCTTTCTTTTGTATCATATTAATTCATAGCAATAGAATCATGTGTCATGTTCTATGAATTAACAATAAACACATGTTTATTACAACTTCCAATTTTTTCTAGTAGTTAGTTTTGAGTTTAGTTTTGTTTCTTGATAATTTTCACAATGAATAATATGTATATTGATTGGTTTGTGGGTTATGTTGCAAGGACAAGGTTCTAATTATTTCAACTCTTGTCCTTGTTTATACCATATGAGATCAAAGTTACTCTAAACTTAGTTTGTGGATGTCTACTCATAGTGTGTAAAATTATAATCAAAGTGACTATAAAAATATATTTTGATATAAAAAGGTGAAATATTCATCCTAAGAGAGTAGCTAGAAGAGGAGATTAGGATTTTGCCAATGTGGCAAGAAGATCCAGTGATACAAGATCACACAAATCTTGAGATAGTTTTGCTTCAAACATCCAAGGAAACATAATAGGAATTCTATAATCAAATTTAATATTGCACAGATGAGTAATCATGCCACCTTACCCATTCTTCAAAAAATCATTAATCTTTTTGTAGTAGTATTGATTGTGGAATAAGAAATAAAACTAATAGAAATTAACACTAACTCACTCAAAAGTCTTCTTTTCATATTCTCATATGGTTCCAATATATAATCATATATTCAATTGAATAATTAAAAAAATCTCAAAGTAATTATAATTAGTAATCATAAGAAGAAAAAGTATCATATTATCACATTTAATTAAATTATTAAAAAATTCTTCAATGTAATTATAATTAGTAATCATGATTGTACAATGTATTATATTCAAAACACTACTTTTAGAAATCCTATTGGAACAAAATATGCTAAATTACTCTCTTCTATGCAATACTTACCACAACTTCTACCAAAAAAGTGATGATCCGCTAAATTTTTTTTACATTGTGCTCCCCCTTGACCTTCAAATCCATTATGTTTTGGGTAGATCATTTTAGTAAATATGCATCCATATGCCTTTATTCATGAACAACAATTTGAATTGGATATTCATAAGGAGTATTTAGATTTTAAGAAGTTTCAACGGGTTGAAGTTTAATTTTATTATTTTATGTTATTTAGATGAAAACATTATTAATAACAATTACATTGATGTGTATCAGATAAAAACATTTAGATAAAGGTCCATAACACTTATACTATGAAAATTCATGACCTTAAAAATATTGTCTTGAAAAAAATTACCCCAAAAAATTAGAAAATATATCATTTAAGTTTCATGTGGTTTTTGGATTAATAACTATTGTTGTGGTAATTTTGGTTGATGTTAGAAACTTTTTTCATTGTGTGAATTTTTCTATTGAAACATATTTTGACAAATAAGACTTCTTGATTAGCCAATTTGGTATATATGCATACAAAAAAACTGGTACCAAAATATTAATGGAAGTTAAGCCTAATATATCAATTTTGGTTGGTCAAAAAAACTCCTTAATAAGTGTTTTGATAATCACCATGACTTCAATACAAGGTGAAATGCCATAATGAGAGTGGAGGTGCCACCTAAGGTTTAAATTTGGTGGTCATAAAGGTAGCACATTGACATCATTTCCTTAAGAGCGATAATAGAAAATATGCACAAGTTAATTCAATAGATAGAGTAGATAAATTCAAAAGCACCCTTGACCAAAATTAAAGAAAAACTTTAGAAACAAAATCAATCAAAGTAAAAAAAAAGGACCCCTTGAAATTTTGTAGGAATTCCATATCTTCAAAGGGACTTTAATTTTTCAGTTAAGATGCTTGTTGGAATGGTTCCTTTAAAAAGCTAGATGTTGCAGTATAAAGTTGGATAACACACCCCAGGAAGTAAAAATTCGGCACAAGCTTGTATTGGAAAGCCCGACAAATGAAAAAAAAATATAGCATATCTCTTAGAAGCATTATCTTGAGAATATTGTCACACCTTTTTTGATACCATGTAGGAAAAAAACCTAGGAATAAAGTGATATACACTTTAAATCAATGCACACACAAGATAATTGAGAGAAGCTAATAGTTTTTTTTATATTCTCTTAATAAAGAGTATAACAATAATGAGCTATAAGAATAACAAGGTTGGTATCATGTGTATACATACACATTCAAGTCACTGCCATTTAAATCCATCAATTTTCTATTGTCTATAATATTAAATGTAATGTTCCTGATTTGAACTATATGATATTTTTTACCATGAAGTATATGACATAGATAAACCATGGAAACACTCACATTTAATACATCAAGTCATTGATATACAACAAGGCTATCTTGATCCAAAAGAATACTACACATTATCATAAGTAAAGCTAGAGGTGGACATCAATACAACATGACCCTTAAAATCTACCAACTATGATAAAAAGAAAGCCATATTAAGTTGAGAAAAATGTCAAGTTTTTATTTTGTGTGATAATTCCACTATAGATTCTATACATAATAACATAACTACCAAACTAATAAATTAAATGCATGGTAACCATACTAAGTTAAAGTAATGCCAACGCTTTTACTTTGTGTGACGATTTCACTAATTTTTCCTCTTTAATTCACAACAAAGATATATTATATTTAACTTTAAAACACTAAAGAAGAGCTTAAATAATCAATCAAGCAATATAAGTTATAGATTCATTCCTAAATAAATTCAGAATTAATAAGTTATAGATTCATTCTAACTAAACTCAAAATTACATAGACAATTTTCTTGTCTACTAATTATTTAAACATTTTAAAACAAAATTCTATTAAAAAAGATGT
Source organism: Thuja plicata (assembly GCA_018584345.1). Classification (NCBI taxonomy): domain Eukaryota; kingdom Viridiplantae; phylum Streptophyta; class Pinopsida; order Cupressales; family Cupressaceae; genus Thuja; species Thuja plicata. The sequence goes on along the minus strand of MU224676.1, from coordinate 1,270,201 downwards.
TTAAGATCAAACTTTTAAAAAAATTTGTTTAATATCAAACTCTATAATCTTTCATCAAAATGAGAGCAAGACATGAGATGAGAAATGTAAGGTTGTTAGCAACCAAACAAGATAAAAAGAAAAGTTGTTTAAGATCAAACTCTATAATATGTCATCAAAACAAGAGCAAGACAGGAGATGAGAAATCTAAGGTTGTTAGCAACCAAACAGGATAAAAAGAAGAGGGTATGTATTGGATAGGGGAATAAAAAGACAAAAAAAAGTTTTTTTTTTTCTTTTTTAATTTTTTATAATTATCCTAAATTATTTAGTTATCTATTAATATCCAAAATTCCAATCACAAATAGATACCATAGTGCTTAAATCCACTCCACCAAAATCAACTTTTAAATATTTTATAAAATCATCCAAAAAAAGCACCACCCTTAAACATAATTAATATAAAAATATTTGTTATTGAAAAGATACATATCATTGTGCATAGTTTCTTGTTTTTGACTGTATGCCAAAATGACTTTTTACATCAAATTCCATTATCTATTATGAGGATAAAGGCAAGACAAGAGAAGATAAATGTAAGATTGTTATCACACCATGAACATCCAATTATACACTCTAGGAAACGTTCTTTTATAGTCCACTATACCAGCCATATGTTTTTGGGTCTACATATGGTGACAATAGTATGAGACTACCTTGTACTCCTTAAAGAATTTGAACTTGTGACTTCCCTTTCAAGAGTACAAGTTCTCCACCACTAGGCCAACTTGAGATTTTAAAATAAGACATTAACAATAATTATGGAGCGATGTGTCATTTTTCTCAATATGCAAGTTGTTACAACTCTCCTTTTTGGCAAGCTCATTTTCAATTCTTAGGAAGCACTCCATTTGAATAGGAAAATATTAAAAATTAGCACAAGAAGTGGAAATCCTTTCAACACACATTATCCTTGAAACAAACACTCTCCTTAAACAATCCTATGAGAACAGAAATAAGTGATCTATTAAATACCAACATTTCAATTACAAATAGATGACTGATTGATCTAATTCAACCAAAACGATTTTAAAATATTTTATTTATAAAATTGTCTAAAAAACTACTCCCATAAACATAACAACCCCATTGCTTAGAATCATATAGTTTCCACGTTCCATAATGTTAGATCTTCTCATTTTTGAATTAAATTGTGTAAATATTTTTATCATTAATATTTTGCATCATATTGATTCATAGTGCATGATCCCCAAAATTGAATAGAAATGGAGAATACAAAGAGGAGGTTACGGTTAGTAAAGAAGAGGTCATGAAAAAAGAGGTGCTACATAGCTAGATTCTAATCTAGGCAAACTGGTCTTCAGCATCTGCAATCAACTGTTCAACTGTCAGTTATTTTGACGGTTTACGCTCAGTTACCCATACGGATTACCGCGTGACCGTCCAAAGTGTAGGCAATGTCAGATTATGTTTCCAACGCCACCGTAAAAAAAACGAAAACCCAAGGACTGGTTGGTTAAACAGAATCGTGCGTATCAGCATACGGATAAAAATATTGAATTTCAAATTAAAAAAAAAAACACCATCGAAGCCTCATTTTCCTCCATAAATATGGGCCCTCTCCTCCCAAACTGACTCTCCCAGTTCTTTCACCACCACCAGCTTTTTGTTGAGATTCGGTTTCCTCTCCGTTTTCTTCATTTCTGTGTACTTTTTTTCCCTCTAATGGTGTTCTGGTTTATCTGATTTGAGCATTTTTAGTTCTCTGTGCTTCCTGATCATTTCGATTTTGAGAGTTTCATTAGGGTTTCCTGAGGGGCATCCTTGAGCATTTTGAGCTCTCAGGGTGTTCTGGTCATTTTCGATTTCGAGAGCTCTCTTAGGGTTTCCAGAAGCTCATCGATTTTGAGAGTTTTCTTAGGGTTTCCAGAAGCTTAATGGGCGGGAAGAAGGGAAACAAGATCCGGCAGATTGTGAAGCTCCGGCAGTTTGTGAGAAAATGGCGGATCAGAGCACTGGCTCGAAATACAGGCGTGGGATGCAGCATTTCGCCCAGGGTGAGTCACCGTTCTCCATTTTTATACGATTCCGACGAAGAATGCTGCCGCGGCCAGGCGTGCCCTCCCCCGGACGTTCCAGAGGGTTATTTGGCGGTGTATGTCGGGAGGGGACTTGAACCGCGGCGGTTCATCATTCCGACTGGTTATCTCAGCCGTCCCTTGTTTCGAGCCCTTCTCGACAAGGCGGAAGAGGAGTTCGGCTTCGATCACCAGGGCGCGCTCACCATACCCTGTGAGGTGAGTGTTTTCAAGCAAGTTTTGCGGCTTCTGGACAGAAATGATCCGGCCGGTCACAAGAATTTGAGCTTTGATGATCTTTTGAAGTTTTATTCTGACTGCGGATCCGAGGCGCATGCTAAAACCCTAGTAGAGCAGCACAGTCACAGTCCCGCTATGCAGAAATCTTTCGGGTGAGGGTAAGCGTTTTTCTCATTTCGTCCGTCCACGAGGCCCTGAGGGTTTGTAACTGGCCACTGGCCGACTGAGACGTTTTGACGATTTGATGGATGCATTTTTGAAGGCTTTCTCTGCCTGGGGTTTCTGAGCAATGTGCTTTCTTGCTCAACCTTCCGTTTGTATGTAATACCGGGTTTGTAGCTCTGTACCTCGGCGAGCATTACACTACCGTACACTTGGTTTTTGTTCTGCTAAACAGAATATATACATACATCTTTTATTGTCCTTACTCTGTTGTTTTTTTGTTTGTTTGTATTTGGTTTCTGATTCCACTGGAATGTGTACTATTAGGTCATGTATGCTTAGTCTTGCTTGGGTACAGGTGGCTGCTTTTTTCTTCAAAGTAAAAAGCATGCATAAAGCTACTTTTACTCCTACAGAATGCCCTTGAAAGCAATGGTTGTAGGGCAAAGGTGTATGGAATGCTAGGATTATTTTATTATTTTCAAGGGTTTTTTATATTTTTATTGCTAATAATATGTGATATGGTAAATGGCACTATTTAGTCCCTAGAATGTATTAAGATATCTATTATGGTGCATGAGGGGTCATAGATGTCTGGTACATTCCAGAGGTAGAATTCCAGAGGCAGAGTAGCTGCCATTAGTCACAATTTATAAAGAATAGCCTGCCATTTGAAACAATTTATAACATAATAAGGGTTATTTCTGAACTTAGTTTTGGAATCCAGGTTGCTAATTAAAATCATTGATCCCAGGTTAGATTTAATGATCTATCATTGAAACGACGTGAATGCCATAAATCAAAAATCTTGAAGATCTGAACCCAAATTTATTTCTCATAATTAAAAAAAAGGTGTAGATCTTGAGAGCCCAACTTTCTCAAATGGGTGGAGGGCGGAAGTCTGTATTTATATACTTTTTAATATTGTTTTTGCCTTTCTTACAAAGGCAGACAAGACGAGACTCGTGGCATGGCAGAAGTGCAGGAGGACGGAAAAGTCTGTATTTATGTTACTTTCTGGTCATCATACATGAAGTGTTATGATGAATGAATAGTCATTAAAACTTTCTCTGTCAAGTTGACCGTCAAATTCAATTTGATCACTTCCAGTCTGGGTCATGTGGACTCATCTTTTACTTCCATAATTAATAGTTACATATTTAAATTAAATTTACTACTATTGACATAAAGATGGCATTTTTATTGTCATGAAGGCCACGGCACTTTTCCTGGTTGTATGACACACCTATATTTTCTTACAAAATAGTCTTTTTCAGTATAGACTAAGAGAACAAATAAAATGTCGAGAAACCTTTCAAAATTATCAGCGCTTCAGTCAATGTGTATATATTGAAAGGACAATAATTAACAAAAATTCTTCATTACAAAAGCATTTTCTAAAGCAAATGGGTCCATGCAATTGTTTATTGCTTTATTTTCTAAGCTATTAGATTAACTAACTGTCTAATTTGAAATCTATTTCCATTTTTTAAATTAGAAGACAGCTACATATTAATTTAAAATCCAGAAGGGAGTGCGGCTGAAATCATGGAGCGCTTTTAACGTAAAATTTGGCACACGTATGATGTATACCCTGCTTTTTAACATTTCTTAGATTTTAATCTTCAAAATTTAGAAATTGCCATTAGCCAACAGTTTTATAATTATTTAATACAAGTAGGGTAAAAGAGTAATGCCACTGTATGATAGCTCCTCTGTCACATTGAATATGGGAAGATCTCATATATTGACTGCAATTTTTTAATGTTATGAAAACTGAAAACTTTGCTTCAATAATTAAGGGATATTATTTCCAGCAGAATCTTATTTAACCGGTTATGGTGCAATCAGTAGTACTGTTTATCAATAAAAACATTACGGTTTACTATCTGTGACGATGAATCATGGAGTATAATTAAAAAATTTGATCATACAGTCAAATTTAAAACCCATCAAATAATTTTAAATTTAAATTTGTCAATTATTTTCAATATACAGATCAACATTATTGTTGAGCTTAGTATTTTGGGCATTTAGATCAACATTATTACTGTGCTTAGGTTGTGTGTTTGTCTGGCAAATGGGCTGCAGAGTTGAAGGACTGATGTTGAGAGTTTAAGGCCAAGTTAGGAGAATTAAAGGATGTTCAATTAAGTACCTTGAAAACAGGAAGATTCTATATCTATCTTCAAGCTGTTATGCACTTGAATTGGATGGATGGATTGCCACGGATTTCTTTTCAAGCTGTACAGAAACTCTTCGATTTTCCAATTTGTTCATTTGATTTGGCCAATTCATGGAGGTCATTGTCTCTTTGACACCAAAAAATAGACAAGAGCGGTGATTATGAAGGGCATTGTCAATTTCTATAAAAGCCTGGCGTCTTCTTCCTAACTAGATGAAAGGCCAATGACTTTGAGTGCTTGTTGCGCCCATGTGATTTGTAGCACACTCAGACTTGTAACTCCAAACTTTTACAAAATTGCGTTTTATTAGATAAATGACATGGGCATGATGATGATGATCAAGAAAATTGGCTTAGGAAAAGGGTGGTTTGTATAGGGGTGGGGGGTACTCGGTGGGGTATTGGAGGGGGTGGCGAAAAAGTAGTTTGGGGCAATATTTTTTGAAAATAGGGTTTTTTTTTTAGTATGTCACGGACACACGTGTTATGACCGAGGGTCATTAAGTAAAGTCCTTGTGGCTTAATTTCTTCTTGCAGTTATTTATTGCTCGCTGTATTCTTACTTGTAGTATATTGCTTGTCGTCATCCTACAGTAGTCTTCCTTGCAGTGGCATAGTCTTCCTTGCAGTGGCATAGTCTCCGTATCCCTTTCAATGCATTTGCCTCCTTGCCAAAATCTCTAAATTTGGTTCCTTTCCTTCTTGCTTTTACTTCCACCATTTACATTTTTTTAAGCAACTTGGATGGTTGCCTAGCTTGTGCAACTCAAACCTATCGATGGGTTGTCCGCTAAGGAACCGAAGAGGACAACACTATACTAACCAAACTAATGGTGCAATTATTTTAAAATTTTTTTTATCAACTACCAATTCTTTAATCATGAATATAATTCTTAATTCATCATATGCATTTACAATTTGCATTACATGAAAGTGGAGTAAAATTACATTATCATATTACTCAAGTGTTTATTAAACATGAATGTAGAATTGACCACCTAACCCTAAGTCTTCACTGGTTCCCTACTGTCACTACTTAAGCAACATCTCTAACACATCTATTTTTCTAGATACATATATAAATGTCATCATAAGAAAGATAACATAATGTTCATTAGATCTAGGTTCATTGTAACCTAGTCATTTCATTTTCCCATAATATTAATATTAATTAACCAATCAGATATCTAACTGTAACTATCATGTTTTGATTTCCTTAATGTATGTTCATTGATAAAACATCTAACAATATCATCTATTTTATCCTACAAGCACATTGTTACCATTACATAACACATCTTCACAATCACATAAAGCAACAATTTCCAATTAACCATCTATCCAATTATGACTTGAATTATTCTCTTTACATAATCAAATCCGTAATCAAATACATTTACAACAACATTTTTCCTACACTACAATTATAATGTATAATATTACATTTACATCATTCTCCTTCTAGGAGTGTACAAATAACATCAACATGTACAAAAGTATAAATATCACATGATATAGCAATGTGTAGAATGAAGATCTCTAAAGCAACATAAACAGAGGTACTGATACAAAGATCCATCCACACAATCACAAACAATTACAACACCTCGATAGAGAAAGATCACTACCACTTGACCATGTGGAACCTAGAGGCCCACTCCCATCGTGCCAAAGAGGTAGACACCAAGGCCCCACACCAAAACAAAAAATAAATCCAAAACAGAAATTGAGAAAGTGACTAATTTCCAAATAAGGTAAATAAATGCAAGGAATCAAGGACATGGCAAGGAGTATCGAAGGCTAACATAAAACCAGATGCAAAAAGAATCTAGTTCACATGTAGGTGAGTGCCATCACATAGCCCTTATCCCTTGGGTTATCCTGTTAGTCTCTCTGGACCCCAACCCCCAAGCAGGACTCATGTGGAATCAAAAAACCTTTTGTAGGGACAAGGTAGTTCGATCATACAAGTCTCAAGAGGCATCTTCTCCGACTCCCATCCTTAGCTTGTACTAGTGCTCAGGGTATGTGTGAGGCATCAAAATTATCTTATTAATGTGTATCCCCCTCCTAGTTCATTTATTAGGTTATCACTTGATTAATAACTCATCAATGGATTGTTTTGGCAGCCACTTATGGGCCCAACCCCCATTAAGAACCACTTACCTACAATGCACCTAGGTTCTTTAACCCTTAAGTTCAAACCATAAAATAGATACATAGAAGAATCATATACAAGTGAGATACACCATTTTGAATGCTATACAACATTAGAAAACACACCAATTAGGTTTAAGGTCACATACATGTTAGAGTAGTCGAGTATTACTAATAATTAAATTAGTTAATTATTAGTTTATCTACTCTTTGCTTAAGTTAGACTTAGGAAAGTTTCCATTTCCTAGTAGTTTCCCTTTTAGGGTTTCGGTATCCTTTATAAGGATTCACCGCTTTGTATTTCATAAGGAGATTGTATTGTAATTTCATTCTGTTAATAGAAGCTTATTTTCTGTTAAGATGATTTTCCTGTCTCTGGCCTATTGGCCGCCATAGCTCTCTTTCTCTTCTGTCTTCATTCTTGTAGCAGTCTTTGCATGCAGGTGTTCTTGGGAAGATTTGCAGTTCAGCAAATCTAACATGGTATTAGAGCCGATTTGCTGCTGGCTATTCCTGTTTTATTGAAGCACAGAGGGTTTCAGAAGCTTTTTCGGCTTCTTTTAGTGGTTCTGGGGGGTCTATATTTTTGGAGGCATTTTGGGCCCAAACGGACACTTCCATTACGTCCAGAAGGCCCAAAAACTCTAGAATCCATATAAAGCTTGTCCGATTTGGACATTGGGGCATCTGGAGAATTTTTTCGGCCTTCTAGGGCCGTACGGGCACGCAAAACGATGCAAAAATAAAAAAAATTGTGTTTTATACATTTTTTTCAACGCGCACAGTGCTAATGAAAAGGCGTCTTCGGCGCCCCACTACCACCGGCCAACGCCCGGCGCGCCGCCCTGCTTCTCCTGCCCGCTCACAGCGCAGTGCCGCCTCCCGGCCGCCCCTTCCCAGCCGCCACCGGTCGCGGCCCCTCAGCGCCGCCCACTGCGGCTCCTCTGCCGCCAGTTCCCGATGCCGATGCCGCCCCGCCCGCCCGGCGCGCTGCCCCGCTCCGATGCTCAGCCCGGAGCCCTCCGCTCCGACGCCG
>MU224676.1:1225382-1244038 GCA_018584345.1 Thuja plicata | reverse complement strand
ACTGAGAGGGGGGGGGGGTGTGAATCAATGATCTATCAATTAATACTTTTTCTTATTATCTGAATCTTTACTTAAATACTTATGTATTGAACTTGAATATCAATGCAAGTAAGATAAACATACACAACAAATAAAACCATATATGATTACGAGGAAACCCAATGTAGGTGAAAACCCTGGTGGGAATTAGTACCCACAAATATTATGCACTAGTGTCTTATGATCCTTGTTAGAATATCCTTAACCCTGTTAGGAGTTGTCTTTACAATAAATGAAGTACAGTGACCTTGTTAAGGGTCAGACCCTATTAGGAGTCTTCTACAATAACCCTGTTAGGGGTGGTGGACTCACTGTCCAAGAGCACACTGCTCAAGTGGTGAAGGCTACAACCTTCTGGATCTTCGATACACACTGTATCTACAAGGTGAACTGCTGCTGTGACACTGCTTGTCTGATCAGTTCCTTTTGTGTGCTAATGCTTTAACCTCTTGTAAAGAACTATAAAAATCTTATCTTCACCCTAAAATCTTCTACTTCAATATCTATATCATAAACCTATGATAGATATATCTTTGCTTCTTTTACACTCTGCTCTACTTTTCTTATCTCTGGCTTCTGCAACTTTTCCATCACAAATGACCTTCTATAAGTACTTCCTCAAAAGACACAAAAATGTAAACTTTAGTAAACCTTTTACCATCTATCTTGATCACTTAAATAACCACACAACCCTTCATTAAGTTGGCTTAACATTAATTATAACTACTTTACTCAAACCGAACAGACACGTCTCTTCACACAGTCTGCTCCACCAAATTAGCTCTAACTAATTATCCCGGATGAATAAAGTCATGCGCTTTTAACCATAGATGTTTAGGTCACTAAAAATTACTAATCCAAAGGTACAAGTCCTAAGGATAAGTGAAACTTCTACGCCAAAACAATCTCTATCAGCTCTTTCCATGATCTCTGTCCTGTTCTGGCATTCACTGGCTGTACCTCTTCAACTAGATGTATCTTCTTCATACTTGCAGATCTGATTATGCTCTCTTATAATTAGAATTTAAACATAATCATAAGATTATATTCAAAGGCACATATCATTTGGATAACAAATGAACACACGCTAATGAAAACTATAATAGTCTATTCCTTGCTCTGTCCTATTTTCTGTACTTAGCCAATTTCTGATCTTCTGATAATGTGTGCTGACTCCAAAACTTCATATGACTTTGTTGCCATAATGAAAAAAATAAATAGAGTCATATACTTCAGTATAGTCAACTTTCCAACAATATCTCAATTTATAAAGGATTGTTAAGTCCTGCTTGGTTAAGAGACTTTCTGATCCAATGGTTAAATTGAAACAATAAATGATCTGTTCACATATACAACTATAGTTTACAGATTTTAAGATCTATTGTAAGCTCATAATACCTTTATGATCAACGTATATTTTCAATACCTTTGCTCCACCTATTTCTACTCTATGATGCTGTGCTTCTCTGTTGCTCGGTGTCCACAGAAATATAACTCTATTCTTTAGCTTGATTGATCAAGACTGTGTGAAGTCTTTCACCAGTTTCTCTTCAACATCATCTTCTTCTATTCAACCCCAATTCATAATGAATTAGCTTGTCTCTTTATAGACACAATTCACCATTTTTAGGTTCTTGACTTTCTTGTTCTTGGAGTGATCCGCAATTCTAGCCAATCTTGCTTTAAAGCTTTACTTCAATTTTATCCTTTAGATTTATCTTTGAAAACTAGAATAAAACAACTTTAAATATCTCTCTTATCTCTGGCTTTTAACTTGTCAATGAAAAAAATATTAACAACCAGTTAACTCCATATTTAGCTCTTGCCAGCTAAGTCTTTTGTCATTTTTGAACTTTAGTTCTTTTCAGTGTTTAACTCTTTGTTAGCTTCGGTCAACACTTCAGTTCTCCTTGGGCATCTCCGTCGAGGTTGTCAGTCCATCAAGGTTGTTTGTCCTTCGAGATTGTCTATCTGTCGGGTAACACTGCGAAGTTTTGTCCATCAGGTAATACTATGATTCTGCTCGTTGGTAATGCTTGCTCGGGTTTCATGCTCAGGTATCACTGTGACTTTCCTCTTGGGTTTCTCTGAAGTCTTTGACACTTTGTATATAACCAATTAGATTATATCAAGTTGACATCAATGACAATACAATACTTTACTGATTTAATGTCTTGCATTAACTTTCTACAGCTTGGTGATCATCAACTTAACATCTTCAAACATTCAATTAGTTATAGTTCATCACAACTATACCATCACCAAAAATCACATGACCAAGATATTTCACCTCATTTTAAAAGAAATCAAAATTTTCCAAGTTTGCATACCACTGATTTTCGCAAAGACATTGCAATACCTAGTGCGAACGCTGCTCATGCTCCTCATGTAACACCTTGCTAGGAAACTCGAGAGGAAACACTATTCTAACCCTAAAATAGGTGCAATATATATTTTTTAAAATACTAATACAGATTATTCTAAAAAAAATTGCATCATCTACTCAACATTAACTACTTTAATTATTTACAGAGCACAAAATTTGAAAGCGAAAGTAACAATGCATTACCGATTTCCTAAATGCATATTTTCATGAATGCAATATTAACTCTTTAATTAACATAAGTCCCCTCCAGATTTCCTAACGTCGCTATTTGAGCAACATTCTATCTAATCAACTAAATGCATCAATGAATTAAGGCTTATAAACCTTAGTTAAATGCACCAAATGATTACAATCATATTATATCCTCTAGATCCATTTTAGAGCACCAAATCCAAATGCTCCTAATTCATTCTTTTACCAATTAATACATGATCGATAAGACAACTATAGAACGAGTTATTTCCTTAATCTAATTATTAACAACTATCAACAAATCAGATTAATAGTTAGCTCTTAACTACTATCATTGATTTCATATTAAATGTTCGCTTGTTAAGATTCTTTCCATAATATTGATTTAGTCTATAAATTAGATTGTTTCCACCACATAAGCATTACTAAAGTCCTCAATTATGAGTAATAACCCAACTATCCCATTAATGACTTACAATAATTAGATTCAAGGTATACATACTAATATTCCTCTATCAAGTCCATTAATACATATTCTAGAACATATCATAATTCCAATCTAGTAGTTACACATTTTTGATAACCATTTTTTATTAACATTCTAAAAAATAGCAATTCATCACTTCTATATACCTTCAATAAACACATATAAGAATGAATCAACTAATGATGTTGTTAGTTCAATCCTACTAGAGCATTAATTACAAATATATACTTACATCCTTAAACATAGATACCGTACTATGAGATCACTACATGAAATCATCTCCATAATATTCATTTACTAATTGGATTAATGATTAGATAACCATTCACTTAGGTATCTACTATATGAACAATCATTAAGAATCCTTCTATAATAATTACACTTTAAATGTATGATAGTTATCTCTTAACTAATCCCTTTCATCTCTTAATCATTCAATATGAGTATTTAAACATTATTATGCATCCCAGGTACATTGTTCATTTATACATATTCTATTGAACATTCATTCTAATTACCAATGCATATATATTTATATCTTTTAGTAATCACATCTCAAGAATCATATTTACAACATAATACATTTCCCCTCTCTTTCATCTATAACTGCCCATTCATTGATCCCAATATAAATAACCCAATATGTTCATAATTACATCAACCTCCTTCTAGGAATATAAAACTACATCAATAAATATACATGAGTACAATAAACCATAATAATAAGCACAATATGAAGTCTCTGATGTAGCAATGTAAAAGGTACAAGTGCAAGATCCATGAAATATGAACTGAACCTTGATAGGAAAAATAATACCCACCTAACCATGTGGAACCTATAGGCCCACTCCCCCGAGCTAGGAGATAGACACCAAGGCCCACACAAGCATAAAAAACCAGGAATAGATAACAAGGTGACAACCAAAACCCCACACAAGGCTTGAAAACAAGTAATCATCAAGAAATCGAGACTACCAAGGGAAAGCATAAACCAAAGAAGATAACGAATCTAGGTCACAAGTAGGGTGAGTGTCATTGCATAGACCCCATTCCTTGGGTTACCCTAGCAGTCTGTCTAGACCCGACCCCCAAGTAGGCACATGCAAAACCAAACACCTTTCATGAGGACAAGGTTTCTTGATCATTTTAGCTTAATTGAAACCTTCTCCCACTCCCATCCCTAGCCTATACTAGCACTAGAAGCATGCGTGAGGCATTAATTAATATTTTTAATGTGTATTCCCCCCTTCCTAGTTCATTTATTTAGGTTATCACTTTATAAATCAACTCGTCAATGAGTTACCCTGGTAGCCACTTAGGGCCCTAGTCCCCATTGAGAGTCACTCACCTACTATTTTGGAATTAATGGGAAGTGTGTACTGAGAGGAGAGGGGTGAATCAATACCTCTAAAACTTTTGTATCTTTTAATCAATTAACCTTTGTGTAATCAATTGTATATCCATTCATCTGATCTATACTATCTTGATGCGAGTTATATCAATTCATAAACTTAACATACATGTGAACATTCATGAAAGTAATTGACACATAACACAAGATATGATATCACAGAAAACTCCTATGAGGAAGTAAAAACTGCGGTGGGGATGGCACCCACAAAATTTTCACTATCTACAGATTGGAAGGGGCCGGTTAAGGCTTACAAACCAGCTTACAATTTGATCACTTCTGATTATCTACCTGGTTAAGAGTATCTATGGATACATGTTAACGTCTACTTGGTTAAGAGCTTTAGCAACAATGTTGAGTGTGCACTCGGTTAAGAGATTTATAGTTGGACTGTTAAATCCACCTTCCTTGAAAGGATTTTTACACTTTGCTCCACTTGTTAGAATGATAGAAAATTAAAAATTGACCTGGTAAATGCAATATCCTATTGCTGATACAGATCCATTTTAGTTTACATGAATAAGATTATCACCTAATGTGATTGAGTAATACCTCTAATTCTCGGTAGCCTCTGTTCTTGTTTCTTGCTAACCAATTTCACCTTTTTCTATTCTGGTTCTTGAAACTTTCAATCTCATCCATAGATGTGCTTGTAGGCTTCATTCATCCTCTCTTCTATATTCACATCATGTATAATGAATGATTACATCATCTATTTATAAGATGGATTGACATCATCAAGTTTCATGAAAAACAATGTTAACTCTAAGGTCAGGTTTACAACTTTTACCTTGATCTTCTAGTCTATGTGTTTTAAATCAGCTAGACTAATTAAAGAACTTACATTCATATTCCTTGTCCCTAAAGAAATGGATTTAAAAACAAATCAAGATTCTATAAATAGATTCTAACTGTTTTATCTGACGTGGAGGTGAGATCCACTTTTTGTGGGCTGCAACTGACTCTCGGTTTCTGTCGGTTGGTTATGCTCTGTAATTCAATTGACTGTCTTTCGGTTTTGTTCTCTCGGTTCTATCTTTTGGTGTATACTTTCCAAAAGAATTTTTTGCGTACTAATGGAAAATTAATGTCATCAATCTCCCCCTTTGACATTAGTATCAAAAAATGATATGTGCAAAATACTAACAAAGTGTTAAGTATGTACAACATATATAATCCTTAGTCATTTAATGACTCCCCCTATGTATATGCTAGTATATATGTACATATCATTTTCCTCATATGAATATACATATGCATATCATTTTCATATATCATTTGCCCATCTGAATACATATCATTTTCCCCCTTTTTTGATAGTTAGGGCAAAGGTCTATACCTTAGAGCTTATAAAAAATGTGGAAGTGTGAAGACTTCATGTCTTCCATCATTTTCGCCCATTGTTCCTTCGAGTTCTCTAGAGCCATGTGCTCGAGTGTTATCTTGGAATGCATATCGTAGATGTTGTCTGCTACAGACATCTTGGGAGTTGCTATCAGTTGGCGTGCTGAATTGATGTGCTGTTGAAGTAGTGTAAGGTTCAGTATGTTGGTAAACAGATTGTTCTTTTATGCTTTAACTCTAAAATACCCAAATATTTAAGAACAATTGAATACAATAGTTGGGAAATTGTAACTAAACAACTAATTTCCCTCTGAATTTAAAGGTACAACTCTCTTAAGTAAATGATCTCCAATGAATATTGATCTTTCCTATTCTAACAGGGGTATGTTCTTGACCCAAGAACAAAAGAGGTGAACCAAGCTAAACCTAAACAGGAAATGGCTTGGGCAGGAAAAATCTAATTCTAACTTTAGCCAATTTCAAGACTTCATCAATCATATGACTCCTTAAAACTGGTAATAAAATAACTGATAATGAAAATGCAAATCCAAGATTTAAAGGTTTAATAATGAAATGATAATGAATCAATATATTTCACATGGACATCTCCCAGATTCAGAAAAATGCCAGATTTCCCCCTGATTAGCTATATCAAATTATAATACAGAATTCTGGTTCCACCACAAATGGTAAATCTAATTCCAAAGAAACATTCAAATTTAATAGATAGATAAATGCAATGCAATGGAGTAGTTAAAGAAATGACATTTAGACATACAAATTTGAATCAGCAAAATTCTATCTTTCACACCAAAATTTAGCCAACCCTTTCATTGATTTGGAAAATAATACATATAGGGTTCCAGAGTTGGACCGTTACAAAAAGAGGCAACCAAAACGGTTCAACTTCCTCAACCAGAAATGATAATTTTTTTTTTATCCATTACAATATTATCAAGATTTGGTGCAAGAGGGAATCTATCCAAAATTAAGTTTTCTTCCCCTTGTCTAACTTAGCCGTCTGGGCGGTGACAACTGTAATTACTTGGATGAGCTCTTCGTGTCTGTTGACATAGACATTGGTATATCAGATGAGCCATTTGGAATGTTCTTTGGCTAGACTCTTGATCGCATCTACCCAATCCTTTAGCTCTTTCATGACTTTGAAAATACACCCACTTAGCTATTGGAGCTCTGGTATTTTATCCAAGTGAGAAGAAGATTGCTCCGCTAACTTATGCACATATTTAGAGAATGAATTAAGAATAAGAGCTACTCCAAGTATCTCTTTCCCCTGACCACTTGTTTGTGATTCTGTGTGAAGCCCCTGAAGGAGTTTAAAATCTTTGCTCTATTCCTCTTGGATCTTGACATCCGTCTGTTGCAACCCTGCCTCAGCTTGGATAATAATCTCGGTTTTAAACTCCAGACTCTGAAGCCATTCGATCAAAGGCTCGTCTCCTTTCTATAAAATTTTGGCCTTTAGAGCTTCCTTAGTCTTCATCTTTACTGCCACATGCAGTGTCACTATGCATTCCTGACATTTTACTCTCTCTGCTGTGAGAGTCTGCAAATTCTTGCCAATATTATCTCTCTCTATTTCCAGCCTTAAGAGAGCATTACCCAATTGCTCAACGACCACTAATCCTTTCAACTCAAGGCTCTCAATCCATTGCTTACCAATTTTCCCAAAGTGTCTTTCTTCTTGTAACTTGGCTATGATGGCTTGATTCTCTACAGTGCTGGGATCAAAAGTGGTCTGCGTACTGGGAACACTTGCTATTGGAGTGATGAGCTGCCTAATGAAGCTAGGAAGCTCAGCCACTTCTGCCTTGAGTTGAAATTTAGTAGTTTTGAGCTCCTAGAGCTCTTCTTCTATTACCACATTGGTGGACTTCTACCAGTCTACTTTAGTGTCATGCCGAGTGAGTCCCATGTCGAATGATTATAATTGAAAGTCAGAGGTAGTCATATCTTTGATTCTGCCTTCCTTTGTAGGCTTGGAAACCTCCATAGTAAAATACCCTATTTCAGGATCCCAACCCAGTGTAGACATTGTCTTTACTTTCTTTTCTTTACCCACTGTGGTGTTGGGTTGCAAGGCCCATGAGAGAGTATCTTTTCTAGAATTTCCTTCCCCTGCTCTCTTCCTTTTTCGCTCCAAAGTATGTTCTATCCATGACTCGACACTGGTGACCTTAGAAGCAGAAACCAAATGTTCTATGAAAAACTTCTTGATGATTGGAGGAGTAGATTTAGGCCTGGAAGAAAATGAATTTACTGATGTTGGAGAAGAGGAGACAAATCTGATGACTTGAGAAACTTCTTGTTTCTTCTCAACCCTCTCGCCTGATTATGTGGTTGAGGTATTGGAGGTATCCTCACCCACCTCTACTACAACAGGGGACCCTCGCCTTGGATTATCTTGGGTTGAAGTGCTGACCTGTGGATCTACAATGACTTCTTTAGCTGATTTCTCAGGTCTTGCACCTATGGTGGGTTCTTCTGTTGGTTTGGCCAAGTCTGTAGAAACTACTTCCTCTGTCGACCTGATATCTGGAAGCGGGCCTTCTCCACATGTCTTCTTTGGTTGAACCTCTTTCTTAGGAGGTTCATCACCTCCACCGGATGGTTGAGATGAACCTTTGGCCATGGTTGGGAGTATTACTGAAGAAGTCATTGCAATGTTTGAAGTATCGTTTGCTGGGGTCCTTTGAGTAGGAGGCTTCCTTTCTAACCTCTTTTCTATGCCTACAATCCATTTGACCCACTTCTCTATTATTTTGTAAATTCCACCCATCAAGGTTTCCAGGTCGTTAATGGCCTTCCCTAATATGGGCTCAGAGCTTATAGGAAGTGGATTTATTTTCTGCAAATATGTATTATCATACATATGTTGACCATCATCTTCCAATCCTTCCACTTCAATGTTAACTTTGAACTTTTTAATTTTTTCAATGGTTAACCTGGCATAGAATCTCTCTCTGTTTTCTAAATCATCTTTGCAATTAGCCCAGTAGTCTTCAATATCATCAATATGATGAATTGCATGACTCATTTGCAAGTATCTTAGGCATAGTTTACAGGGTCATACTGCGGCCTCAAGACATCATATGTCTCCAACTGAAACCTCTTTGAGAATGTCTTCAGAACATTCTTTGCCTCAGACCGGGATGTACAAATATAGGGTCCAATGGTCATTAGAAAATCATAGCCCTTCTTCCTAGCATCAGCACAGATCAGGTTAACTTGGAGTTCTTGCCTCATCACCTCCACTAGCACGATCATATCATTAGGGTATCTGGGTAGCTTCAAAGGGAAGTCATCGAATCCTGCAAGACAAAGATATGAGAAATCTGCAAATTGAATGAAAGAGCACCCAAATTGGCTGATAAAAGCCATGGCTTTAGGAGAAAATATCCTTTCTGGACAACCCTATAGCTCCCTGCACAGTCTCATTGTAAACACATCGTTAACTCTGAGATACTCAGCATAACTATTATGTAATTGTAGACATGGGAAAAATTCATAGCTTCTAACATCATCTGGGAACTCTTCTAATCTAGGAAGCCCTATCCAAATTTGAATTGTGGCTAATATATATATATATATGGATTGAAGACATGTAGAACTCATTCTGAAGCTTAGCTCTACTTAGGGAACTGAAGAGATTTTCGCTTACCATGAGGGCCCAATCAATAGAGTAGTGCTAAGAACAAATCACCTGAACCAAGAAGAAATGGTGCTCGATGAAATTTAGCGCGTCACTTTCACCTTGGATTCTATGAAGCAACACTAAGATGTCTACGATCTCTGGCTTCAGATTCATGCTGTATAGTGTTTTGGGCAACTTTCCTTTGGCATTCTTCAGCTCTTGAAACCATGCCTTCATTATTTCTTTCTTCCATACTACCTTCTTTGCTGCATATTTCATGACCGCCTGACTATATGTCATTTCTGAGTATTTAGCTTGCTCCAAAATATGTAGGGAGTTCTGGATAGAATCTCGTTCAATGGACAGAAGCACTATGTCATTGGGCAGGAGGATTAGATTGGTATCTAGATTATATCGAGCTATGCACTCTCGAACAAGGTTAGGAGCTTGAACAAAAGTAGGAAAACTGACTGCTTCTACTAACCCACTCTCTACTCTAAAATTTTTTCATATCGAAGAACTTTAAGGAGGTGTCCGTAATCTTATGCCAATCGGATGTGATGCCTTTCATCCCATCCAATCCTATGAATCTCGCAGCCATACTTCAATTGATTATGACTTGGGGATAAAGTAGATCTCGTAGGAGTGCAGGAGCAATGGACAACTATCGCTAAGAATTTTGAATTTGAGCAATTCATCAAACAAATGGTAGCTCTTGTTTGGAATACTTTGCTGAATTTATAACTTTGAATTCTTTACTGTTTAACGACCGACTTCCCGTGCCAGACAAATGAAAAGACTAAGACATTAGTGAGAAAGTCCGTTATATAGAGTAAAATGGATTTATTTGAATTAATTAGTTTTAATCCAATGGGCCGTTAAGAAACATCTTTTCACTTTAGTATCTGTAATGGTAAATTTATGGAGGTAGCGGAAAATCACTTTTCCACTTCCCTTTCAGCAGAGAAATGCCTCTGGAGTGCTCTCTACTCGAAAATCTGCTGAGGGAAAAATTTAGCTCGTTAAGATGCTAAAATGGAATGTCTTGAATTCATCCACTTTCTTTATGCCCCAGGTCACTCATGAAGTTGATTCTTCCTTAAAATCCTTCATAAAAATGATTTGGCGGAAGACGCACTTGACAGGTAGAAACCGGCCTATTGGAGTAGCGGAGAAGCCATTTTCTGCTTTTCCGCCGATAAGCTTACATATTGAATTCAATCATTCCTTTTTCTTGGAATAGATTTAATCTGAATGCCTAAAGATTTCTTATTCCCGAATCTCTCATTTCCAACTTCCATTGACCTCTGATACTCTAAGTTTTGTCTGTTGCAGAAAACACACTCTGCAGGTGATTTTCCGCTGAGGAGAGCTCAGAACCAATTTTCAGCCATGTTGCCAAAGGGAATACTTTAAGGAAAAAAATTCAAGTGCATATAAAATCAATGCTAGAATCCTTTGAAACATGACCTTTACCAGATTTGGGAACTTAACCTACCCAATGAAATACGATCTCAGAGACCAATTCCTCCTGGCTTACAGAAAATAAGACAATTTAGGGAAATCTGATAAAGGTCTCCTATCCTAGGAGGATAGCTAGACTTAGACTCAGGACTTACCCAAAGCTTGCAAGATCTCTACTATACATAAAACATCCACTTTGTCTCAAAGGTATGCAGACCAAAAGTGGGGCAACACGATAGTAGTTGAGCTTGGAGCTCGGTGACTTCTTCCTTGAAGTGTGTCCCTGCTTCCCACAATTCCTACCTTAACCTTTTTATCTCAATGATCTTCTCATAATGCAACTTAATTGAATTATCTCTATTGGTGGTTAAGCTTTGAGCACTGTTAGCTAGATCTGTATCTAACTTTGCTATGTTGTCACTATTCTCTTTAGTGAACTTTTCTATTGTGCTTAGTTTTTGAATCAAGGAAATAGCTTCAGTTATGATTGGATCTAATTCAGTAATGAATTTTGAAGTCTTTACCTCATTGACTGCCACTTCTTGGTTGATGTTCTCATTGAGTTTCTGCTAGTACTTAAGCTTTGCTCTCTTCAATTGCCTTCTTTGCATCAATATTCTATGTGGTAATTGCTTCGGTGAGAGTGGATAATTGATCAAGAATTGGCTTAATTTGATCAACATTAATATTGGGAACAATCTAGTGCAAGATGTCCCTAGTTGTCTCCAGTACCATGGAGTCTTGGTGATGTTTCCTCAACTTTTCCTGTAATGCCTTCCTTTGGCATATTTCATCGTATTCTTGTAGTGCTTCAAAATCAAGTGTAGTTGGGTCACATTTTGGTATCTCAATGATTTCATCCAAAGTGACTTCCAACTTATTCTTCTTAGATTACTTCTTCTTTTGTGTAGCACTTGAGTGTAGTACCATTGCCAATTTCTTAGCTTTCTTAGTTGTGCTTCTTTGTATCGGTTTCAGCTTGTCAGGTGTCTGTAGACGTCTCCACATTAACCTTCACATTGTCGGTAGAACCTTTGTCAGTTTCCTCAAGAGTGCTATATTTTGGTTTATCTCCTTCATCGGTGTCCTCATGCACTTCATCTATCTTTGCCTGTGCATCCTTCTTTGTTGTGTTTGCATTTGCTTGCTTTGTATCTCCTTCTATAACCTTATCAGTATCAGTTACTGTATGAGTATCTTCAATGTCTTGCTGATCATTGGTGTTGTCATTCTTTCCTTCTTCCCCTGCATCCTTGGGAGTATCTTTTTCAGGTGACTTGTCTGTTTCTTGTAGAATATTGATAGCTTGTATCAATATTGGCATGTTGCCTGGTATGTTCACCTGTGCAGTATCAACTATTGTGTCCTGCTCATCGGTTGTGTCCTTTGTAACTTTGACATTTTCATCTTTATTTATTTCCTTATCTAGATCATAGGTAATGTCAATGATAGTGTTATCCACAATATTGTCATTTGTGGTGTCAGGCCATGACTCATCTGCAACATCCATGTTTTTTTTGTCGGTTGTGTCTTGTTCTTCCTTGTCTAAGTCAACAGATGTATCATCTTTTGTATCTTTTATTAAGATATGTTCTTGAGTTTCCTTAACAATATCTTGCTATTGTAGGTCTTTCTTAGTGCTTTCTTCCTCAGTAGGTCTGTTTAGAATTTTACGCCATTTCTTGTGGTTCTCTTGTTCTAGATCTATAAGCTTCCCTTTAAGAAATTTGTAGGTTCTCAACTTGGGTGAGAATTCCTTTTTGTGTTTCTCCATCATTTCATAAATTTATTCCTTCTTGGATTCAGAAGGCATGAGAGTAACAAGTACTCTTTCTCTTATTTACTTCTCACTCTTCAAAGTGAATGTCCATCTAGCATATAGTCTGTCCAAGAGTTCCCTTGGTACATTTTTTCTTTCAAACTCAATCGGTACATATTTGAACTTATACATTTTTGCTATGATGGCATCTTTAACTTTTTTCTGATCTTCTGGATCTAGTTTCAACCATCTTCTAATCTTAGAATCTGTGATAGATCCTAAATTTGCAATAGATTTACAAATGTCATCAATTCTCTCTAGAGTTTTAATCTTGACATTTTTTGCCTCTCCTGCTTCATCTTGCTTGGGCCTTCAATGTCTTCTCGGGTTCTAATGAGTTTCCTTATTTTTTTGTTTGACCCTCTCTTTGGTGTGGCCACTTTCCTCTTGTATGTTCTTACTTTTCCTTTCTTCAAAGGTGAAGGAGTTGAATCCTTAGATATTTGGCTTCTTGTTCTAGAAGCAGCTATGGTCATTGACTTCTTAGTTGGTGGAGGAGATGGTGAATCTGACTCAGTGGCCTTAGAGTCATTCTTTTCTCAAACCTCATCAATAGCTATCTATCCTTCAGTTTCTTCCTCCTTTTCAACTTCCTCTTCCTGCTCAGTTTCTTCCTCTGTTACCGACAGTATCTTCTTAAGGTTCTTTACCATTTTGTCCTTTTTCCTGACAATTTTCTTAACAACCAGGCTAAATTTTATACTTGTTTTGGCCTCCTCATAGGTTCCAAACTTAGGTTGTTTCTTGTCCAAAGGTTCATTCATCAATGCATTGATTGGTTTAGCTGCTTGATCTATATTTATCTCATACTCTAATGGTTGTAGCCATGCTATCCTCAGTATAGCAGGTTTGATATAAGTATGGTCTGTATCAACCATGAAGCATATCTCATCTTTAAACTTTTCAATGATTTTCTCGAGGATTCTTACCCTCTTCTGTATTCGGTCTTTGAATACAGTGAAGTATTCATCCATGATTGTTTCAAATTTATCTCTTAGTGAGGCTATGTGTTCACTGATTTGCATGGTGACCAGTTTTGTGCTATCCCATTTCACATCTCCTACCGATGGAAATATTTCTTGAAAGTAGAAGAAAATGCACATTATGAGTGAGCCAAACTTACATGTGTTTGTATTTTCATTCCTTATAGTCCTCAAATTTTCTTCTAACTGGTTCAATAGGAGTTCAGATAATTCCAACTGTGTTCCCTTTTTCACAATCTTGTAGGTTATGTCTACTGCACTGGATGCAATGCTATTTAGCCTACTTGCTTGGAAGAATTTGTAACCGATAACACATGCTCCAAATTTCATCTCATCATCGGTTATAGTTGATACCTTTAATCCTCTGCCATCCCATTTGGCTCCTATGATCTTTTTAGTCTCATCCTTGGGTGGACACTTCAGTGCTTTTACCTTCTCGGTTACAGGGTAACCAGTGACTGCATGTATAACATCTCGGGTTATCATCTTTGGTTCATCTAGCCAAAGTTTATGATTGTGCATTCGGCTTAGTACTAACCGAATCCACTCAATTTTGAAACCTTTTGGGAATAACAGGGCATTTGTGAGACCTTTCACCTCTATGTGTTTATGCTCATCTTTTAATGTTCCATCTTCATTGCATAGCTTCTTATAAGTTTTTTCAACCTCTGAATCACCTATCTCTGCAATCTTGCAGTGTATAAATGCTCAAATGTCCTCAACAAGCAACACGCTAGCTGGTATTCATGAGAATGCTCCAGCATCGTCGGGTTGTGAGGAAACCTCAGGGTGAATCTTGTAGTTTGGTTCCTCACATGCCGAATTCTTGATGAGCTTAAACTCATCCTTCTTGGTGTTCTTCGATTTCACAGTTCTTGATGTCGTGGCCATTTTTTAGATTTAGAGATTTTTGTGAAATGCATGAAATAGAGTTGTCAGAGGTCATAGAACTTACTATATACACCAAGTGTTGTTCCTAATCTACTTTGGAGTGCTGGTGGTTGAGTTGTAGTCACCTTGTGGTCCTGTCGCTTTCTACTTAAAAATCTCTCTTGTCGCTCTGCTCTGGTCGTGGTGAACAATGAGACTGACCAGTCACCTTTGTATATCTGTTTGACCTAAAAGGTGTGTCATAAATTCTTACCAACTCCTCAGTGTGTGAAGACTGAGTTTTTTGGTTAAGACATAATGTTTTAGTGCGGTCATTATAGCTATTTATTTTACCTATAGGTTTCGATATTGCAAACCACTTGTTCACTTTGCTTGGTTACCAACAAGGCTTGGTTTACACTAGCAGATTTTCTTTTAACCGACGCTTCTTGGTAAGTGTAGGCAGTCTCAGCTTTGAGTGTGTATTGATGGATTTTAGTATGTATGCCCGACATCATAGTTATCAAAGATTTCAACAAGTAATACCATGATGCATCATTACTTATGCTAAGTTGGCATTTTATCAACATAATATGGAACTGATGTAAAATAATAACTTGGGGTAATGTAGTTCCATACTTACTTGTTCTTCTTAGCTGGGGGTGGTGATGTCATCGGATCCATTGGATGGGGTGTCACCATTTGCATTGCTTGGTCCAGCTTCATCATTGTTTGAAGCTCTTCTCCACATTTTTTCTCTTGCCCTTCGGATGTCTTGAATGTTGTTTCCATTGGGATATGTGCTGGTCTTTGTCATTTAGTCTATGCAGTCTTTCTTGAGATGACCAAGTTTATGATAGTGTAAGCATGCCATTCCGGGGTTAGTCTAGCCTCTAGTGTATCTAGTCCACTATCCCATATAGTTTGCAGCAATGTGACCAAATCTTTCGCATGCTATAAAATTTGTCCAAGTGTTGTAATCCCATACATACTAGTTACTGACTCTTTTTGGTTGATAGGGATTTTCTTGACCTTTAGGCTTCCATGCTTGCCTTTTCTTTTTCCAGCATTCAAGAGTTGTGTGCCCATTCATTTTGCAAGTAGGGCAGTATTTGTCCATGTAGGTTTCCTTATTTGGTTGTTTCTTCTCAGACTTACATTCATATGCTTTATGTCCTTTCTTGTTACATTTATAACAAAATCCTATGAATGAAGATGTAGATTTAGGAATACCTTTCATTTTGTCTCTACATACATTTGATGTATGGCCTTGCTTTCCACAGTGATTGCACGTAAGATTTCTTGGTCTTGGATTTTCATAGACATTCTTTGGATCAGCTTGATTGGGTTATTCTCCATTCTCGGTAAAGCCTAGACCAATGTTGGTGTTGACTCCCCGTTGTCCTTCAATAAAATCATCCATTCTTTTATTGCTTTCTTCAGCTTTCTTGATAATTTCATTATGCTGTTGCTGAATTCTTATTTCATGTTTTAACTTTTCATTTTCATCCCTTAGCTCACCGATAGCTTCTATTCTTTCAACGAGTTCAACATGTATTATGTTTGCCTCTTGACTCATACGAATAATCTGATTTGTAATCTCATGGTGATGCTCTATAAGTCTTTGTATTTCAGACTCCTTTTCTTGTAGCTTTTCTGTAATCTTTCTTCTATCATCAATAGCTAGTGTTCTTTCTTGCTTAGCTTGTCTAGCATTGTTCATGACATCAATCATTATTACCATCTGTGTCTCTTGACCGATTTGTAGAGATTTAACTTGTCTAGCCAGATGTTGATTGATTTCAGTTAGGCTTGTGATGCTTTCTTCTAATGTATCAAATTTTTTGCTTATAGTTGATTCTGAAGATTGAAAGAAATTTGGTATCTCTTCCTCATGGTAATTTGTCTCATTACAGCGAGATGCCATAATATTTCTTTCATCTAACAACTGTCTTGTGTTGATTCTAGCTTCTTATACTGCTCATAGAAGATATGAATTTCAAGCTTCTTATTCTCAATATTTTTATCCAGTCTATACTTCTCCATTGTATGATATTTTCTCTTAATCCTTTAAGATTTTCCAAAGAAGAGACTTAGCTCTGATACAAATTGTTGGAATTAATGAGAAGTGTGTACTGAGAGTGGAGGGGTGAATCAGTACCTCGAAATTTTTTGTATCCTTTAATCAATTAACTTTTGTGTAATCAATTGTATATCCATTCATTTGATCTATACTATCTTGATGTGAGTTATATCAATTGATAAACTTAACATACATGTGAACATTCATGAAAGTAATTGACACATAACACAAGATATGATATCGTAGAAAAATCCTGTGAGGAAGTAAAAACTGTGGTGGGGATGACACCCACAAAATCTTCACTATCTGTAGATTGGAAGGGGCCAGTTAAGGCTTACAATTTGATCACTTCTGATGATCTACCTGGTTAAGAGTATCTGTGGAGACCTGTCAAAGTCTACTCGGTCAAGAGCTTTAGCAACACTATTGAGTGTGCACTCGGTTAAGAGATTTATAGTTGGACTATTAAATCCACCTCCCTTGAAAGGATTTTTACACTTTGCTCAACTTGTTAGAATGACAGAAAATTAAAAATTGACCTGGTAAATGCAATCTCCTATTGCTGATATAGATCCATTTTAGTTTACATGAATAATATTATCATATAATGTGATTGAGTAATACCTCTGATTCTCGGTAGCCTCTGTTCTTGGTTCTTGCTAACCAATATCACCTTTTGCTATTCTGGTTCTTGAAACTTTCAATCTAATCCATAGATGTGCTCGTAGGCTTCATTCATCCTCTCTTCCATATTTACATCATGTATAATGAATGATTGCATCATCTATTTATAAGATGGATTGACATCATCAAGTTTCATGAAAAACAATGTTAACTCTAAGATCAGGTTTACAACTTTTACCTTGATCTCCTAGTCTATGTATTTTAAATTAGTTAGACTGATTAAAGCACTTAAATTCATGTTCCTTGTCCCTAAATAAATGGATTTAAAAACAAATCAAGATTCTATAAATAGATTCTAACTATTTTTATCTGACGTGGAGGTCAGATCCAATTTTTGCGGGCTACAACCGACTCTCAGTTTCTGTCAGTCAGTTATGCTCTGTAATTCAGTTGACTATCTTTCAGTTTTGTTCTCTTAGTTCTATCTTTCGGTGTATGCTTTCCAAAAGTGTTGTTTACATACTAATGGAAAATTAATGTCATCATACTGTACCTTGGTTCTTTACCCATAAGATAAAAGCATAAACGAATCTATGTATGAATCACAAAACTTGATGATTGCACAAGTTTAATCCCATTAATAAACTAGAATAACAAATACATGTTTAGGAATAATTTTTTTTTCCCTTTTCTTATGAACAATCCCAAATCCAAATAAAAGTCAATCTGAATCAATTGCTCAACATAGGAATTAAAAACACACATAATGCACATAATATGATCAAATCATTGCCTCCATAAAGAATTTATGATAGAGAAACATGATATAATTTACAACCCTAATGCCTCTGGTACAACTATCGTTAAGATTGGACACCATAGTTATATGTTTATATCATAACAATGGGGGCATACATACAACCTCCTTGTACATTATGTATCTTTTATTTTTCATTCTAGACTAGCTAATTTTTTATGGATCCACACAGAGACTATACTTTTCATAAGATTGATCCTTTAAGTTGCCCTATCAGAATTTTATAAGCCACATGCACAAAATTTCAAAGATACCCCACGCACAAAATTTTATAATCTTCTCTATGTACAAAATTTTATTGTATTCTCTATGCATGCAAAATTTAATAAGCTGCCTGATGCTCAATTTTAAGTGTAGAATTGACTAGCATAATGCGGCTTGTTAGACCATCAACTCTCTCTCTCTCTCTCTCTCTCTCTCTCTCACACACACACACACACACACACACACACACACACACACACACACACACACACACACAC
>MU224676.1:1206097-1225282 GCA_018584345.1 Thuja plicata | reverse complement strand
TCCTTTGGGCCCGTTTGGTAGCAGGAATTGGACCGGAATTGGCATTATCTAATTCTGGATAATGCCGAATTCCATGTTTGGGTCCTTGGAAAAAAATGGAATTGGAATTCCAAAATTCTCATTTTGCTCCCAAAATGGGAATATCATCTTCCACCTAAATAGGTAGAAGTGGAATTTTGAATTCCAATTCCAATTTTTACATAAGTAAATTTAATATTTCGTGGGATCCGTGAATATAAAGATGTATATTATATTGCTATAAGGATGTATATATATACATGTGTGTATATACACATGTGTGTATATATGCATGTGTATATATACACATACATGTATGTGTGTATATACACATATGTGTGTATAGATACATACATGTATGTGTGTATATATACACACATGTATGGTGTGTGTATATACACATGTGTGTATATGTCTATATATATACACATGTATGGTGTGTGTATATGTGTGTATATACATACATGTGTATATATACACAAATGTGTGTATGTGTGTGTATATATATACACATGTGTGTATACATGGATACATACTTATATGTGTATATGTATGGTGTGTATATGTGTGTATATATACACACATGTATGTGTGTATATATATACACATATGTGTATATGTATGTATATATACATAAATGTGTGTATATGTGTATACACACATGTGTGTATGTGTGTGTATATATACACATGTGTGTATATATGTATACATGGATACACACTTGTATGTGTATATACACACACATGTATATGTGTATAAACACACGTGTGTATGTGTACACAAATGTGTGTGTATGTGTGTGTATACACACATGTGTGTATGTGTGTATATGTGTATACATGTGTGTGTATATATATATATATACACATGTGTGTATATATATACACATGTATATATACATGTGTATATACACACATGTATGTATGTATATATACACATATGTGCATGTGTGTATATATACACACACCATATTCAAAGAAATTAAAAATAAAGAATTAAAATTCCTTATGCATCTTCTCATTCATCTTCCGGGTGAACCAAACGGGTCAGACCATATGCCAGATTTTATTTTGAGGATAAACATCTTCCTGAATATGCAGCATCTTCCTGAATTGACCATATCCAGGATATGGTATTCCAGTACCCAAACGGGCCCTAAGGGATTTAAGTGTTAAGTCAAAGCTATTGCATCAACATATTTGATCACATCCAAAGAAGCATTTGTGTTGCCAAGGTATGATTTACTTCATTTCTTTGATCTAGCCTCTGCTACATGACATCACACTTTCATTAATTTTATTTCATTTCAGGGTTCATCCCTAAATAGGGGTTTGACGGAGGAAAATCCCTTTATCCAACCTTATTTGATTCATTTTTCTCTGTGCAAGAATAGGTTTCAGAGCTACATGGAATTTTTTGGGTAGATCAAGAACTATCAAAGAATTCCTAAAAGTTTTAGTAAAATTTCTAGGGTATATAATGTTTCAAATTCCATGTACCTAGGTATAGAATATTTCAAATTTTCTATACCTCCCAAATCCAACTCAAATTTGACTGGAATATGGGGCACAACTTCAGGATCTCAGATTTACATTTGTAGGTATTTTCAGGATCTCGTTTGTTAGAAACTTAGATATGAATCATCAAGCCTTCTATCTTGATCCAGGTACACATAACATAATCCCTAAGTTTTATCTCTTATCTCATTATCATTTCCTATTTTAATTTTACATATTTAACGAATGATAATTGATCCATTGAGCGCTTGGAACTTTCCTATCCTATTGGGACATCTTCCTTCTGAATGTACAACTTTTAAAAGGAGAAGTAATCTACCTCTTTAAATTGCTTCCCTTTTCTCATTGTAAATTTTGGTGATCCCAACTCAAAATTTCCATTTTGATTTTGGTGTTAGATTTCCTTTTTGTTCTTGTCAAGTCTAATTAGCATTCATTAAGTTTAGTAAGTTAGATTAGTTTGTGATAACCAGTATTGTTACATGTCTCTTTACTTCTCTTTATTAATCATAGGGAGTAAATCATACTTTCTTTCATTTGATGATGTTTGTGTTCCTTAATGACATTCTTAGATATGGAATTATGAGACTTTCAAGTATTTTTCTTCCTTATAAGGCATATTTCAAGACTTTTATCAATATTTCATGTAGTCTTCTCATTCAATTTTTAATAAAATGCATGACATATATTGATTAAACATAAGAGTCTTTATTGATGAACCTAATGATAAAATTAGTATAAACCTTCCTAATCCTACTCTTGTGGTGCCTATAGATCTAGTTCCTCATCATCCCATCTTAGTGAGATTTAGATCCTCTATTCCTCAAACCACCTGAATGGATAGTCTTAACGAATCTAGTTTATGCACTTCTTTGGATGATATTAAACAATCCTCCTTTTATCAAAGCATTATTTTATAATCCCGATGTTAATTATTTTCTTGATGAATTCTCTTAAAGAGTAACATTAAATAAACATGAAAATCTTAATAACTCTTCTTCTTCTTCTCTAGTTAAAGAAGATAATAATAGTGATAGGAATATCCCTAGAAAGAGAATATTTCTCTTCCTATTCGTCTTTATACCACACATTTCCATAAATATCAAGATGAATCTCCTTCACCCTATATATTAAAAGTCATTTACAATATGGATTACAACATTACTTCTCAACAAGGTTATAATGTATTAGGTATTGGTATTAATTTTTTTGATCGATAATAGGTTATATTTTATTGATTTTAAAAACAGGTTACAAACTGTATTATAGGGAGTCATCTACGGACTCAATCATTCATTCTGTCAAAATATCCATCGACACTTTATCTTTTTCTTATAAAATTAATGGATTAAATGCCCAATAAAGTACCCACCCCCATTACATAAAAGACTTTGTAAATATTACAAAATTCCTCTTTTACATAGAGGTAAACATCGAGTAGCTTAACATATCATTCGTCGTTTCCTCCAGCTCTGGTTTTCTCTCCATCTTTGTTGGTTGCTCATTGAGGAGTTCCAAAGAGAGGCCCTTGTAGCCCTACCAGTGCTTTGCATCGACTCTCATTTTCCCAGGTTCATGTTTCCATCATTACTCAAAAAATTTCATTCCATTTTCGCTTTCAAAAAACATTGGGAATTTGTCCCATCATTTATTTACAATCCTTGCCCTTCGATCTCGAGTAGTCCTGCACCTCCTCAGAATATCCATGGGTAAAATTACCCTTTATTTTGCAGTATGGGCCTCATGAATGGCCGTCACTAGCTTCCTCCATGCCTTCTTCCATTCCACAATGTAAGCCACCCTGTCCACCCTTTTCGGGCAATTGAGGAAAAGGATGATTCCAACCTGCAAATCCACAACCTCATCTGCATATATTTCACTATAATTGAAAGCCCACCCTGGGTGTGCCCATTCTAGTAGAGATTCAATCCCTTCTAGCAAAGCCTTCTCAAACAAAGACTCCATTACCCATTTAACATCATTTTCATGTTCACCAATTTCCAAGCCCCAAGCCATTGTCATTGTAGCTATGTCCACCTTTAGTTGTCATTGTTGAAGAGTGACCCCAAAGTGTTCTACATAGCCACGATCACATTCTTCATGGGGTAGATCAACATTTTCTTCAGCCTTATGTCTTCCACTATTCCATAAAGACCCTTTTGTTGCTTCTTAGTCTTGAAGGTGTAGTTCAGCTCCATCACCCTGCGTCACTACACCTGCACAAATTGATTACACAGAGGAAAAGAAATAGAGGATATGAAAAGGAGATTAGAAATTCTATTTAAATAAAAAAGTGGCTTTATTTCCTCTTTAACTCACATCCCATTGTGTTGTCCCTTCTCGTGTCCTACAATCCTTTCACACGAATTTAGCTCAACCTTTCACACTTCATGCCACCATTTACTCCCAATCATAAATGCATTTCATCACCCTATTTTAAGTGATGATCGGACAAATACAATTCCCAATCTGCCATATGTAATAATCATTAATAAAGTGATTTCCACCCATTATTTATTTATTTTTTTAAAAAAAGGTGGCTCGACAGAGATGAAATCTTGTTGTCCTTCGTGATAAAATTTTCAAAAAATAAATTTTCCACCTCCTCCATAGATACTGCCCATTTAGATAGGACGTCAGCTTCCTTATTTCCATCTTGTTTGATATGGGATAATTTAAAATCTTCAAAAAATTGTAGATCTTCTTTGATAGTGTCAATGTAGTTTTGGAGGTGCCAAGCATTAACAGATAATTTTCTTATAGCCTGAATGATAAGTAATGAATCCCCTTCCAAATGTAACTTTTTCACCCCTGTTTGTTTTGCTATTTTAACTGCCATCATTGTAGCTATGCACTCGGCCCCATTATTTGTTCCATCCTTCAATCTCATTGCTCCATATGACTATGTCTCACCTTTTGCATCCCTTATAATGATTCCTGACCCTAATCTTCCTGGATTGTTTTGAGTTGCTCCATCAAAATTTTCTTTACACCAACCCTCTTCTGGTGTTTTCCACAAAATCATCTCATTCCTATTTTTGTTTTTCCTTACTACAAGTGCCCCTAAGGGGGATTTAAATCTAATTCCTGACCATCTGTTTTGAATTGCACAATCTTGCTGTGTGAAGGGTATGCGAAGGGCTTGCTTTCTTGAGGCAGCAGATCCCATCACTTCTTCTATAGCATGATCAATCCTATATAGGCATCTTCTTATAGGTTCTGCTTCACTTCTGAATATTCTTCGGTTACGTTCCTTCTAGATTTCCCATATGATTAAAGAGGGGGTGATTAGAGTAATTCTAGATAAAGTTGAATCATTTGGGGGCCTTGGCCAGCCATCAAAAATACCTTTCACATTGTGTTCTCTAGGTCCTTCCCAGCCCAATTTTGTTTGCACATGATCCCAACATTTTTTAGCAAATTTACACTGAACTAAAAGATGATCCACTATTTCTTCATTCTTCTTGCATAACACACATCGTGTTGGTCCTGCCATGCCCATTCATTTTCTCCTTTTTGCTATTAAAATTCTCCCCTTGATGGCTAGCCATGCAAAGGCCCCTGCCTTCGAAAGCACATCTTGATGCCAACATAAGTCTTGAGACTCAAACTTCAATTCTTCCAGTCTTTCAGTGAGATTGTATCCTAGTTTCATTAAGTAGTTCCCCGAGATAGAGCCATACCAGATAAGCCTATTTGGTTTTGTAATCATCTTCACCTTCCATTTTTCAAAAATTAATTACATTCTCTATTTTTGCTGAGCTATTAGATCCTCTAGATTTACATCCTTCCAATCCCATAATTTCCCTGTTACATCCACATTTTGAATTACATAATCTCTAACCTTCTGCCCCCATTTCTCTAAAAAGTAAGTCTTCAAATCCTGACATTCTTCCTCTTCCACTATTGCCTTTTGACCATCCCAGGTGTCCATCCAGAAGTTTGCTCTTGATCCATTTCAAATTTTCCAAGATAAATGGTCTGTGATAATCGGTCTGCATGATAACATAAAGTTCCAGATTGCTAAGCCTTTAGGGGGTCCCTGATTGTTAATATACTATCATTCTCTCTAGAGTCTAAATATTTTCCTTGTAGAATTCTGGCCTAGTATTGATTTGGATGTGTATACATGCTCCATATCAATTTTTCTCCTAAAGCTTTGTTCATCTGGTGCCAATTTCTTATACCTGCACCTCATTTTTCTTTAGGCTTGCATATTTTTTCCCAAGCCAGAAGTGGGATCTTCTCTTCCTCATTTGCACCATTCCAAAATAATTTTTGCATTGTCTGTTCTATGACTTAGACCACTTTTTTTGGGATCTCTAAACACATCATGGAATAAACAAGGATGACAGATATTACAGTCTGCAACATTAATATTCTACCAACAGATGATAGCCATTTACCCTTTCATCCATCCATTTTTTTTAGACACTTTTCTATTAGGTCTTTCCATAAATCAGCTTTATTATGCCCTCCGAAGAAAGGGATGCCAAGATATCTGTTGGGCATCTGTCCTTGCTTCATTCCCATGATTTTTCAAATTCTGCCTTGTGTATGTTGTGGGATATTGAAGAAGAAAATATCTGGATTTTTCTAGTTGATGTGCTACCCAGATACTTTCCCATACATATCTAGAGTCACCTTCATCACCCTTGCTTCTTATTCAGTAGCATCTCCCCCACAAAAGGTGTCATCAAAAAACTGTAAGTGTGTTAATGGTTCCACCCCCTTTTTAATTCTTATGCCTTTCCATTTACCATTAGTTTTCTTCTTCATAATCAGCCTGCCTAGAACTTCTGCCAGAATAATAAACAAAAAAGGGGAAAGTGGGTCCCCTTGTCTGATCCCTTTCTCTTAAGAGAAAAACCATGTGGGCTACCGTTTACCAAAACAAAGAACATTGGGTTGTCAATACATCCTTTAACCCACTGTATCCATTTCTCAAAGAAACCAAAACCATTAACACTTTCATCATGAAAATTCTATCAACTTCATCATAAGCTCTTTTTATATCCAATTTAACCATCATTTTTTGAGCTTTGGCAGCTCTAATTGAGTGGACAACCTCATGAGAAATTATAATCCCTTCAAAAATGGATCATCTAGGGAGAAACCACTTTGCTCTTCTGATATAATTTTGTGTAAAACAAGCTTTAGACGGTTGGCTATTACTTTGGAAATAAATTTATAAGTAGTGTTGCAGAGAGCAATGGGTCTAAAGTCATCAAAGGTAATTTGTTCATCCTTCTTAGTAATAAGAGCCAAAAGGGTAGTGTTGAAATCTTTCAGGACAAAACCACCATGTCTTGATTCCTCAACAATTTCCCATAAATCATTTTAAAAATATGCCATAATTTCTGGAAGAAAACAACTAGGAAGCCATCTAGCCTGGGGGATTTGTCCCCCCAGACCAAATAAGGCCTGTTTTACCTCCTCTTTTGTAGTTGGAGCCATTAGATTTTCATTTAGGTCCTCTATTATTACAGTGGGTATAAAATTCAGAGCCTCCTCTATTAATTGCACATCCCTTTCTTTGTGGTGTTGTTTTTTTGAAAAGAAAGCTATAGCCTCCTTGTTGATACTTTCCATGTCATCTATAGCTTCCTCAATGCCATTTTGAATGCTGTGGATCTTATTCATAGCTCTGCGAATCATGACAGAGTTATGAATTTTTTTGTATTTTTATCCCCATCTTTGAGCCAAGTCTCTCTAGATTTTTGTTTCTAGAATATTTCCTCTTTTCTTAACCAGCCTTCTAACTCCTTTTGTAGATGAATCTCTTCTTGAAAGTCCTCATCATGCATGCCATTTTCAATCACTTTTAAACTTAACTGGTTAAGTTCCTCTTCTAACTTATGTTTTTCTTCAAAAATGTTCTTGAATTTATCTCTATTCCAAATTTTTAATTTCTCTTTTATGAACTGTAATTTCTTGAAAAAAAGAAAGGCCTTGTTACCTGATCTTCAAGGTTCTTGTTCCCACCATGTTGCAATCATTTCAGCAAAACCTTCAGCTTGGAACCACATCACCTCAAACTTGAAGGGCACCTATCTTGAGTTCTTTCATCTTGTATTCTGAGACAAATGGGGAAATGATCAGAGCCCTGAAAGGGGAGGATTTTGGCTTCACATGTCCATAAAGATTCTACCCAGTTTCCTACCAAAAAGAATCTATCCAACTTTTCTGAGATATTCAAAAAGCCTACCCTCCGATTAGTCCAAGTAAAATCCCCTTTTTTGAAAGTCATCTCAATTAGTCCATTTTCAATAAAAAAATTGCTAAAGTCCCTTTGACTGTCATTACTCCATCCCCTACCACCTTTTTTATCCTCTGGTTTTAATATGGCATTAAAGTCACCTCCTAGGATGAGCATCTCCTCTTGCAGTCCATTTAGAGTTACTGTCAGGATTTCCCAAAGCCTTGTTTTCTTCCCTCTATTGTTTGGACCATATATATTAAACACTAGGATGCTACATTTTAGTTATCTAGAGTGAGCCACCAACCATTGCCAGTTTTGTTCAGATTTCCTAATGGTGACATCAATTTTTTCTTCATTCCAAAGACATCCCAAACCTCCTGAAGCACCTTGAGCTTCCACCATAGCACATTTCCATCTACCATATTTTCTAACAAAAAATCAAGATCCTCCTGCTTAATCTTTGTTTGCTATAGTAGGATTAGATTTGGTTTCATTTGATCAAACACAATTTGTCAAAGGCATTGCTGCCCTTGACATTCCAAGATAAGAGTTTCATAATTCTCGGGAAAAGGCATAACCTTTTCCCGATCTTGTAACTTTTTTTTGATTTGAGGAACTTCTGACAATAGCTAGCTTGGCCTTGTTTGACTTAGGCCCTCTCCGTTTCTTCTCCCCAATCCGTGGTTTTAGAAGTTGAGAAGGAGTTTGTTCCACTGTTCCTTCTTCACATACTCCTTGAGATTAAAAAAGACCTAGATCATTTAAGCCTCCATCCTCATCATTAGCGGCATAGTCTGAATCCCAATCATCTGAGCCATCCCCATTGTCTCTAGAGCTTTTGAAAGAGCTATTTAGGTTTCTTATTGGGTATATTTCTACATCCTTAAAATGTATATTATCATCTGCACCTTCATTCATATCCTTTAGCTGCCTTGGAAGGGTCTCCATTTCCTGTGAATGTGAGAAATGTGTTATTGGCCTGGTTTCCTCCATTCTATTTATGGGTTCTTATTGGTCTCAAAAAGATAAATTTTCCATGACCACCTGGGGCAGATGGACAGTTACACCTTCCTGCTCCTTATGGAAAGAGGCCTCTGACACTGAGTTGGTCTACCTGTGGTTTAAGTCACTTGGAGTGCTTTTCAAACACTGTTGCTTCTTAATCAGAGAAAGGGGTGTTTCCAAAACCCTTTGTGTTGAGAGTCTGTCCTCATCTCGATTATCATTTCTTAAATTTCCTTGAATGGCTTCCTATGTTGCAGCATTATATTCCTTTTTCCATGAGGGAGTATTGAACTATCCTCTATCCAGATTGCTTATTTGATTTGCTATTAAGTCTATTTATCCTTTCCCAGTTATTAAGTGCTCTATTTCAATTTAACCTAGAAGAATATCCTCCTTCAACCCTTTCCCCTTTTTTTGGGCATCCACAATAGTCTTTGTAGGAGAAGTTTGGTTCTCCTCACCCTTCCACACTTCAAGCATTTGCTTCCAAGTTCCATGCTCAGTTCCTAATATTATAAAATTTGGAACTTGGTTATTGCATTGAAGATTTATAAGGGTTCGAGGGTGTATAGATGAATCTTTTTTTCTTATAACCTCCATTGCAGAGATGAAGGTGCCAATTTTATTTCCTATTTTCTCCAGCGTGACATCATCCTAGTATTCCATTGAGAGGTTATGCAGATTCAACCATACCAGATATTCTTTTAGTTTTTCTTTCATAAGATCAAAATTTTCTGTCCAATCCTTTATGTAGACTCCTTTTCCATTGATTAAATAGGGTCCATTCTTTAAGATCCATTCTTTTTCCTCTTTAACAGACGCAATACCCATATAAAATCCATTTGTAAGGGTTTTGAGTTTTAAGTCCTTACTTTATACCTGGCTGCACCATTCGCAGATGAGGGATATTGATGGCCATGATCCCATCCATTTGAAGAGAAAGCCCTATCTTTGAAAGATCCCACTACATCATACCATAGAGGATTTTAAATCTTGAGTGTGGACATTACCTCATATTTGATTTTATCCATTGCTTTGCTAGTTTGTTGGGGTGGTGTTTCCGTTGATCCATTTCCAGAGGCTACTTCGGGCGGTAAAAATTGTGCTCAATCTTTGTGAAATCAAACTTTTTACCAACCTGTGTGTAAAATGGAGGCTGGTTTCTGGTTTTATTCCCTTTCTCCCATATCCTTCCATTCCCATAAACTCTATGCCCAGGGTTTCTATAGTTATTTCCCCTATTTCACCCTTCAGTGGGATAACAACCCTGCATGTTTGTCGTGTTTCATAGGTTGAAAGGACACCTAGAATATCCTTTGCCACTTTAAATCTTCCCTTTATGTTCCTTGAAACCTTTCCTTCCTCATGGCTGTGCTCCAAACTCCTCCCCTCGAGTTGCAGGTGACCCTTGCTTCCAAAAAAAATCTTGCCTCTCCCTCATTTCAAATTTTTTTTATGTATTGGCATTAATTAACAAGGCATAAAAGTTCCTATAGATCATCCTACACAAGTCACTAGGTGTGGTTTATGTTTTATAGCTCAAGCTCCCACCTTTCCTTCTCCTAATCCTTCTTCATCACAAGATAAACCTTATCTTGAAATTATCTTACCAACACCATTTATTGTCAGACCTCCTTTTGATGATCATTTGAGTTTAGCTGAAAAAATATTTTGGATTTTTAAGTATGATCCTAAAATTAGCTTTCCTTATAGAAAATTTTCAAAGAATTGTATATGATGAAAACCCTAACTATGTGGAACAAGCTTAAACATGAAAATAATAGTTGTAAAACAATCCAATCTAACATATTCATAAAACTTGTAACTACACAATGGCTTCCAACATAACCTCCAATGAGACAAATAAGTGCACCCAAAACTTGTGGATTTTATCTTAGTGTGGAATGTGGGTGTGCTCTCCCAACACAAAATAAAAATCCCACTATTGATTACTTTCTTGAGGTGATTGATCCTATAATTAAAACTAATGGATTGATGAAGAGCTCCAGAACAAGTATGAAGAGCTCGTCTCAAGCTTTCACCATTGATGCAAGTAGAAATTCAAACTATAATACTAAGATGAAATGCAAGATTAATCTAAGATTAAATCACCATTAACCTAGCATGTGATTTATAGATCCAATAATGAAATAAGATTGAAAAGCATCAAAATAAACTATGACATCCAAGAGTAATACTAACATTATAAAAATGCATAAAATGAAAGATAATTTGCAAGGAGTGAGGCCTCCAATTTATAAATTTTTTGGAGGGAAGGGAAGGGCTTGGATGAGGTGGCACTTATATGGTATCCACATAGGAGAAACATATGTGACACAAGTGAAAAATGAAATGACATGCCAAAAGTCAATTGGAGCATTTAAGGTTTGAGAGGCTAAAGATTGCTCACACGTGTGAGAAACCTTAGGGAAAAGAGTGGGGCACAATGTTGTAAGAGAATTTAAGGAAGTTTGGTGGCTTCCTTGGGAGGAGTTTCTCACACGTGTGTGAGAAATTCATTAGTACTTATAAAATTTAGAATCACCTTTTTAGGCTAATTAAATAGGATTAATTATTGAGTAGGCTTATTAGGATGAGAGTGATGGGTATAGACTAGGTTTCTAGGTTGGGATTAGATTAAGTGCAAATTAAATTTGAATATAACAAAGCTTAGAAGAATATTAGGAGATGTAATATTTAAATAAATAGAAATTTATTCAAAGGGGATTTATGGAGGGATATGTGTTAAATAAAATTTAACACATTAGAGGGGGTAAAATTTAAATTAAATTTAAATACATTAGGCAATGAACACATTTAAATAAATAAAATGTGTTTAAATAAGTAGATGAATATAAAAAATATAATTAATAAAATTAACTATAATGTTATAGGAATATTAATTAAATAAAACATAGTTAATAAACATGCTATAGGATGATTTTAGGAGTCTACATTTTGCCCCTATTTGATGTGGCATTGAGAATGACACTATGTCAAAGAAAAATAAAATAAATGCCCTAGAGAGAAAATTTAATCTAGAAGTTGTGTCGAAGCAATAATGGTGGGAGATTATCCCCCCTCAACAAAATAATGCAAAAACAATAAATTTTGTGAAATTTTCTGAAAAAAAGGTAGAAGGGGGAATAATAATGAGGAAGAGAGAGAAAAAAGTGGGAAATTATCTGGTGTTGCAAGACACCTCCTTGGGGGAGGGGGGGTTGGGGTAGACCTAGGGTAGATTGGGGACATGATACCCCAATCGGGATGGGAGAATAATGAATAAATAGGAGCCTCACAAATGCAATGTAAAAAATGTTGTAGGAAACTAACTAATGCAACCTAACTACATGAAGTTTTTGGGATTGTATTGTGTTAATGTCAGAGAGCACACCCTAGTTTGATTTTGCAAGAGGAGGTATGCATCATGTGGTAGAAATAATGGATGACATGGTTTCTTTGCGGTGAATGAATCTCAGACAGATAGGGTAGTTTTAGGAACATAGATGTATTAGAAACCATGATGAAACCAATGTAGTGACAGTCACGAGGAGGTCTAGAACACCTAAATCTCTTTGGGGACTTGGTGGAAGTGCACGATACCCTGCCCCTAGTGAGGCATGCATAACTATGACTATGTAATCAACATGATTGCACAAAAAATACCAACTAAAATAATATATTATAAAAGACACACATTCAAATGTACACAATTCAAAATATATCAAGATATTGAAGATAAAGGCAATCGTGAGTAGGATCCACTGAAACACAAAGATAAAATCAACAAAAGGCCTCATGGCCAAGCACTCATTCGGTCCATAGTTCTTTCCATGAATGGGATTGTGTGATATATAAATTGATCAAACAATGCAGGAAGGATATATGCTAATGGGCCAATACTGATAGATTGTCAAAGTGGATATGTGTGGGCAATAATGTGAAAGGAACAATAGATTAGAAACTTGATCAATATTTATTATGATAATAATGTATGCAATCACTGTGTGTGGGAAAATATCAGTTTGACAGGGTTAAGGTAAGTGTGATGGGGGTACATCTTGCATGATGAGACCAATGTGAAGCTGTGAACTAACTGATGGGATGGTGTATCCTTATTATGATCATGAATAATGCCTCCCTGTGAAGGGGGAAGAGGGTTGGCAGAATGAGTGGAAATGAACTTCTATAAAGTGCTAAATGGAATGGAACCTGAAAGGAATCCCACACAGATAGGGGTAAGGGTGAATGGACTGTAAATGGGCGGGAAGAAATCCTGAGAGATGGTGGATCCATGTTTTCTACGCATGGTGCTAGAGGCAATTTTTCACCATGGCACTTGCCCTAGGTGCTTTTTCACTATTGGATGATTTATTTCTCCTTAATTTTTTTTTGATTTTTTTGATTTTTTGTTTGTATTATCAAGGTTCATGTTTGCCAAGTTTTCACCATGATAATAATTTTTTCAGGACTTTTTCTGATTTTAGATTTTCTTCAGGATCATTTTATATTGTTTTTGGATTTTTGTTGATTTTCTAATTTTTTTGTTAGATTTTCTTTGAATTTATTTTGTATCAAAGGAGCTACTGAAACACTACACATAAAATCACGTAAGGTGTATGATATTTACAGGATGAGGCATATGATCCCCTTCTGGTGTTTCTATATGATATTCTCCATATCCAAATTTAGCTGTAACCACAAACTGATACAAGAGCACTTAGCACACAAGCATATCAGGAGCTCAACATTAGATAATATGATGTTTTGAGTCAAAAAGATCATTAATATGGATTTTTATGTTATTTAAATTAATGGGAATCAAAGATGTAAAAGGCTATGCAAGCCATTTGTAATAGTTGTGTCCTAAGGTCCTAGATTGGCAATAAGGTCAAATTGTACAAAGAAACCCATGCAAGGGTAAATGGGATGTAACGAGTCATTATTATTCATTTTAAACATATCTGGAAGGTTCTTTTAAAGTCTGAGGTCATGTGTAGCAAAAATGCAAAAATTACATAAAAAGATGTAAAAGTGCAACATTGCAATTTTGCAAATTTGCACCAAATGTTTTTAATAGGTAGTTGTTAGGTCTAGAGGTAGTTAGGGACATTTTTTTATAAATTTCATGTTCAAGTCTAATTGAAGTAGTGGTGGATATTTGGAGGAAGTTGGAGACAAGTTTGAATCAATCACACCTCTAATTGTCACCATGGTTCTGTAGAAATAGCGGACAATCAAGTGTTTGGATGAAACCAATATTGGTTGAAGGATGTAAAAGGGATGGGAAGGAAGTAATATAGGTTTATTCCCATCAAAAATTTGTAATGTATCCATATTTTAATTTAAAGATCATTTTTATTTTTCTATTTAACTGTCTCCCTGTCCAGTCATAGTTTTTTTGCTGATTTCTGTTAGAATAACTGAGAGGGGGGAGGGGGGTGAATCAGTGGCCTCAAAAATTAATCCAATATTCAACCAAAAATTTATATCAGAAATATATAACCTCTAGTTATCTTCATTCCTACAATATGTATGCCTTGTGTGAATCTAACATGTATATACTGCTCGGTGTTTATACTATTTATCCTTTCCTTAAGCTTTACCGAATATCAGTTCATCTTTTCCTTAGCCTTTACCAAAATACAGTTAATAAACTTAGTGTTTACTAATAAATATTGTTTATTAATGTGTAAAGAAAAACATCAAAGTAATGAACCATATACACATTTGACACATGGATTTTTAACGTGGAAACCCTGTTAAGGGAAAAACCACTTGGGACCGATAACCCAAAAATTTCACTCTTCTGAAGTGAGCTCAGTGAAGAGCCAACCCTGTTAAAGGTTACAAACACACTCTTAAGTGCAACCATGTTAGAGGATTTAAAACTAACAGTTTATCACTTGACCTAGCATTCACTATGCTGTCAACATGAAAAACTTTTGATACTCCTTGGGATGTATCTCAATATATTAAGGATGGTTAAATCCCACTATGTTAAGAGATTTTCTAAATCAATGGTTAAACTATATCAGTGAATGATCTTTCCATTAATACAACTTTGAATTTCAAATTTTCAGATCTATTATAAGTCCATAATACCTCTTCTGATCAATGTTCCCTTCAATTCCTTTTCTCCACTTCTTTCTTCTCGGTGAATGCTGTTGCTTCTTTGTTGCTCGGTGTTCATAGAATTCTTAGCTCTATTCTTCAGCTTCTATGATCAGATCTATATGAAGACTTCTATCTTCACCAGAATTCTCTTCACCATTCCAATTTTATAATGAATTACTTGTCTCTTTATATAGACATGATTTCACCATTCATTATTCTTGTTTTCTTCGTTGATCACTTCTTGATCCGTAAAGCTCGCCATGCTTGCTTTAGTTTTATTGCCCAAATCTCTCCTTGTTTTCTAGAATAAAACATGGTTTAAATATCCTTCTTATCTTTAGCTTTTAACTAGTCAATGAAAACAAAGTAATCAATCAGTTAAATCTATACATATCTCCTTCTAGGTAAGTTGTTTAGTCATATCCTAACTTTAGTTCCCATCGGTCAACACTTTAGTTGTTCTCAGTGACTACTGCAGATAGCTCGGGAATCAACTTGAGTTCTATTCGGTGACAAGTGCAGTTAGCTCGGTAATGCTTTCTCAGGTATCATTTGCTCAAGTAACATTGTCCATCAGTTAACACTATGAAATTCTGTGCTTGAGGTTCACTATCCGTCGGGGTTTATTGTCACTCAGTGTATATGATTACTTATGAGAAAAACTTTGTATCTTCAGATCTTTAAGTGTTGTGATAATATGTGAATGATAAATCATACCATATCAAGTTGACATCAATGAAAATACAATACATTAACTGATTTAATGTCTGCATTTACTTTCTGCAACTTTATGATCGTCAACTTTATTGTCTTCAAACATTCAATCAGTTATAGTTCATCAATCTCTCCCTTTGGCATTGATGGAAACATACTACTAATAAAATATGAAATATATCAGTTGTAGTTCATCAATCTTTCCCAAACTATTTGTTCTATAACCAATACAAATATCTAACTCTCGATAATCTCTTCTAGCTAAGATTTGATTCTTGCAGCTTACTTTCTTTCTTCATTCCATTCACTGGATAGATGTAGCAACTTATGATTTTGTCTCTCTTTTTTGTATAATCTCTTCTCCCTTTTTAGGATAGATATGCAGTGTTAAATTTTCTCCAATTCTCTCCCTTAGATGGATGGTTAAATTTTATGAAATTTTCTTTGTTCTCCCTTTGACTGTTCCTCTCCCTAATGGATATTTCTTTTCTCTCCCTTTGGATGATCATGATAGATATTTTGCATCTCTTTTCCCTTTGACAATAATATATTACATTGAATACTTCTCTTCCTTTGACAACAATGCCAAACTATATCTCTTTTCCATAATATATTCTTTGAATTTCCTCTCCATCAACAATACAATAACTCTGGTGTTCGGTGCATATAAGTACCTATCTAATTGATCTTTTGATAATGTGTAGGCTGATGTAGCCTCCTAGTCAGCTTAGTGACCAGTAGACAAGGGTCTAACCCCTAGTTCACTGCAACAGCCACATATTCTACTTTTGCAGTAGATTGTGATATGCATCCTTGCTTCTTACTTATCCATGTGACAAGTTTGTCACCCATAAAGAATGCTCCTCCTATTGTGCTCTTTCTATCATCTATGTTTCCAGCCCAATCAACATCTTTATAGACTTGAAGCTCAAATTTGCCTTATTTATTATATCATAGACCATAGTCCTTGGCATTCTTTAGATATCTTAGAATTCTTTTGACAATAGTCATGTGTGATTCCTTGGGATTAGCAGATAATCTTGCAACTATTCCAACTTCATGTGCTATATCTGGTCTAGTATGAACAACATATATGAGTTTTCCAATCATAGATCTATATAGGGTCTAATTTACCTCTGTTGACTTGTCTTCCTTTTTCAGTTTGCATCTGGTTGCCATCGGTGTTCCAACTGGTTTGGATTCCTCCATCTTGAATATCTTTAGAAATTCTTTGATGTATTTGGATTGTGTGATGTAGATGCCTGCATCCTGTTGAAGAATCTATAGACCAAGAAAGAATTTGATCTCTCCAAACATTGAAATCTCAAACTCTTTTCTCATTTCATCAGAAAATGATTTGCATAACATATCATTACCTCCAAATTTGATATCATCAACAAATATTTCAGCAATCAGAATGTTATCATCATTATCTTCTTTTAAATACAAATTACCGTTATCACTTGTTCTTACAAATCCAATGCTAATGAGATAAGAGTAAAGTCTTTCATACCATGCTCTTTCTGCTTTTTTCAATCCATACAAGGCTTTGTGTAGTCTAAAAACCATGTTCCTCTTGTTAGGATCAACAAACCCTTCATGTTGTTCAATGTAAACCTCTTCTTCTAGTATTCCATTTAGGAATGCAGATTTGACATCCATTTGGTATATCTTGAATCATTTGAATGTAGCATAAGCAAGTAGAATTCTTACCCCTTCTAGTCTAGCAATGGGTGAA
This sequence comes from Thuja plicata, assembly GCA_018584345.1. Classification (NCBI taxonomy): domain Eukaryota; kingdom Viridiplantae; phylum Streptophyta; class Pinopsida; order Cupressales; family Cupressaceae; genus Thuja; species Thuja plicata. The sequence goes on along the minus strand of MU224676.1, from coordinate 1,207,971 downwards.
AAAGTTTGTCCATAGTAAATACCTTCTTCTTGTATATACCCTTTGCATACTAGTTTTGCTTTGTTCCTTGTGACTTCTCCATTCTCATTCAATTTGTTTTTTAATATCCATTTTGTACCAATGTAATTTTTTTCATTTGGTCTAGGTACTAATGTCCATGTTCTATTCTTCTCAATCTTCTCAATTTCTTAATTCATAGCACTAACCCATTCTTGATTCTCAAGTACAGTAATAACATATTTAGGCTCAAAATCAGAAATCAAACATCCTGTGTTTAATGACTTACTTCTTGTTCCCATTCGAACCTTTTTGTCTCCTATGATCTGGTTCTGTGGATGGTGTCTTCTGACATACTTTGCATGTATAGTTTCAAATCTTTTTTCATCATTCTCATCATCATCTTGAACTTCATTTTGATCTTCATCGTTCAGTACATCATTGTGAGCAATTTCTTGATTTTTGGTGTTTGCAGCCTGATGCTCGGGTGCATTGTTCTGTCACTCGGTAGCGATACATTGTTGCTCGGGCACAGTGTCAGGTTCTTCACTATAGAAAAACCTGTTGTAATATTTTGGTTCCTTTCTTCTTTCCTCATGATTTTTCTCAGCAAATTCATCCACTTTAACATTTGCACTTTCAATGATTTTGTTAGAGGACTTGTTAAGACATTTATAAGCCTTGCTTTTGGTAGAGTAACCTAGAAATATTCCTTCATCACATTTGGAGTCAAGCTTTCCATTTCTATCATCTTTCAAAATATAACATTGACTTCTAAAAATTCTAAAGTAACTCACATTAGGTGTGTATCCATACCATAGCTCATAAGGTGCCTTATTGGTGTCTTTCTTCAATTGAACTCAGTTTAGTGTATAGACATCAGTACTTACAGATTCTCTCTAGAATGTTTGTGTGATGCCTTTCTCAATTATTAGTGTTCTAGCACAATCAACTATGGATCTATTCCTTCTCTCAGTAATCCCATTTTAATGTGGTGTTCTTGGTGCAGAAACCTGTCTTTTGGTTCCATGCTCATTATAGAAGTTAGTGAATTCATCAGAAATAAATTCTCCTCCTCTATCTGATCTTAAGCATTTAATTTATTCTCCAGTTTTCTTTTCAACCATAGCCTTATACCATTTAAACATCTTAAATGCTTCTGATTTCTCTTTTAAGAACATAACAGTAATCATTCTAGAATAATCATCAACAAATAGAATGAAGTATCTATCACCATAATAGCTCTTTGTTTTCATTGGTCCACATAAGTCAGTATGGACTAAATCTAGAATAACATTTGATGTGTAGGTTTTTCTCTTGAAACTAGACTTTGTCATTTTACCTTTTTGACAATTCTTACACATGACATGGTCGGGCTTTGACATGCTTGGAAAGCCTCTTACGTTTCTCTTCTTACTTATCCTAACCATGTTGTCAAAATTCACATGACATAAGCTTTTATTCCACAACCATATGTCTTCATTTCTAGACAATAAACAAGTGGTCTCAATGTTATCAAGATAGAATAGGTTACCATTTTTTGTTCACCATATTAGGGATTTTTCTTGTATGAATCACAGTGCTTGAAATGATTACTTGAACACCATGCCTTCTAATACTGATTCAGAGATAAGAAAAGCCTAATTGCTAAGGACTGGATAAGGTCCTTCTTCATTTTTGAGCTCCACATATACTCAGGTAGGCTTTACCTCTTAAGATTTCTGTTTACATACTATATATTAACGTGGAAACTGATTTGCTATGTACCTTTGTTAAACCAACTGATAAATTACCTTGTAAATGACCAAGCATAATCAGATACAAGATTTAACTGTACAAACCATGATTGTAAATATAACAAGAACCAGTGATATAAG
>MU224676.1:1175955-1198901 GCA_018584345.1 Thuja plicata | reverse complement strand
TTTTCAAAAATATCTGATTTGAATTAATCAATTTTCAATTCCACCTGCCTGAGAAAACATCTGATATGTCTTTAAAATATCTCTTTCCTTTTCCCACTGAGAAGTCCATCCAATCTGATCTCTTCTGCAAAATATCTTTGAAAATCTGTCACATTTCCCTTTGAAAATATCTAATCTTTCCATTAAATTTTCATCAATGCTCTTTAATGTTTGCAGACATTGCTTGTTCCTTTAGTCAATATTATCATGCATCTGGAAAGAAATCCAATCTTATTTCCCATCTGATTCATAGATGAAACTTAACTCATGCATCTAGAACAAAATCTGATTTCAAAAATCCTTTGGAAAGCTCCGAGAAAATTGACTTATGCAATTAAAATAAACATTTATCTTATTTTCCTTTGTGCAAATCTGATCTGATTATGATAAATATCTTCCCCCAATGACTATCGCAGTCAGCTGGAAAATTGGTTTTACACCTGCAGATTGCAACTTGAAACACTCACTGTCCTGCGCTGGCAGCTTTATCTCTGCAAGATTTCCAAAACAAAACAACAGAAAACCCATTCAATAATGCCTGTGCAAGCTTTACAATGTATTTGCAAGTCTTTAAGCAAACATTTTAATGCACCCTCCTTTAATAAATTCTTCTCTAACAGTTCATGTGCTTTGTCTACACTGCTGCTACGTTTTTCACTTCTGGGAAGATCCTTGTGAATGAGCGACACACCCCTGTTGTTCAACTGGTCCCATTCTCGCCATCCATCATTGCTCCATTTTTCACCTTCTGCGAGTGAGCGATGTCTTAATTCTTTTCTCATCTTATGTCTGTCGCAGACTCGCATCACTTTTATGCTTTGCTTTTTGGTTCATGCGAGTGAGCAATATTTCCTTTCTTTAACTCGTTGCACACTCATGAGTTCACATTTCATATCACCTGAGTCTCAGGGACTGAGCACCTATGCGTCTTACCTTTCAGCTTTTCCATCGTCGCACACTCGCGAGATGTTTAATCGGACTTTTGGATTTTGAGCGGGTGAGCGACATTTATTTCCTTACTGCATACTTTGTCTAGTCGCACACTTGCGCTACTTTTTTTTAGCAATCAAAATATGTGCATGTGATTGGTTGCCGAGAGATTTACATTGTCACATCAGAAAATTGTCGCTATTTTTTAGATCTTGTAATCAGGCGACTGCGCGACTGCATTAAGTCTCTTTGTCGCGGGCCTTTGTCACTAACCATGGTTCCATCTTGAGACTTGGCGACAATGTGCTTTCTTAACCTTGGTTGACCCAAGTGATCATCTGGCGATCATGTGACATAACTGAAATCATAGTTGCGCACAGTTAACAACAACTCACCATTCTTTCTGAGACTTCGCGACTAGCCGTTACCATTAACCTTTACGGTTGTCTCCCTGTCGCTAGATGCTTTTATTCTGTTTGAAGACTATGCAACAACCTTTAGTCACCCAGTCGGGAGATATATTCAACTTTACCTTAACACGTTATATGCGCCTTTTCTTTACTTCTTACGACTTTGCGACATACCCTAATCGCCAAGTCAGGAGGACCTTTCTCTTGGGGCACTTTTCTTCTCAGACATCGCGACAACCGTTGGATCTTCTGATTCTTTCATCTGACGACATTCGCTCAATTGCTTAATGCTTATACATACCCTTACATAATTCTTAGACACTGCGACTGAAGGGAAAGTACCTAAGTCTCGAAGTCGCTGAATCCACTTCTCCTTTCTAGCGACCACGCGATAACCTTCTCACTTTATGACAGATGTCACTTAATCATTGGTCCTTTCACTGCATACTGGATAACTGAAGCATTATCTTGTCCTAGCGACATCCCGAGTGATCATTACTACAAACCTCAAATGGTTAGTCACGTAGTCTGAACTAAAATTTCTTAACCGCTGTTCTATTCCGAGACCACACGACTGAAGGAAAACTTAACTGCTAGCTTTGGCTTGATTTGGTGACAACACGACATGAAGTAATCGCGAAGTCTGAGAATAATTTCATAACTGTTTAAATTCTCCCGTGATCACCCGACTGAGCAGTGGGTCCCATCTTTTACAAAGCTTATAACATCATTATCTCGCGACTACCCGACTGAGAGAGATCGCTGAGTCTCGGAACACTGAAGGAATATTCTAATTTTAATTGAGACTACGCGACACAAGGCAAAAGCAAAATTGGGAAGACAAATGGAATATTCATTCTGGGTAACGCGACGAGGCGACTGGGATTAAAACACATTCCTTTAGTGAATGAAAAAGCAACGCTGAAACATAAGACATGGTCTAGGGTTTAAAATTCATCTTTCAATCACTTGGAAGACTTAGGGTTTTTCAGGGTTTTTGCATAATTGGCAAAGTTTAGACTTGAAAACCTGAAACTTGACAGAGGTAAGGGCAGAATGAATGAGAGACAGCTGAAATGAGCACATCAAAACTCAGAGAGTAGGACAAGGAACCAAGAGAACTACCAAAATAGGAAATACAACCAACACACCAGTACCGATCAACCTTCCTAATTCATCATAGATCTTTGCCTTTTTGTTCTCAAATGCAACTCGGTGTCCTATGTTATTCACCTGTGAAACACTCAATAGATTATAGTTAATTCCTTTCACCCAATATGCATTTTCACATCTGATCAGATTATTCAACATGATGGTTCCTTTACCTTCAACTGGAAAACGTGAGTCATTACCCATTCTTACTGATCCACCATTATAATATTCAAAAGTTTCAAACTTTTCTTTATTTCCAGTCATATGATGAGTACAACCACTATCAATAATCTAGACATCATTTTTACTAACCTTAGATATGAGGGTAGTTTCAACATAGCTTTCTTCTTTGTTTGAATCATCCTTCATAGAAACAAACACTACCTCAACATCTTCATTAGACTCAGTGTCAGTATTCTCAGCTTTTTTCTCAATTAGGTAACAAGCCTTCTTTTATTTTTCCTTGTAGTCTCAGTTATCTCTTCTCCCAGATTGTCAGTTTCTTCGGTAATCTCAGTCAGTTTCTTCGGTAATCTCAGTCATCACCTTTGTCAAACTTCTTTTCATAAGTTCTATCATTGTTTCTGTCTTCTTTTCTTTTGTTAGGACATCTAGTAGAAAAGTGTCCAATCTCTTTTTAATTAAAACATACCAATGGTAATTTACCTTTATATCTACCTTTGCCTCTTTGCAATCTTCTAGCCATTAGTGCTTCAATTTAATCAAGTTCTTGTTCATCACTGTCACTTTCACTATCATTTCTCATAGTGTGTTTATGACTTGATTTACTTATCTTTAGAGAAGATTTGAATGCAGACTCAATAGATGGTAAGACACTGTTGTCAAATTTATTCATCTCAAATGAAATAAGTCTACCAATCAAACTATCTAGAGTAACATTGTAATTTTCTACTGCTCTCATTTCCTGAATAACAGATACTCTAATAGCATAAACATGCAGTAAGGTTCTTAGGATTTTACTTACCACTATTTCTTCTTCAAGTACACCTCCTATTCCTTGGATAGCATTGTCAACTTCTTTGATTCTACTATTGTACTGAGTGATGTTTTCTCATTATTTCATTCCTAGGTCATCAAACTTTCCTCTTAGGCTTTTTGCCTTAGCTCTCAGCATATTTGTATCTCCTCTATGTACTACCTTGAGTTTGTCCCACATTTTCTTTGCAGTGGTGCATGATTTGACATCTTAAAATTCAGCATCGGAGAGTGAGGAAGCAAGTTCTATCATCATAGAATTGTGTTCACGATTTTCTCTCAATTGATCAACTGTCAGAGGTCTAGTAGGTAACACAAATTCAGTATCCAAGTACTGTGTAACATCATTTCTAATACCTGATAGGTGGAGTCTTATCCTTATTTTCCATGATACAAATTTTTCTTTGTTCAACTTAGGCACATCCCTTTTTCTCATCCTGTGATCTTTAGCTTGAGTCTTTAAACTCCCTTTCTAAGCACACAAGATCTGATACCAATTGTTAGAATAAATGAAGGGGGGGGGGGGGGGGGGAATNGGGGGGGGGGGTTGAATCGTTGGCCTCAAAAATTAATCTAATATTCAACCAAAAATTTATATCAGAAATATAAAACCTCTAATTATCTTTAGTCCTACAAGATGTATGCCTTGTGTGAATCTAACATGTATATACTGCTTGGTGTTTATACTATTTATTCTTTCCTTAAGCTTTAACGAAAAGTAGTTTATCTTTTCCTTAGCGTTTACAAAAATATAGTAAATAAACTTAGTGTTTACTGATCAATCCTGTTTAGTAATGTGTAAAGAAAAACATCAAAGAAATGAACCATATACACATTTGAAACATGGATTTTTAACGTGGAAACCCTGTTAAGGGAAAAACCACTTGGGACCGGTAACCAAAATTTTTCACTCTTCTGAAGTGAGCTTGGTGAAGAGCCAAACCTGCTAAAGGTTACAAACACACTCTTAAGTGAGACCTTGTTAGAGGATTTAAAACTAACAGTTTATCACTTGACCTAGCATTCACTATGCTGTCAACATGAAAAGATTTTGATACTCCTTGGGATGTATCTCAATATATTAAGGATGGTTAAATCCCACTTTGTTAAGAGATTTTATGAATCAATGATTAAACTAAATCAGTGAATGATCTGTTCATTAATACAACTTTGAATTTCAGATTTTCAGATCTATTGTAAGTCCATAATACCTCTTCTGATCAATTTTATCTTCAATTCTTTTGCTCCACTTCTTTTTGCTCGGTGAATGTTGTTGCTTCTCTGTTGCTCAGTGTCCGTAGAATTCTTAGCTTTGTTCTTCAACTTGTATGATTAGATCTATATGAATACTTCTATCTTCACCAAAATTCTCTTCAACATTACACTTTTATAATGAATTACTTGTCTCTTTATATAGACATGATTTCACCATTCATTCTTCTTGTTTTCTTCATTGATCACTTCTTGATCTGTAAATCTCTCCATGCTTGCTTTAGTTTTATTACACAAATCTGGATCCTTCAATACTTTCAACATTTCCTTTTCCCCCAAAGTGATGACCGTAGGTTCTTTCTCTACTTTAGTATTAGGTAGGGGTTTCATGGTGAAGGTTTTCCCATCTTCTGTGATAAAGTAGGTGTTCTTCCTACAATGGTGTGTGGCATCTACATAATATTTCCAAGGTCCGCCTAGAAGGATATGGGAGGCATCCATTTCAACAACATCACAAAGTAATTTATCCTTAAAGTCTATTATAGAGAACTCTATCCAAGCTTGTTTAGTCACTAAGGTTTGTTGACCTTTTGTTAGCCAAGAGACATGATAGGGGAAAGGGTGTAGCTTCTTAGGAAGATTTAATTTTTGAACCATTTCACTAGATACTAAGTTTTTAGTTGAACTAGGATCTACAAGAAAATTACATACCTTTCCATGGCATTTGATCTTTGTTATGAAATGATTATTCCTTTGAGGAGGTTCTTGGCTTTGTGGTACTTGAAGGAAGACTTGTCTCATCATTAAACATGTTCCTTCCTCTGGTTCTAAGTCCCTTTCATTTGCATTCTCTTCTTTCTTGTCCTCTTGAATGAGTTGTGTTCTTCTTTCTCCTTGGTTGTTGTTGTTCCTCTTCTCAGGGCATCTCCCTGCATGGTGTCCCAATTGATTGCAGTAGTAACACCTTAGGGGTCCATTTCCTCTTCCTATGTTTTTTATCCCTCTATTGAAGGGTCTTCTTCCTCTATAGTTCCCTCTGAAGTTTGAATCACTATTTTCTTTGTCTCCTTGGTTAGGGGTCCTGCTGCTATTGCCACTGTACTGTCCTCTATTCCAAGAGCTTCCTCTTCCTCTAAAGTTATTCCCACTATCATTTCTCTTTCCCTTGTTAAAGTCTTATTTTCTTGTCCATTTCTCCTCTACTTTGAGTGCCATTTGATAACACCTATTTAATGATGTAGGGAAGTGTAGGCTAAGTTCCTCTTGAATGGATACCTTAAGACCATTCATGTACCTTGCTACCTTTTCTTATTCATCTTCTGCCACATTTGTCTTCATACATAGTCTTAGGATCTCCTTGGTGTATGAGCCCACATCCATGTCCTTTTGTTTTAGGTTTTGCTTCTTTCTATGGATTTGAACCCCATAGTCTTCAGACACATATGTCTCTTTGATCAAGGCTATCATCTTGTTCCATGAAGTAATCATACTTATCCCATTCTTCACCCTCTCTATTTGGATGAAGTTCCACCAAGTTAGGGCTGCTCCCTTTAACTTGGATCTTGCCATCTTCACTCTCTGCTTCTCAGGGATGTCCTCACACTCAAAGAAGCTTGTTAAGGCCTCAATCCAATCCAAGGCCAAGTCTGTATTCATATTCCCATTGAAATTTGGTAAATCCAACTTATCCTCCATGGTTCTTCTCCCCATAGATTTTAAGGCATCTAGAAGGGGTCTCTAGTCTGCAGGAATGTTCACATCCTGACCAGGGGTGTCATCTTCCTCTTCACTCCCTTCTTCACAACCAGAGGTGTCTTCTTTTCCCCTCTCTACCTTGTTCTCCAACTCTTAAAGTCTTCTTGTCAAGGCTACATTTTCTTCCTTCTGTTCTATCACCATCTTTTCCAATTCAAAATTTGTGACCCTTGAAGGGATCTCTTCATCCTCAGGAGAAGACATTGCTCTGATACCACTTGATGTAGAGTGGGAAGTAGGAAGACTCCAGAGGCTCAATAGGGAAATATACCCCTTCAATTCCCAACTCAAAAGGGAAAGTGCTTCACACTTCTCACAAGTGTGAAAAATTCTTGGTCTAAGGTTATCACACCCCAAACCCCAAGGGGCAACCTACTCACTAGGTCTCAACAAGCCACAAACACCAACTACCATGGTTGGCCACTAGGCACTCTAACCCCAAATTATCAACAATACCCCATGAAGTGAATTTTAGGAATAGGGGTGACTTATAGTTAGAGATATGGTCTATTTGTGCCCCTAACAACTTGACCCAATGGTGCTTTTCATCCTTTGCAATTTTTGAGACATAGTTGCTTCACAAACCCAACACTAGGCTTGTAGCCTTTTCCCGAAGGAGATTTGCTTCTAAAAAATATTCTTCCACATAACCCCTATAAGGGATTATGGATTCAGACATCTTTTATGGCCTAAGATCTTAGACTTAAGCACCAAAACATGAAGGTGAAGGAAAGACATGAAGACACACCAAAATGCTTCTGTAATTAGGGCTAATTAGGCCTACATTTGCACTACAAGTACCTTTTCTATGCATCCAATGCCAAAAATAATTATTGGATCATGTGAGGGTGTGTAAAAGGGTCTCCTCCACCAATTTAGGGCCTTTTATGAATCCCCAAATAGGAGTTATGATGACTGTCCTAATTCTGTGAATGGTGCATACATAGCAATATACACCTAGGGCATCATGGCAAGCCCATCTCCCTACACTTTGGTGAACCTATCCTTAAAATAATTGAAGAAAATCATGAAAAAATGCTTTCCAGAAAGGGTCATTGAATTCCCATGTTGGAAATGATAAATACACTCAATACTTTGTCGAACCCTGATTTAGGGCCTAAAATCCAAGGCAGGAAGAATGAAAATTTGATAACTTCTAGTAGGATGGGTATTAGATCATGAGACCAAATGGAGAATGAGACTAACACAAGGGGTTAACTTATTCAATTGGTCTCTCCCTTAGATGGATCTGTACCCGACTGTACAAACAGACTGTTGCTTGAGAATGCAGGAAAATGGTAGTTTCTTTATTGATTTTGCCAAAAATTACATCAAGTTAAGCCTACCACCTGCCTACGAGGGCTTTATAGGAACTCTCTATAGTTACATAACAAATTTTAACCAACTAGCCATTTGGGAGTTGTTTTACAAACTTTGACAAAAAGTTGTCATGTTTGCTCAAAAGTTGCTTGACAACTTTTGAGCATTTTGAGCATATTTTGCAATTTTGCAAATTTGATGACCAAATTTGGTCTCAACATTATTTTTGTGATCCCTAGTAGATAAAAAGAATGAAAAACATAAAAAAACCTAAAAATAGGGTCTTGGACAATCATTTACCAATATTTAACCAAGGGCTCATAGGATGCCAATCTTGGAACTATGGTCTTACAAAGGAGTCCAATGAATAACCCATGGTTCTAACATGACTAGAGGCCACTTAGGATCTTAAAAGAAACCCTAAGTGCCATAGGAATAATTGGTTTATTTAGGGTGCTCTTGCACCAAATACCTTATTGAAATTAGGTAAGGCTAATATAGGCAATTCAACAAACTTCTACTTTAAAGTGTCAAAACTCATATCAGCTCCATGTTTCTATTTGAATTATCTTTTGTCCCTCTCATTGAATCAATCATAGAATTACAAATAGAACTGAAATTTCTATTAAAATTCTTGTAAATCTTGCCAATCTATGAAATGATCTTACCTCATTGACATTCTCAAGTGTAGGCCAACTAAGTATAGCTTCAACCTTCTCAAGATCCATCTTCAAACCATCATTTGAAATAAAAAAACCTAAATACACAAGTTCCTCTTTCATGAAGGAACACTTTTTCAAATTTATCAACAACTTTTCCTCTTTCAATCTCTTCATTACTTGTCTTATATGCATCAAATGTTCTTCTATAGTCTTACTGAATATAATAATATCATCCAAGTATACAATCACACATCTATTCAAGAATTTATTCAAAACTTCATTCATGAATCTTATAAATGTTGTCGGTGCATTAGTTAAGCTAAAAGGCATAATCAACCACTCATACAAACCATCTTTTGTCTTGAGAGCAGTCTTCCATTCATCACCTTCTTTGATTCTGATATAATGATATCCACTCTTCAAATTAATTTTGGTAAAATATTTTGCTCCACTCAAACAATCCATTATATCATCCATCCTCAGTATAGGAAACCTATACTTAACTGTGATCTTATTTATTTATCTTGATTCAGTGCACATTCACCATTCTCCATTCTTCTTAGGTGCCAATATAGTTGGTATTGCACATAGACTCAAACTTTCTCTAATTAAACCCTTGTTCAACAACTCATGAACTTGTAGGTCGAGTTCTTCATTCTCGGTCGGTGTCAACCAGTGTGGTGCCTTGTTTGGTAAACTAGATCCAGGAATCAGATCCATACAATAAAAATATCTCTCATCAGTGGCAAATCATTAGTTACATTATCTAAAATGATCTCCTTGTACTTGGTAAGCAGTTCCTCAACTTCTGTAGGAACTTGATCTTCCGTGTTCTTACTTAGTTTGTTAGGAATCAAAGTATAACATATATCATTTCTTTTCAAATCCTTAACAAACTGTCTACCTTCCATCAAACAAAATTTCACAGATGTACATATCTCCCCAATAGATTATTCAACCAAAGTTAATAAGGTTTTCTTCTTACCATCAACCCAAATAGTATATCTATTTACTCTTCCATCATGTATCACATTTCCATCATATTGGCATAATATCACACAACACCTTATCATAATACTTCTCAATTTTTATATTCACAAAACATTGTTCACTCACCATTAACGTATGTTCATCCTTGATCCATGAAATATGATAGGGCTTTGGGTGCTTCATTCTTTCCAACTGCAGCTTTGTGACCATTTCCTCAGATGCCAGATTCTTCAAGCTTCCACTATCAATAATTACTTTCCAAACTCTGTCTGCAACTCTGCATCTGGTCTTGAAATTAATTTTCCTTACAGGATCTTGCTTATCTTTCTCACTTCAAAGCATCCTTCTGATCATGAGATTTCCTTCCTTCTCAAGTTCATTCGACAAATCCTCTTGCACCAAAGCATTTAAGCTACTACCAAATTTCTTGCTTGCATGTGTACACTTAAAAGATCTATGTCCTTCCTCACCATAATTGTAACAAGTTCCTTGGAACCCTCTTCTACTATAACCACCTTAGGATTAGTTTTCTCTTCCTCGGAATGAACTTCCACCTTTCAATTCGACCTTTCCTTTGTCTTGATATGTGTCTGGATTTGTCTTGTCTGGTTTAGATCTACAATTTTCACCATGAGATCTACCTCTTCCTCTAGGAAATATACCACCTCTTCCTCTTTGTCTTTGTTCATATCTTTTATTCAATTTCTCCTCAGCTTTTAGGGTAAGCTGATATGCCTCTTCAATAATCTCCATCTTTACCAAGATGATCTCATCTTGTATAGAACTTATTAATCCATTTAGATATCTTGCTATTCTTTCCACTTCATCTTCAACATGTCCAGATATGATGTCCAATCTGTACAATTCCTCAGTGTAACATTTTATCGAGCTATCTTTATCCTTCAAGCTTTTCATTCTCCTAACTAGGTTAAGCTGGTAATCACAAGATAAAAACTTGCCTTTCAATTTGTTTATCATCTTATTCCATACCTTGATCTTGTCTTTACCCTTCTTTTGATCCAATTGCAGATGCTCCCACCACAAGGATGCATGACCTTTCAACTGTTTTCCTTTTTCTCCTCTAATACATTCTTATACTTAAATTATTTTTCCATCTCAGTTATCTTGTCTATCAATTCATCAGAATCTAACTTTCCACTATACTTAGGAGGATTAAACTGAGGTTTGGAATTGAAGCTTCTCAATGCTATCAAGAATCTCTCTTCTTTCTAATCCATCACAGGTGTAGGTGCAATTTCTCCTTGCACTTCTTCAAATTAATCATCACTAACGTCTTCAATATGTCTTCCTCTATGCTGGGCTATCTCAACAACTTTCAATCTTGCAGCCATCTATCTTAGCATATAAGCTAGACCTGGATCTACATTCCCTCTCCCATGAACCATATTGAAACCCTCTGCAATTGTAGGTCAGATCACAATCTGCTACCCCATGACAATATCAACCAACTTGGGTTAGGGCTTACAAGAAGGAACCTAAATATAACCTTCACTCTGATGCCACTTGATGCAAGGAGGGTAGGAACACCAGGGCCCAAGGCACTCCCAGTTATCCAAATGAACTTGCAGAACAACTCAGAAGCAACAACACAGAAAGGGAGAGAAGAAATAGTAGAACATTTATATTATTTCATCAAACTTATTCGATGCTAGGCTATAAGCCCTTCCCGATTTCAACCATATACATTCAGATGTTTATGGAATTATCTTCATACATGCAAGGTCATAGACCTGCGGTCTAAATCTACTAAAACTATCTTCTATCCAAATTGCTGCCCCAATCTAAGAACATAAAATAAAATATATACAAGAGTCCACCAAAGAGGTCGACACTTAGATCCTCAATATCCAACATAGGAAACAAAAAGACCCAGATTTAGGTCCACACACATCCTAATGAGATATCCCAACATTAATTACACTATGAAAATTAAGTGCAGAAGTCGGCCAAAAGATCCAACTTCAAAAACACAACTCGGTAAGGAAGCCAACTAAGAACTGAAACAAATTGGTGAAAAGTCAACCAAGTACAGAGACAACTTGGTGAAAAACCATTGAGACCCATTGGTAAAGCATGCTAGAAACAAGTTACCGAGCCTGAGTGGAGAACAAACAAGTCTTCAAATGAGCAAGAAAAAGAAGTTACTGAGCACTTTACCGAGTAGTCTCCAACAAGATACTGAACCAAAACAAACATATTTTTTAATGATACATGATTTACAAGAACCCAAGATGCTCCTACATCACTTTTCATCATCTAATTTCCTCAATACAATGTGAGATGTTCAAGATGCTCTTCTTTTTTTATACTAAAAATCAATATGTCATCTAAATAAACAACTACAAACATACCAATATAGTCCTTTAAGACTTCATTTATTACCCTCATGAATGATCTAGAGGCATTTTTACCCCAAATGGCATAACCAACCACTCATATAACCCCCATGTAGTTTTTAAATCTATCTTCCACTCATCTCCCTCCTTGATTCTTATATGGTGATAGCCACTTTTAAGCTCTATCTTGGTAAAGTACTTTGAACCCCCTAAAAAATACATAAGGTCTTCAATTCTCAGAATGAGGAACCTATACCTGACAGTGATTCTATTAATGGCTATGGATTCATTACATAACCTCCATGTTCCACCTTTCTTGGGTGCTAAAATAGTGGGAACTACACAAGGACTAATGCTCTTCCTGTTTAACCCACTATCTAAGAGTTCTTTGATTTGTTTGGCCACTTCTTCATTCTACTGAGATGTCATCTTATATGCTTCATTATTTGGAAAGGAAGCTCTTTGTATAAAGTATATCTGATGGCTTATAGCTCTCGGTGGTGGCAAAGCAATAGATGTCCCATCACTTACTATGTCTATAAATTTATCCAACAAAACTTGCACCTCTTCTCATATTTCTACCTTTCTTGCTACCTTTTCTTCCTTAAGCTTCAATACTAAAGAAAATCCTACCCCATCACCTTTGTTGAGGGTATTTAAAAACTCTATTTTTCCAACTAATAGGACTTTAGGGCCAGTATGTTTAATTTTTTCCTCATATATTATGGACTAGATTCTAAAGGTAACCCCATCCTTTTGAAATGAAAAAGAATTCTTTACCTCATCATGGATTGCTTGCCTATCATATTCCATGGTCTACTTAGTAAGAAATGACATACATCCATGGGTAACACATCACAAATCACTTTATGCTTATATCCTCCTATGGTAAACTCTACCCAATCCTATTCATTGACTAGTACATGTTGTCCCTTGTTCAATCAAGTGACTCTATAGGGATTAGTATGAGAGATTATTTTCAATTTTAACTTCCCAACTGCTGCCTCTAAGATAATATTATCTATGGAACATGAGTCAATGACAACTTTAGATACCTTGCCCAAAATTTTTCACTTGATTATGAATAGTGACCTCCTCTGGCTTGGTTCCTCCTTTATTAGATCTTTGATCAGGATTCTCCTCAATATGAGATTCTCTCCAACCTCTGAATCCAAATTCACCTCTAGTAACTTTACACTTGTAGTGTCTTCTTGGATATAATTAACTCTTCTATCCCCTCCTTGAGATGATGAAGCCTTATCTAGACATCTATATGTAGGGTGTCCGATTTGATGACAGTTATAACACTTCATGGTGGATAAGTAGTTTCCTCTTCCTAACCCTACAGGTGTACCCGTGCTACTACTAGATCCCCTTCCTCTTTAGTTTCCTCTTCCACTGGAATCCCTACTCTTCTATTTCAACTTGGATTACCCTTGGGACCTCTAGTTTGTGCTCCTTTCAAAAAAACCACCTCTCTGTCCTTTTCCATCTTTGCCTCTACCTCTGCCTCTGTGATTCTACTCCTGCTTCCTTTTTCTCTATGCTTCCACTTTTAGTGACAACTAATAGCACCTTTGTACTATAGTGGGACTCAAAAAACTAATATCTTCTTGTATGTTCCATCTTAGACCATTCAAGTATATTTCCACCTTGATACTCTCCTCTTATGCAACACCAGATTTCAAAAAAAATGTTTGGAATTCCTCTATATAGGCAGTGACATCAAGATCTCTCTGAATCAAGTTTTGTCTCTTTCTATGCAACTAAATAATCTTTTGGTATGTAAGTTTCTTTGATCTTTCTTACCATACCTTGCCATGTAGCAATAGGATTATTTCCCTCCTTTCATCTCTCTATTTGGACAAATTTCCACCAAGTTAAAGTAGCTCCCCTTAGCCTAGACTTGGCTACCATCACCATTTGTGCCTCACTTACATCACCACACTCAATGTGACTCTCTAGACCCTCTATCCATTCCATCATCGTATCTGGTTCCATCTTTCAAATAAAGAGTGGAACCCCTTCCAATGTATTTCCTCACATGGATTTGAGAGCTGTAAGAAAGGGCTGTTCTTGTAGAACAGGGTTAGGTTTAGGGACTACATCTTCCTCTCATATAGATTTATCTTTCTCTTCTTGCTCAGTTATCTTCAAACTTACCTCCTCAATCTTTACTTCTGCGAGAAATAATGGGAAGTATGTATTGAGAGGGGAGGGGTGAATCAATACCTCTAAAACTTTTATCTCTTTTAACCTTTATCCATTGTGTAACCAATTGCATAACCAACCATCTATTCTTTACTACCTTTGTGTGAGATATATCAATTCATAAACTTTAATAAAATATGTAAAAATTCATGAAGGTAATTGACACATAACACAAGATATGGTAATGTAGAAAACCCCCATTAGAAGGTAAAAACTGCGGTGGGGATGGCCCCCCAAAAAACTTCACTATCTGCAGATTGGAAGGGGCCAGTTAAGGCTTACAATTTAATCACTTCTGATGATCTACCCTATTAGGAGTATTATGTGGAAACTGGTTAAGGTCTACTCTATTAAGAGATTTATCAACACTGTTTAGTGTGCACTCGGTTAAGAGTTTTACAATATGATTTTTAAATCCACCTTTCTTGAAATGATTTCTTCTATTTTCTACACTTGTTAGAATGTAGAAAAAAATACTCATTGAACTGAGTGTATGGAATCTACAATTGTTGATTACAGATCCATTCAAGATTACATGTATAAATGGATCACCTAATGTGATTGATTAATACCTCTAATGCTTGGTAGCCTTTGTTCTTGGTTCTTGATAACCAAATTCATCTTTTTTTGTTCTTCTTCTTGAAAATCTCATCCATAGATGTGCTGCTAGGATACATTCATCCTCTCATCCTCTCTAAATGAATGATTACAACATCTATTTATAACATAGATTGACCTAATTAAGTTTCATGTATTACAAAACTAACTCTATGATCAAAGGTTTACAACTTGACCTTGATCTCCTAGTCTATATGTTTTTAATCAGTTAAACTGATTAAAACAATTACAATAATATTTCTTGTTCCTCAAGAAATAGATTTAAAAAAAATCAAAACTCTAAATATAGAACTTGAGTGTTTTATCTGACGTGGAAGTCAGATCCACTTTTCTCAGGATATAGATGACTTTCGGTGTCTGATACTTGTTTTTCTCTAAAGTCAGTTTGACTGTCTTTCAATGTTCCTTTGTTGAACTGTCTGTCAGGTTCCTCTCTTGTCTATTCTCTTAGTTTGCATTGTATTCTTCTCATTGGGTTCCACTATCGGTTTACACTACAAAACTTGTGTCGTCGGGTTTCCCTTTACTTAGCAATTTTGGTTTGAACTGAAACCTAACTTTCAGTGTAGTGTAATGGGCAGTTCAAAAAATATTTCTCTTTATATACTAATGGAAAAAATTATGTCATCAATCTCCCCCTTTGACTTTAGTATCAAAAACTGATATGTGCAAATTACTAAAGTGTTTAGTATGTACACCATGTATATAACTTAGTCATTTAATGAATCCCTCTATGCATATGCTGGTATAGTATAGTATATGTGTATGTACATATTATTTTTCTTTTCCCCTTTTTACTATATGCTTTGTACATATCATTTTCCTTTTCCCCCTTTTTTAATAGTAAGGGAAAATGTGTATACCTATAGCTTATCAAAAATATGAGAGTGAGAGGTCTTCATTTCCTCCATTATCTTATCCCATTTCTCCTTGAGATGCTCAAGAGCCATATGCTCTAGTGTGATCCTGGCATGCATGTCGTAGATGCTGTCTACTATAGACATCTCGAGAGTGGCAATTAGCTATCTTACCAAATGTATGTGTTGTTGCAGAAGTGTGAGGTTTGGTAATAGTTGAGCTTGTAGCTCAGTAACCTCTTCTCAAAACTGTGATTCTACTTCCCAAAGTTATTTACTTAACCCTTTGATCTCTATTATCTTCTCATAATGCAATTTGATTGCATTTCCATCTGTGATTAGACTCTGAGCACTTACATTTAGATTGGAATTGATCTTTTCAATCTTATCATTATTTTCCTTTGTAAATTTTCCTAAAGTGCATAGCTTTTAAATTAAGGAAATAGCTTCAGCAATGATTGGATCTAATTCATTTATCATTTATGAAAGCTTTACCTTATTTTGTGCCACTTCTTGGCTGATCTTTTTTGTTAGTTTGTATTGAAAATTCTATTGTGTTTCTTCCTCAATAGCCTTTTCTGCATCTATATTCTGAGTAGTGTTTTCTTTAGTGAGAATGACAAGTTGATCCAGAATGAGGGCATTGAGATCAACATCAATGTTGGGAACTATCTAATTTAAGATATCCCTTGTGGTCTCCAATATTAAGGAGTCTAGGTGCTGCTTTTTAAGCTTTTCTTGCAAAGATTTTCTTTCATAGATTTCTCCATATTATTGGAGTGATTCAAAATCTAAAGTAGTTGGATCACACTTTGGCATTTCAATGATTTCATCAAGTATGAGCTCGAACTTGTTCTTTTTTGTTTTCTTCTTCTTCTTTTGTGATCCACCTATATGTAAAACCATAGCCAACTTTTCTACTTGGTCTAATGTGCTACTTGAAGGATTTTGTGGTGTTGTACCTTTTTCTCATTGCTTGGTGTTTGCCTTTCGGTTATCTAAGGACGTCTCCTTATCAATCTTTGGTGTATCTACAACATCGCCTTTGGTGTCCCATGGCATGGTATCAAATGTCTTATCTTGCTCATCTTTCTCTATTTTCACTTCATCTACATCTTTCATTTGTGCATCTTTTTTGGTGTGATCTTCATCTTTTTGTTCTCCACCGATGACTACTTATTCATTGGTTGTATCCTTCTTTTCATCATATCTATCTTTCTTCTCATCATTTCCCTTATCTTGGGTATGCTTGCATCGGGCTCGGGGGTCTTCTCCTTCTACGATATAATATTGAATGGAATCTGGCCCAGTATGTGTACCTGTGCAAGATCTATTGTAGTGTTCTGTTCATTGGTTTGGTCCTTGACAACAGTGACATCTTCATCTTTCTGAATCTCATCTACAGGATCTCCTCCAGTAATATCAATAATTGTAATGTCCGGCCATGTTTCATCTGCAACATCCATATCCTTGTAGCTTGTTGTGTTTAATTATTCTTTTTCCAATTCCACTGTTATGACATCTTCAGTGTCATTTATCAGGATATGCTCTAGGCTAGGTTTAGTCGGAGAGTCATCATTGTGTGGCTCATTTTTGAGAGGTAATTTTCTCTTGGAGCTTGCTTTTTAGTAGGTGTATTGAGTATTTTACTCCAAATTTTGTTACTATCCTTCTCTATCTCTATAAGCTTTCCCTGTAGAACCTTGTAAGCTCTCATATTGGGTGAGAACTCCTTTACATGTTTCTTCACCATCTCCTCAATTCCTTCTATTTTGGATTTAGGAGGCATAAGAGAAACTACGACTCTTTCCCTTATCTCCTTCTCATTATTCAATGCATAAGTCCATCTGGAAGATAATATTCATATAAATCTTTTGGCATTTTGTTATGAAATTGTAATGGTATATATTTAAATATACTCATCATTGTGATAATTTCCTCCTCAATCTTGTTCTGGTCCATAGGGTCCAGAGTTAGCCATCTGATGTAACTACAAGTCTTTCTTTGTACCCTACCTTCCTCTAAGGTATCCTATTGGTAAATTTTTTACCTATTAGAGTTCTTGACTAACCCTAACCTTCCAAGGATTCTTTCTCGAAGACCATTCTCCTTTCAACTTGCACACATCAACAAAGAAACCAAAACATACATCACCTAGCACATTGGAGCTCTTCTTGCCCCTTCTTCAGTAATTTGATCCAACATGAACAAGAACACTTCTATATGGGGAGGTAGGATTTTATTATGTAAATGTGATCTATTCCAACACCCTCAAACACCATTCTCACTAGAACACAAAATGAGTTCCAAGAAACATACAAAATTCACCCAAAACAAGGCTACAAGCAATTAGGCCTAATTAGGCTCTTCTTCTCAAATAAATTTAAATAAACCTTAACAAGATGGAAAATTGAACTTTTATCCTAACACCCTTTATAAAGACCTAAAATATTTCCTAGGTATTGTCCCCCCAAATTGTCTGTACAATGGCTTCCTAGAAACAAGGCTAAAATTAGGGGTTTCAAAGTACACAAAGCATATCCATTAGAAAATTTGTTTCCACCATTAAGGATCCTTGACCAAACCTTACCATTTAATTTGGGACTCCACCACACATGTATCTACCTCTCCACAATCTCTGATTGAAGCTATTAATGCCTTCAATCCTCCTTATCACCTCTGTACTTCTCTATGATCCCTAGCCATGCAACTATGGCTCGCCTAGGATATCACTTCAAAATTAGCTTTCTTGACTTCCAGGGCTCCTCCATCACTATACAATATGTACAAGGAGTCATCTCCCTAATCCAAAAGTCCCATGCAAACTGCACGATGGGAAGAGGATCTTTGACTCCATTTGAAGAAGTTACTTGGTTTAGACCAGCGACTGTCTTAAAACAAAATAAATTTACAAATATAAATAAAATCACAAAAAATGATAATCTACCACCACAAATAATCTCAAAAGGAATGACTTCAAATTATTCATCCATTACAGTAAGCAATCTAATCCATTAAAACACAAAATTCTCAGAAATTGTAAAACTTAAACTGTTTCTTCAATTACAGAGTTCGTACACAAACTTTGAAAAATTAACCAACACCTTGAAAAGGTTGAGGGAGGTCTTATATAGTTGAACATGACCCTATAAAAATGGTTTCAGATAGTTAGAAACCTCAAATTCTTGAAAAGACATTATTGCAAGAAATGTTGTCAATGTTGTTTATGACAACATTGACAACTTTTACAACTTTTGTCAATCTTGCATAAAACATGGTCCAACACCTAAAAAAATTAACCAATTGAATACTTAAGCTAAGTAGAGATAAAATAGAACTCCTAAACCCTTCCTCATCTAATTTTACCCCTGAATGGATCACTTCCACTATTGCCCCAACATTGGCAATATGAACATAAATGAGCAACTTTGGACATTGTTTGGAAAGAAAGACACTAAAGACCTAATAAGACCTCCTTATCTAACGCAAAAAATATTAGGGCTCACCTAGTCCTATTATTCCACTAGTGGTGTGGCCTGGACCACTACAAGAAAAAAACAACTTAGAAGCCCTAGGTTACATGTTAGCCCTACCTAGGTGCTCCTGCACCATACTCCCCCACAAAGGAAAGTTATGTCACTCCTTTGGAAAACATGTCTTCAGAGATGCCCAACTTCTTGAATTCTATTTCTCCAATCCGTGAGGCCTCAGATTCAGGCCTATCCTTCCACTTGATGAGGTGCTCCATGTACACCTTATGCCTTGTAGAATTCTTCACTCTTGAGTCTAGAACTCTCTCAGCTTCTAACTGTGTCTTGGGAGGTAATACAGTAGCCTCAACATCACTACTAATCCCTTGACTACTTTGACCCCTCTCATCTATCTGCCCTTTGGATTGGATCAATTCTTGTACATTAAACACAAGAGATGTGCTCAAATCTAAAGGTAAGTCTATTTTTTATGCATTAGCCCCACCCTCTTCATCTGCAGTTTAGTAGGGAAACCTTTCTGTAAATTGGATTTGTTCAAATGAACCATCACATAGTCACCTACCTCAAACTAAATGTCTCTCCTCTTTTCATCAACCTTGGCCTTCAAATTTTGTGTACTATCTTGTATGGTCTTCTTGACTTGTTCTTGGATCTCCTTCATGGTTTGAGTGAAGTCCTCAGCATGACCACTCCTGTACTCCATGCCTCCAAGATCCCTAAGTTCACACACACCTCTTGGGTGCATCCCATAAACTATCTCAAAGGGGCTTCTCCCTATGGTTTTGTTCTTGCTATCATTATAAGCATACTTTTCTTGGGGAATGACCACATCCCATGTCTGACCATACTCTTTAGTTAGGCACCTCAATAGGTTACCCAACACTCTGCTGACCACCTCAGTTTGGCCATCTATCTGAGGATGGTAGGCTGAACCAAAAGAAAGATTAGTACCCAATATTTTCCACAATGTTATCCAGTAATGGCTCATAAATTTCACATCCCTATCTGATACAATACTTAGGGGAAAACCATGGATTATCAAAATCTCCTTAAAGAACAAATGGGATATGTGGCTAGCATCATGAGTAGTCTTGCAGGGAATGAAATGTCCCATTTTGCTAAATCTATCAACCACTACATAATTGCTATCATATCCTTGCTTTGTTTTGGGTATACCTACTATGAAGTCCATGCTCACACACTCTCATGGCCTATTAGGGCTGGTAAAGGTTGGTACAAACTTGCATTTCTTATTCCTCCTTTGGCTTTCATGCATATTACACACTGCTGAACATATCTAGTAACATCTCTTACCAACTTTGGCCAATGGTAGAACCTTTTCACAAGCTCCAAGGTTTTTTTCCTACCAAAGTGACCACTCAAACACCCATTGTGTTTCTCCCCCATGGAACCTATTGGTACAGACAATTGATTACCCTTAAATAATAGTCAATTTTGCAAAGTAAAATAAGAAAAATTGCTATGGAAATGATTCTGAAATTTAGTACACACTTTGTAGGCTTCACCAAAGTCTTCATATTCCTTGTAGAGATCTTTAAATATATCAATTCTAATGCTATTCAAATAAACCTCTAGGAATCTCAACAATCTCCTTCTTAGTGCATCTACAACCTTGTTTAATTGCCCTTTCTTGTGCTTAATTATAAATGTGAATGCTTGCAAATATTCCATCCATTTTATATGTCTATTACTTAGTTTCTCCTGAGTATTAATATAACTAAGGGATTGGTTGTTAGTAATCACAAAAATTCTTTGGGTAATAGATAATGTCTCTACTTTCTAAGTGACTGAACTAAGGCATATAGTTCCAAGTCATAAGAAGAGTATTTATTCTTAGCTTGATTCAATTTCTCACTAAAGAAGGCTACCAACCTATCTTCTTGGCTTAACACAACCCCTACTGCCATCCCACTTGCATCACATTCAATAGTAAATAGATTCTCAAAACTATGCAACTTTAAGATGGGTTGTGTGGCTACTTGTTTCTTCAACATCTCAAATTCTTTATGTGCTTCTAAGTTCCACCTAAACTTAGTTGTTACCCCACAATTGATAGTATCTAACAAAGGTGCACAAATACCACTAAAATTTCTAATAAATTTACTATAAAATTGGGATAAGCCATGGAAAATTCTTACCTCTGTGGCTATGGTAGGTGGTGGTCAATTTAGTGTAGCTGCAACTTTATCTTGATCCATCTTCAATGACCCTTTGGACACTACACACTAGTAAATTTCACCCTGTTTTTTGACGAGAAATAGTCAAAATTTCTACACAAATTGGTCAAATAGGCGACCAAAAATGTCATCGCTCTTTTTGAGTTGATTAATCGACATGACAAATTATAGTCAAAATTTTGACCATACAAGTGGTCAAATTATCCACTGAATCAATCCCATGGAACTGGAAGAATAAGCCATCGAATGCATAGCATTCTCATCGATTCTATTACTGTAGAAGGTCAAAATTGAGACCATTGGTCAGTAGAAATATCCACTAATGTTCATCGAAGTGGTCGTTGAATGCATAGCATTCTCGTCATGCATGCTAATGTAAAGGTTGAAATTGAGACCATTGGTCAGTATAAATATCCCCCAATGTTCGTTGAAGTGGCTGTCGAATGCATAGCATTCTCATCATGCATACTAATGTAAAGGTCAAAATTGAGACCAATTATCAGTATAAATATCCACCAATGTTCGTCGAAGGGGTCATCGAATGCATAGTATTCTCATTGCACATACTGATGTAAAGGTCAAAATTGATACCATTGGTTAGTAGAAATATCCACCAAAGTTCATCGAAATAGCCGTCGAATGCATAGCATTCTCGTCGAACATTATAATGCGTCTAGGTTGAAAAAGCGACCAATACTAACTTTTGGTTAAAAAAATGTGACCAGAAATGTGACATTTAGAAGATGGCATTGCTGACGATTTGAATTGGCAGATTTGGGAGAAAGGCCTTGAAGACTAGGAATCCTAGGCACATGATGGGGAGCTTGACTTAGATGCATTTTCTCAAAAGAAGGGTCCCATGGAAGAGAAAGAACCACCTCTTGAGATGTCGATACCATTATTACCATTCCAAAAGGAGTGGCTAGCTTGGAGTCTAAAGTAAGAATAATATGAACTTAAAGGTGGCATGCTTGCAGATGAAATGGGAATGCGAAAAACAATTCAGGCAATATCCCTTTTTCTATGTAATCATGACCTGCGACTGAAGGCACCTCTTATTGCAAACTCATCTAAGGTGTCAAACATTGAAGTGGGGTATAGTAGAAAATCAAAGGTTCTGCCTCAGATAAAAACCACACTTGTTGTTTGTCCAATGGTAGCAGTTATCCAATGGAGAAATGAGATTGCAAGGTTCACAAGTGAAGGAAGCACTAAAGTTGTGGTTTATCACAGTGCTAATAGATGTAAAGATTGCAAGGTTCACAAGTGAAGGAATGCAATTAAGAAATATACACCCAAATAAATGTACCTGAAAGAGGACATTACTAGGTTCCACTCCTTAAAAATGGATGCACATCGAAAATCAAAGAGAGTCTAATAGGGACAAATGAACCTCCAAAACCTGTGAAATGAATTAGGCAGTAAGAATTTTGTTTCTTCCCTTCCAATTTCAACAAATATGGAACATATTTTTATCCCTCGCCACTTAAGTATATAAAAATGATCTTATTTTCATCAATATTCATTGCAATAGCAGTCATATATTTTATACCTGATTTGCTAAACCATGGAGAGGCCCCACTAAGCCATTCATACAAGCTGCAAATGCAAGATATGGATATGCCAGTGGACTCCCAACCTAGAAACCAATTCATCAAGAAGAATGTCAATAATAAATAGATACAAATAAGACATAAACATTAATCAGTAATGCACAAATAATGTTTGAAGGAATATCACTTCACTAT
>MU224676.1:1137108-1168767 GCA_018584345.1 Thuja plicata | reverse complement strand
AATGGAAGGATCTCATTTATTGGAGATGTTCAATAAAGCAGGACAAACACAAAATGATCAAGGTTATTCATTAGAAGGTGTGAATAATGGTCTTAACAAGAAGTTGGAAATATAATTTAGATTACATGCTCCTCCATCCAATGCAATGATCATCTAGTCTTTACGGATTTGAAAGTCAGGAATCCATCACATCAGCGACACAAATGGATCGTGTAACCTTAATGGTTTTGAATCTTACCCACTAATATGACAGTCAGCTACAGGGCCATAGTGTATGTAACGAGAGGTGTCATATTGTCTTTCAAAGAGATGGATATGCATGGAACATATCCAATTATTATATTGCTTCAACATTTCTTTGTTTCATTCACCGCATATACCAACTAGGGCATCGACCAAGAAGCAACTTTAACACTCTGCATGATTCTGAGTGTTTGGTATATGCACAAACATTACCCTAACTTGTCTTTCAACCCATGACATTGGAAATCTCATGGTGAAATTAAAAGTTAGGGCCGGACTTCATATCAGAGCCGAGGATAATGGGTTTTGAATACTGGTCTAATAGAGTCCAAGTGAATTTAAAACAAAACTAGATAAACAAAATCAAATGGATTTAATCATGTGACTGTAACAGTCAAAGGTATTTTTTTATTCCACACTTACTGTGTAAGATGAAGACCATTTAATTAAATGGCGGCTAACTGTGAATGCATTAAAGGGATTTAAAATGAGACCTTAATTCTTCTACTGGTTTCGTAACACACAACATACAGACTGTTCAAGCACATACCTGATGTTGTAGATACATAATGAATCTTACAGCCACATATGCCAAATAGATTAATAGGGTTATTAAATCCCTCTATTCATTAATGTGTTGATAACATAAAAAGATGGAATATGCTATTAAACTTGGGTGCTAGATATGCTGCTAGCGTAGGGTCTAGCTCTTCACGATCTAGAATAAGCTCCGTTCCTATATCCCTTGGTGTGTAGCTTAGAAGATGGAAATCCTTCGTGTGCTATAGTACTCCTTCGCACGCTGCAACACTTCATATAATTTGCTCGTAAAAATGAAATGAGAATTGAAATATTTTTGTTAAAGTTATATGCCCGTGTTTGTCGATATTTTGACTGACATGGTATTGGTCAAAATTTTGACCAACAGGGGCATGGATTAAAAAAAAACAATTTTTTCCTTCTATAATCCGACCAACCTAAACCTTTTTAATTAATGGTCGATAATTTTGGTAGAAAAATGATGTCAAATGTACTAGTGACAAAGCCCAAGTATACCAATTCTTGATTGAAGAACTCACATTTCTCAAGATTGATAGCCAACTTCTCTTCATGTAACCTCTACAACACAACCTCTACATGCCTGATATGCTCCTGTTTTGTCTTACTAAATATCAGTATATCATCAAGATATACAACTACAAACTTCCCTGTGAATTCCTTGAGCACTTCATTCATGAGCCTCATGAATGTGCTCGGAGAATTTGTGAGGCCAAATGGCATCACAAGCCATTCATATAATCCATCTGTGGTCTTGAATGTTGTTTTCCATTCATCCCCTTCTTTCACCCTGATTTGGTGATAACCACTTTTCAAATCCAACTTGGTGAAGTACATTGCCCCTCCAAGGCAATCCATGAGATCCTCAATCCTAGGTACAGGGAACCTATACCAGGATTGCACATGGGCTTATACTCTTCTTGATCAAGCCTTGATCCAAGAGTTCTTGTATGTGCCTTTCCACTTCCAAATTTTTATCAAGGGTAAGCTTATAAGATACCTTATTAGGCAAAGATGCACCAGGGACAAAGTCTATCTGATGGCTTATCACCCTTCTAGGAGGTAAGGTTGCAGGAGTGCCATCACTTACTATGTCTTTATACTTCTCAAGAAATTCTTGTATCTCTAATGATAATGGCTCCTTGACTGGCTTCTCTTCTTCCTTAGGTCTTAGCACAATAACATACCCTTCATTCTCATCATCCCTGAGATCTTTCACAAAGTCCTTTCCACTACACAACATGATGTTAGGAGTCTTGGGCTGTGGCTCCTCCTCTTCTAACAGAGAGTGAATCTTGAAAGTTTTGCCTCCCTTCTTGAATGTGATTAAATTCTCCTTCCCATCATACATTGCCCCATTGTTAAATTTCCAAGGTCTTCCTAATATAAAATGACAAGCATCCATTGATAGGATGTCACACAATAGTTTGTCCTTATACCCTACTATAGATAATTCAATCCATGTCTTCTCATTCACCAATACACTTTGGCCTTTGTTTAACCAAGTCACCTTATAGGGATTTACATGGGGTAGTTTGGTCAACTTGAGTTTGTTGACTGCCTCCTTTGAGATGATATTTTCTGTGGAACTAGAGTCCACTATCACCTTATAAACTTTGCCAAGGATCTTGCATCTTATCCTAAAAAAATCCCTCCTATGCTTGGGTTCATCCTTAACTAGTTGTCTTATCAAAACTCTCCTAAATATTAGGTTTTCACCCATCTCTAAATCTAGATGGTCAATCTAAGGGGCTTGGACACTTTAAGTGTCCTCATGAGCATAGGCCACTCTCTTATCATGATTTGAAGTAGTAGACTTATCAGGGCATCTATATGATGGGTGGCCTAATTGAACACAATTGTAACACTTCATAATTGAAAAGTATGAGTTACTTCTACCCCCTCTTCCTCTGCTAGGACCTCCTTGATTACCCCTACCTCTGTTATAGCCCCCTCTTGGAGTGCTTTCAGTATTATGCTTTTTCAGTTTGGTATCACCTTGTGTCCTTTTCTCATTTACTCTACCTTGATAGCCTCCTCTTTGACCCATTTGGTCACTTCCTATACCTCTATTCTTGACATTAGAGTCACATTTATTCCTATTCTTTTCATCCACCCTTAGTGCTAATTGATGACACCTTTGAACTATGGTTGGTGTCCACAAACTAATCTCTTCTTGGATGTTCCATTTCAATCCACCCAAGTACCTAGCAACCTTGATTGATTCCTCTTCTTGTTGCTTAGACCTACGCCACAATCTCTGGAATTCCTCTATATAAGAGGCCACATCCAAGTCATTTTGCTTCAAATTTTGTCTATTCCTATGAAGTTGAATCTCATAGTCCTCTGGAAGATAATTCTCCTTTTTCTTGGTCACCATTTCATTCCAATTGGCTATCGGTTGCTTACCCAATCTAACCCTCTCATCTTGAAGGTATTTACACCATGTTAGGGCTGACCCTCTGAGTCTTGATTTGGCCACCTTTAGCTTCTGTGCCTTTGTGCCTCTATCACCCCTTCACACTTGAAATGGTTCTCATTCCTTCAACCCAATCCATCACTGCCTCAATATCCATCTTCCCACTAAACATGGGTATCCCTTCCAATGCTTTTACACCTAATTCTTTGATGGCCTTCAAGAATGGCTCTTCATTCAGTGGTGGGTTTAGTTAAGGGATAATGTCCTCCCCATCAATATTTTTACCTCTATCACTGCTTTCCACTTCTCTACTCCTAGCTGCTGCATTAACAAATTCTTCTAGCCTTATCCTCATTCATTCTAAGGCTTCTTCAAGGAGTCTGTTCTTCTCCTTTTTTTCATCCACCTCTTTAGCTAGCTCTGCTTTAGTCACCATGCTTGACTCTCCCATTGATTCACCAGTAGCTACAGACATACATAGTCTTCCCAAGTCTTTAATATGCTCTAATACCTATCTGATGTAACTACAAGTCTTTCTCTGTACCCTACCTTCCTCTAGGGTATTCTATTGGTCACTTATTGACATATTAGGGTTCTTAACTAACCCTAACCTACCAAGGCTTCTTTCTCCGTGATCCTTCTCCTTCCAACTTTCACACATCAATAAAGAAACCAAAAGATACATCACCTAGCTCATTGGAGCTCTTCTAGCCCCATCTTCAATAATTTGGTCCAACATGATCAAGAATACTTCTATATGGAGAGGTATGCTTCTAGGATGTAAATTTGACCTATTCTAACACCCTTAAACACCATTTTCACTAGAACCCTAAACGAGTTCCAAGAAACATAAAAAATTCACCCAAAATAGGGCTACAAGCAATTAGGCCTAATTAGGCTCTTTTTCTCAAATAAATTTAAATAACGCTTAACAAGATGGAAAATTGACTTTTGATCCTGAAACCATTTATATAGACCTAAAATATTTTCTAGGTCTTGTCCCCTCAAACTGTCTGTACAGTGGCTTCCTAGAAACAAGGCTAAAATTAGGGGTTTCAAAGCACACAAAGCATATCCATCAGAATATTTGTTTCCACCATTAGGGATCCTTCACCAAGCCTTCCCATTGAATTTGGGACTCCACCACACATGTATCTAACTCTCTATAATCTCTGATTGAAGCTACCAATGCCTTCAATCCTCCTTATCACCTTTGTACTTCTCTATGATCCCTAGCCACGCAACTCTGGATCGACTAGGGAATCATTTTAAAATTATCTTGATTGACTTATAGGGTCCCTCCTTCACTATATGATATTTTCAAGGAGTCATCTCCCTTATCCCAAAGGCCCGATCAAAATCCACGGTGGGAAGAGGATCTATGACTCCATTTGCAGAAGTTGCTTGGTTCAGACCAGCGACTGTCTTAGAACAAAATAAATTTCAAAATCTAACTAAACTCACAAAAAATACTAATCTACCACCACAGAAAATCTCAAAAGGAACTACTTCAACTTATTCATCCATTACAGTAAGCAATCTAATCCATTAAAACACAAAATGCTCAGAAATTGTAAAACTGCAACTATTTCTTCAATTACACAGTCCGTACAAAAAATTTGAAAAATTAACCAACACCTTGAAAAGGTCGAGGGAGGTCTTATATAGTCAACCATGAACCTATCCTGATGGTTTCACATAGTTAGAAACCTCAAATTCCTGAAAAGACATTATTGCAAGAAATGTTATCAATGTTATCAATGACAACATTGACAACTTTTTTCAATCTTGCATAAAACATGGTCCAACACCTCAAAAAATTAATCAATTGCACACTTAGGCTATGTAGACATCAAATAGGTCTCCTAAACCCTTCCTTGTCCAATTTGACACCTGAATGGATTATTTCCACTATTTCCCCAGTTGGTGTCTTTATATGTCGCAATAAAAAAAACAACAACCTCTTCTTCTTATGTTTGTTTTACAGAGGAGCCACCTCCAAATACTGGTTCATGTAAGAAAAGGACCAAATAACAAGCACTCTATCCTATAATTATAATATTTAGGTCCTGCTACACCAAGGGGGGATACCCTACAATACCTTATGATATTTCTTATATGGTATTATCAAGCAGTAATCTCACAATGACTCAACATAACCGGGAGATACTAGATAATTTGGCTAATTACCCATTGAACATCAACCATGTAATGGAGCAAGAGATAGGAATTCACAAAAAACTTGCAAAAATGTAAACTTAATGGAATTTAATGTTTGATTATAGGAAAACACAACCTATATGCAACTAGATATGCAATAGTACAGAACTTGTCAACTTTAGATCAGTGCTTTATCCATTGGGCTACACTCTGACTTAGATACAATATACTGAAATTGTTATTCATAAAAAATTCTTGATCATAATACAATTATCCCAAAGCCCCACTACTAATAGAATCCTAGCATATGTCAAATAAATCTATGCATTAATCAGAGCCTAATTTAATCTGATCCTAGATCAAAAATCTCAAATAAGTACATAAACATAGGGAAAGACTATGCTAATGAATCAAAAAATTCATAACTCACAAGACACATAACAAAGGAGAGATTGGAATCATGATCTTTGTATTAAATTCAAAGAATCATATTTCAGCATACAAAAAGTACTCAGAGATAACCTCTTCAATAACCTGCAAAAGATCTCTCAGCTTTATTTCTAATTTCTTACAACTATCTAGTACAAACTATACTATATTCCCTCTTTGACTGAAACTTTACAAATTGTTTTCAATCCAAATTTTCCAGCCCTTTCCAATGATCTTGGGAATCCTTTTATATAATAGGCTTTCAACAAGAAAAAAATCATTTGGAATAAGGACAAAACAAATGACTCAGTAAAAAGAAAAAATAACCAATAAAGTGATAACCACTTTTGTTACAATAGATGTTTAACATGTTTTTTCTTCTGACTGCTTGGTACTTGTAACTACTTCAAAGTTGTTTGGAGAAGCCACCTAGAATTTGTTTTCTTTGATATTGGTGATGTAGGATCTTCATCTTTTCCTATCTCATCCAATCTGTGGGGCCTCATTTTCTACTTTCATATTGTCAACTTCTTCTTGATCAACTAAAATGTACTTGTCCTTCCAAGAGGTAAACACCTCATCACTTGGCCAAGCGAAGCTAATGAATTCATCCTTTTTTCTATTGAAATAATTCTTGTTGACACTTGCCTTCTCAATCTCTTATGACCAAAATTCAAAAAATTCTATGGCTTTACCTACTATCTAAACAGTTTGAACAAACAACAGTGTGATTTCTAGAGTAATAATGCTATTGGTTCTTATTGCCAACGCCTCATTCATTTGTCTATGCCATAGTCCTTCATGTTTTATGTCACCACTCTTCTTAAAAAGATTGGGAAACATCTCATATCTATCCTTTGAATATTTTTTCTTCAAATCCATTATCTTCCTAATGACAACGCTCCTTCTTATGTCCCTGTCCATCATCAATTTGACACATTTATAAGTACGAGTAAAAATCATGTCAACATTGTTTTCCCTTTTGGATGTGGTATGAAAGAATTTCAATTCTCATCTCTTTCCCTTCCATATATCCACCATTTGATCCCATTTGTCCTTATATGCATTGTATTCACTTAATATACTGACAATTTTCTTCCCTTGTGAATAAATGGCAATAGGAACTAATTCCTGAGTGCAATGCCTGAGAGTAGAATATATCTTATCATATTACTTCTGTTTCACCCATGCCTTTGCTTCCTTAAATGCTGCAGACTGTTAAACCCAATTCTTCTTTGATTGTTCCATCTCTGTTCTCTTAGCAATAAATCTTGCTTTTTCTTGTTCCAATTCCTCTTGTGTGGTAGGATTTGATGACAGGGGAGAAGGGGGGTAAGTTATGATTGGGCTTGATGATGATGGCTTGTGAGGATTTTGTGTAATCATCCTTGTAGGAACAAATTGAACTATTTTCACGCCTTCAAGGAAGGAAATCTTCTTGTCCTTTTCAATGGACTTGATCATTTCATTGTTATAAGCCTTCATGACTACCTCATATTTTTTCCTCAAGCTTTTGAGTGCATCTTCTTGTTTCTCAGCTACCTTTAAGCTCAATTTTGTTTTTTCTAGAGTGAGGTTAGCTGCTTCTATCCCTTGAGGTGTATGATACTCTTTTTGCCACAAGACTACCTGCGTGTTCATCCTGATCATCTCCATCAATTCTCTTTTTGTCTTTCCTTCTTAGAGACCATATCACCAGTGCTGCATAATCTTCACTAAATCTGGCACCAATTGATGTTCCACTGGTGTGCACTGGTTTGGATTCTTTTCTCATAGCATCAAATATGAAGGCACCAACAAGACCTGATTAAGGTAATATGAGGACTCCTTCTTTCTTTACTAACTACTTGCCTTCTTCAGGGGTGATCTAATAAAACTTTGCCATCATCTCCTATTTTACTTCCTTTTCAATGTCATCCTTGTCTATGTTTGGTTGACCCTCTTGCAAATTCTGACATTTTTCTTTTAAATCATCAATGTGAATTCTCCATAGGAATTGGATTACAGCCATGACCTTAACAAATTCATCATCTGATAAAAACTCATCACTGGCTTGTTTGGTTATAGGATCAAACTCTTTTCCAGCAAATTCTGCTACTATTCAATCCAATGTTGCATGCTTGGGTGCCTCTGGCACTCCTTGTAACTCCCGTGCTATGACAAAAATGTGTCCAGTATTTCCCATCCTCACCAATTGTTCAACATTTCTTTGATCATCCATGTGCAGGGGAGACTGAGAAGGAGAATAGATATAACCCTATTGTTTCCCTTTTCCTTCCACCCTCTATCGTTATGGGGATGGCAATGTTTGGGCACTGGTATCTATTTTCCTTTTTTCCTTTTTCTCAGATGCCTTTTCATCTCTGGGTAGAATTTTTCTATACCCCTTCATTGGTAGACAACATATTTACTTGGTGGGACAACCCTACCCTATGACATTCTGCTCAGAAAAGACTTATCCTTTTCTGGCTCTATTTCCATTACTTTCATTTTCTTCTAATCCAGGCCTTGCATTATTTCCTCAAACATACTCATTAGAGATTCTAATTTCTTTGCCCAAGGTGAGAATTCCTTTAAGGGATGATATGCCCTATCAAAATTATGGATAAAATCTAAAGATTTTTCATAGGCTAACCACTTCTCCTTCTTAATCTCTTGTTCAATGAGATCAAACTCATTCCTTATTACATCTTCTGGGAAATTTAACTGGTGATCTAATGCCAGGAATTTGGTTCTCTTCTTGAACATGTCAATAATAAAACTTCACTATCTACAGACCTTACCACTAATGTTGCTAACTAGTATGGCTCTAGGTATTTGTCAAACTGGGTCCATCCCCCTTTGGTAATGGTAAAATGATGGACTCTTGTGAGGGTAGGAAAAATTATACCTTTCATCTTACCAGTTAAGGTTTCCTATTGAAATCCACCTAGCTATCTAAGAATTTTTTCCAAACCAATCTTGAGTCGCACTCTGTAAGGGAGGACATTTGGAGTTGCCCTGAAACCATAAACCCTAATGACTGTTAAGACAGGGTATAAAATGAAATCACCCCAATTGTGAACAATATTCAATTTTGGAGCATATTCCAATGGTCTCAAAAGTGTCAATACCTCTGCATTAATCCTAGGGTTGTCCTTACATAAAAATTCTCTAAGCCTAGAGGCAAAAGATCTATCAAAATTTATGAAACTGGCCTCTTTCCTGTCCCAAGACAAGTCAATACTCCACAACTGAACAAGCAGCTCTTCATGATCCTAAAACTTGGTGAGATCTATTTCCTCTTTGATGTAATCAACATTATTAAATAAAATCATATGCATCATCATGGAATACCATCCCATTGGACAGACTATCTTAGAATCCTTAATGCCTATGAAATCTTGATGCATCAAGTCAATAATGTAGGTAGCATAATAAAAAATAATAGATAAGTGGGGATGCAAAATTTGAATAATCATAAGCATAAAATGGACAGGTATCATTTTCTCCTCATCCTCTTCTAGTACATGGCACAAGGAACTATACATTCCCCTAGCCTTACTATTAAAATAGTTTAGTTTGAAAGGCTCTGGTGTGTTAGGGCCTACTACAATTAGACCCCCTATCTTGTTGTAATAACCTTTAAAGGTGTCATTCCTGTAGGATTCCTTTTGATTCTGATATACCTCTTTGAAGTGGTCAAAATCTATATCATCCATTTGAAATAAGAGGTCACTCAATTTGAAGACTTGTCTGATTTCATATGTAGTGACATTCAACATTATATTTCCATCTGTATCTCTTAGGGCCTTGGATACTTTATCATATGTTTTGGCTATTACAATCAACAGATCTGTATCCATGAACACTCCAGGAACTATCAACTTGCCTACATCTAGATCCCATATATTACAATCTGGGGAAGGAGCATTTCTCTAGCTATAAGCAGTTTTGAACAAATTTCAACTACTTGTGCTAATCTTGGCATCTTTGGCCCATCTACCCATATCATACAAAGCTTCCCTGACTCTAAAATGAGGTTTTACTTGAACAATTATCTTAATCTGGGTAAAATTTTTTGTAGATCCACTTAATTTTTGTTTAAGGTCATCCTGTACATTTCTATTTTTGTACTCTACATTACCAGTGAATTCAATCCTAGGGGCCATCTTTTGTACTTAGGGCTTCTTACAGGAATAATTACCAAATTATGTAAATAATTTTGTAACTCTTTTAGAATTGAAAACCCTACTGGAAGCATGAATTTTACTATTTCACAGAAGACTTACTCATTCAACAATTTGTCACACAGAGCACGATATTGCTTCAAATTTGATTTTTGTTTCAATAAATTTGATGTTTATGGCAAGATCAAGCTTAAAAAATGAATTATATGGCTTCCTTCAAATCAGTCTTTTGCATTGAATTTTACTGAAGTGGCCACACGCTCTGCAATTAATTCACCTGGTTTGAAATTCGTGGCTTAATGGTTCACTAATGACCATTTTGAGAGCTTTAAATTTAGACCGTAGATCTTCAATAGTATTTCCTTCATCGGGCGGCATTCATTACTTCATGGAAACAACTATTCACTTGGGACATGTGTCAACATGACTTGATCACTTAAATGATAGATCTCAGGCATCTTCTCCATAAGCCATTTAGTCATCCCTCCAATATTTCTTAACCTGGCCACAAGTTACTTTACTCTAAGTTTACTAACTACAGATGCAACTATACCAATTGGGACACACGTCAACACCACTTAATGGCTTAGACATTAGATCTTCCACATCTTTCCTTTAAGTCATTAAGTGAGCTGTTCAATCTTTCTGAAACTAAATCTTCTTTACCTCATCTCTACGCTGTACAGGGCCCACTAATTTCCATGCATCACCATGACTTAATCGCTTATACTTTAGATGTTGATCACTTTGCCTTTAAGCAATTAAGTTAGCTGTCAGATCATTTTGCACTTGGTCTACCTTTAATTCCTTCTTTACGACCTTAGCCAGACCAATTGGGACACCTGGCATCATGACTTAATCGCTTAAATGATAGATCATGCTCACTTTGTCATTAAGCCATCAAGTCAGCCATTAGATCTTCTCTAAATTATTAACCTTTTAACCTGCGATCACCTTTACTGATAATGGAATATATGTCATCATCAGGACACACGGCAACATGACTTAATGACTTACCTAATAGATCTTGCACATCTTTGGGATAAGCAATTAAGTCATCCATTGGACCAAAAACAATATGTCTACATTTTAATCAACAACCGTTCACAACACTCGGGCCCCCCAATTGCGACGCATCTTCACTACTTAATGGATTACACATTAGATGGTGCACATCTTGGCTACAAGTGGTTAAGTTGACTGACAGATCTTTCCACGATTTAATCTATATCAAATTTCCTACAATAAGGCCAACATGTCTCCAGGGACACGTGTTGTTTAGACTTAATGGCTTATAGGATAGATGTCAATCACTTTGACAACAAGGCATTAAGTCAGGTGTCCGATGAAATAGGATCTGCTCACTGTTTAACTGAAACCTTTTCTGATCACCGGACCCGCAAAAAACATGTGTCATTACCACTTAATGAATTATAAGATAGATATCGTGCACCTCAGGATTAAGCCATTAAGTGAGTCGTTAGATCAAAATATACTAGATCAACAGATAGTTATTTAATAAAGTACTTGTAGACTTTAGACTTAGGGATTAATAAAGGACCACGACGTTAGGAAACTTACAAAATATTGAATGTGGACCCTTTTAAAAGAACACATGGAAGACACATGACTTGAGTGGAAAAAAGGTAACACAAAATTAGAAACCACTTCAATGCTTAGGGTTTGAGGACCAAATTTTACACTTAGAAACATGAAAGAAAGGGTTTAAAGAATTTACATAAGAGCCTCTTGCAAAAATACACCAAGGACTCGTTGCTTTGAAATTTTTTTTATCAGACCTAACAATGTCTCTTTTTGGGGATGAATATCTCTTGCAGGTATTGCAAGAATTTAGAATCTCAGGGGGATCAGACGAACCTACTAGAAAAAAACTACTCACACAACAGGAAAGAAAACTAAACTAAGACATAAAGAACACACTTGCAAAAACACACTATATACACAATCCTAATATTCATGGATAATTAGACTTCTAGAGAAGTATAACTTAGAGAACTGTCCATGAACTGGTAGTTCTAAAATGATTCTAGTAAGATATTTTAATAAATAAGAATTTTTCCCATACCTCTCATGGACAATATAAGGTCCCAGCCAGATTGGTTCAAATTTTCCATGTTTTCATTTATCCTCTAATCTAGCATTCCACATCAAGACATAGTCTCCAACATCAAATTGTCTTGAAACTTCCTTTTTTTCATTCAAGTTTTTTACCTACAATTGAAGTTTAGCATTCTTCACAGAAGATTCCCTCCTGGCTTCATCCAATTCCATGAGGTCATCAATTCTCAATTGCATGTCACTATCAATATCATCATCATATTTTTTAACAAAATTGTACATGTACATTAGATTATTTTGGGTCAGTCTTGCTTGGATCCCATAGAATAAATCAAAAGGTGCACACCCTATAGGTTTTTTAGATGTCACCCTATTTTCCTAAACAACCATTGTCAACTTTGAGTCCCATACCTTCTTGTTTGTATCCAGAACTCTCTTAATAATATTAAGGAGGCTTTAGTTAGTAGAATCAACTTGGCCATTCCCCTATGGGTGGTAAGGAGCAGAGTAAGATGTCTGAATGCCATATTTAGCACAAAAATTGATATACTCCTCAATTTAAAATGCATGGCATTATCTGATATTATCTTCTCTGGGCATCCAAATCTGGTGATTATGTTCTTCAACAAAAAATCAATTACTACTTTACTGGTTTCTCTTTTAGTGGGGATTGCTTCAACCAACTTAGTAAAGTAGGTAGTAGCTATAATGATCCATGCATGTCCTCCACTAAACCTAGTAGCTATCTCTCCTATAAAATCAATACCCCATTGCTGAAAAGGGGCTTGAACTTCCACTAGTGTAAGGGGTACATTACCTAAGAATTTTAGCTTACCAGAGAAACATTGGAAATCATCACATGTTTTAACCAGTTGATTAGAATATTTAAAGATACTTGGTCACCACAATCCCGTTCATAAAATCTTATGTGCAATAGTCTTGGCCATGTAATGGCCAACACACACTCCATTATAAATTTCTTGCAGGATCCTATCAGCTTGTTCTCTATCAACACATTTCAGTAGAATTCCTCTCCACCACATCTCATCTATGATCAGGGCAAATCAGATTTCTTGTAACTTTAATTTCCTTTTCTTATTCTCATCTACACCCTTTGGACAATTCATTCTTTGCAAATAATTTGAAAGCTTTCATAGCCTTCACCAATACATAGGCTTGTTTCTCAATTATATCATATTTGAGCTCTGCAACCTATAATGATTTTCTAAAAAAGGCAATAGGCTGTTCAAACCCCTCTTCATTTTTCTGCAACAACACAACATCAATAGTATGACAAGATGTAAATGAAAAAATATTCATAGGCTTTGAATAATCAAGAGTTCTCAGGATAGGGGCATCTTTGATAGCTTACTTGATCTATTGAAAATTTTGGGTGGCCTCCCCATCCCATTCCAATTTTGCATCCTTCTTCAACATTTTTAAAATTGGCCTACTTTGCTCAGCAAAGTTTGTGACAAATCTTCTAAGAAAATTTACCTGACCGAAGAAAGATTGAATTCCCTTAACATTTCTTTGGATGGGTACTTTTTCAATAGTAGCTACCCTATCTAGGTCAATTCTAACCCCTTCCTTTGAAACAATGTACCCCAATAATTTACCTTCTGTCACTCCAAGAATGCATTTCTTTAGATTCAGAGAAATCCCAAATTCTAGGGCTCTTTCAAAAATCTTTTCCAGATATTCACAATATCGTTCCACCTTCTTTGAGCAAGCTGTGAGATCATACTGATAGAGCTCAAGAAATATTTTCAAGAAATCTAAGAATGCAACATCCATGGCCCTCTGGAAAGTAGCCCCAACATTCATTAAACCAAAAGGCATTCTAACATATACATATGTTCTCAGTGTTGTGGTAAAAGTAGTCTTAAACTTCTCTGACTCTTTGACCATAATCTGGTTATACCCAGAGAACCCATCCATCATGGACATGAGTTCACATCTAGTGACTCTCTGCAACATATTTTTCATATTGGGGAGAGCATACTTGTCTTTTAAGGAAGATATGTTAAAGTTTCTAAAATCCACACATAGTTTGATATCCCCATTGTGCTTTCTGACAGGGAATAAATTGGAAACCCAGGAAGAATGCCTAATCGGCTTAATTATCCCAGCATCTTTCATTTTCTTCAATTCCTGCTCCATTTTGGGCCTTAGGGTGGGATTTATGGGCCTTTTATTTTTCCTAAAGGGCTTGGCATCTTCCTTTAATGAGATTTCATGCTGGAATAGATCCTCATTATATGAATTTAGGTCATCATATGTCCATGCAAAGACCCTTTTGTACTTCCTTAAAAGATTAGTCAGATCCTCCTTAACTTTGGGAGACATTTTTTTACCAATGAATAAATTTTTAGGAACTTCCTCTGTTCCCACATTAACCTCCTACGAATCTTCAGACTTATTTACACATGTAGCAAAGTATGGTTTATCCTTACTGTCAAAGGCTATTTCTAAAACAACTAGTCCCTTTGGGACTTTATTTGACTTCAAATGGAATATTTCTTTTCCTAAGACAGTATCTTTTCCATCAATCTTTTTCACATACTTAGTGAAATCTATCTCTTTGTTGTCAAAATCTGTCTCACAATAAAAGAATCTTAGAATATCCACATCATCATCAAATACTTGCCGGCTATCCATATTGTCTAGTATTGAAGGCCTAGTCTGAACTTCTATCTCAGAAATTCTAGAAAATGTAATATCTTCTATCCTTAGAGGAATGTTAGAAAAAAAATCTGCCATTCTATTCTAGCTCCTATCCATCCAGTCAATACCAAATGCATCAAAACTTTCTAACTCATCCGAGACTGCATTTTGGTACTGTTTCAATCTATGATTCTTGGATGCATATTTGGATCTAATTTAAGATACCAACAATTCAGAGTCTCCAATAACTCTGATGCATTTAATTCCATGTCTTGCAACTAATCTCAAACCTATCAATAGAGCCTCATATTCTGCCACATTATTTGTACATGTGAATAACAAAGTAAATGAAAATTTCAAAGTTCTTCCTGAGGGAGATATCAATAAAACCACAGCACTAGCCCCCTCCCTAGAATTGGCACCATCAAAGTACATTACCCATAAAATAGTTTGTTTAGATAAATTATTTAAATCTTTAGACAACAATGCAATTTGTGATTTTCTTGTAACTTGATTTTCCTGCACTTGAAATGACCCCATCTCAATATCTAAGAAATAGTTCATATTGTTATCATCTTGTTCCTCAATCATATGAGGAGTTCTGGTTTCCCTTGCTACTTTAATGTTTTCACCATTAATGTTGAAAGTGGAAAATGAAAATTCACATTGAATGCTCCCCCCATAGATGCACTCCACTTTCTTGACAATAACATTCCATATTGAAGGGAAATATCTACAACCAACACACTCATTGTCAATACTTTATCTGGAAAAGCTGCTAATTTATAAGGCAAAGCCTTATTGGTGCCAATAAAAGGCACTTCAGTGGAATCTATAGCTTGGCACCTCCCATGTGGTGTGTCTACTATCAATCCCATAGATCTCATGACTTCTGTAGGCATAACAATGTTAGATGATGCCCCATAATCAATCATGCAGTTTTTTAGCATTTTACCATTCATTAACAATGTCAAGATAAAGGGATGAACAATTTTTGCAGTAGTATTAACAATATTGGTATCCAAGTAGATTTGAGGAATCTTTGACACAAGCTCATTAGATTCCTTTGTTTATTTGTCCCTTTTTTCTGTCACTTTCTTATTTTTCTCTGGTCCCACAATCTTAGT
The DNA here is from genome assembly GCA_018584345.1 of Thuja plicata. Classification (NCBI taxonomy): domain Eukaryota; kingdom Viridiplantae; phylum Streptophyta; class Pinopsida; order Cupressales; family Cupressaceae; genus Thuja; species Thuja plicata. The sequence continues at coordinate 1,152,916 of MU224676.1, read as the reverse complement.
AGAGATAACACCTTTCATCCATGTCAGAGCCTTTTCTTTATGCTCTCCTATCCTCATCATTTCTAACATAGGTACCTTAACAATTATTTGAGACAAAAGTTGACCACATATCGACAGGAGTGTATTTCATATCAGAAATGTCTAATTTATGATTTGTACAGTCTTCATCTTCTACTTGAGAAGTTAGTTTTGCTTCATCTCCCTTATGTGGTTTATCTTCCCTTTTGGAATGAGGTATGGGAATTTCTGGTGTTTTAATTTTTTCTTTGTAGACATTTGTTCCAGTAGGTTTTTTGCCTTTCTTGATCAAAATTTTATTTTTACCTTCAGCCTGTCTCTCTTTTTCTTGTGGCTTTTTGGTTCTATTTGGGGTATCCTTGATAAAGATACTAGCAGGTTTTCCATCTACACCACCAACTATTCTATTTCTTAAAGTGTAATTTCCTCTTGCTTCGGCAACCATGTTTTCTATGATCTCAGAAATTTCTTCATCAGATGGCCTTCTCAGGACAGGGGTCTCATCACACCCTTTGGCATTACATCTAATATTATCAATCTCCCAATATTGTATATCAGAATCATCAGGTTGATAATATGTTTCATCATTAACAAGTGAGGAAGTTATAGCACAACAACTATCATCATATTCTTCCTCTTCATCTTCTTCATTTTCTCTAGTGGCAGAGATTCTGGTAGCAATTTCACAATACTCAGGATTATGAGGAGACTGGCAGGCTACACACCAAGGATTATCATTGCACGTATTTATAGAGGTTTTGTGTAGGGGATCAAGAGTTTTTTCATCAGATTTATCCTTCTTTTATGGGACAATAGGTTTCCCATCTTTCCACTGTGTAGTATAAGGGTAATTTTGCATCCTAGGCTATCTGTTGAAATTGCCATAGGAGGGCTTATCATTGTTTGAAACCCTATTGTTACTACTCTCTCCAGGTTTTTGATTTTTCAAAGCATTCAGAATCAACTTAAGATTATCATCTTCCTTTGGTTTAGAACTCAAGGGTTTATTTGATTCTTTCTTATCATACCTGGTGGGTTTCCAATCTTCTCTCCTTCCCACTTTCCCAAAAATTCTTCTGTTTGTCTCAATATTGACTGCTACCTTATATGCTTCTCTAATATTCATAGGATTTTTATCTCTCAAAAAATAACCAATTTTTGCATCAAAAGCATTAAGATAGGTAGCAAGACATACCTTGTCATCTAATCTCATCACTTAGAGCAACTTGTGCATTGCCCTTTGAAACCTTATATTAAACTCCACCACTTCTTCATTTGGGTTCTTTTTTATGTTGTTGAACTCATTCAACATGAACCCTTCATTAGTCTTGTCCCCATATTGTTCTTTGAAACATTCCTTCATCTCATCCATAGACCCAATACATTCATGGGGTAATCCTCTAAACCAGTCCCTAGCATCCTCAGTTAATGATTGCACAAATAAATTCATCATAACATCATCATGTGCAGTTTCATAATCATCAATCATATCCATAAAATGCTTCAGATGTTCTTCACATTTTATAACATTATTTCCAGCAAATTTGGGAAGTTTATCCCTAATCCTTTTAGGAACCTCATTGGGATAACCAGGAATGCTAAGGAAAATAAATTGTCTGTACCTTTCAGTATAGACAAGAGTTTTTTGAGATGAAATGTTACCTTGAGTATTTGAATTGGTAGAATTTCTAGAATCAATAGCTGGTGGTAAATTCATTCCTGAATTCAAAGACATTTTAGGACCAGCACTAGCAGGATGAGGATAGAGGTTTGCCTAAGAAATTCAATTTTCTTTTTCATTTCAAGAGTAGAGGCTTCCAAATCAACCTTTTCTAATTCCTTGGATATTATCTCCCTCTCTCTTTTGGATCTCTCCAACTTAGTATCCAACTTAACCATGGGATCCACTATACTCCCTTTGCTTACTGGCTCGTTTATATTAATTGCCGCTACCTTTTGCTTACCTTTATCCTTGGGCTTCGGTATGTCATACAACTACTGCGCAATAGTTTCATGTTCAAGTTTCTTAGGTATAACAGTAGCATTTATTGCCTCGAAATATCATAGTTGCCTTTTCAACTAGTTGGATTGAATATGATAATGTCTGATTCTCTCCTCTTTTTCTCTTTCTCTCCTTTGTCTCAAGGCAATCTATTCTCGGATCTTCCTTTCGAGTTCATCCACTTCTTCAAAAATCCCTTCAGAATCCACAAGAGTCATGTTAGATTCTAAATTCTCCTCCATGATAGTTCTCTCTCTTTTGTGATGATGGGCATGAGGCCTTTCAGATGAGGGAGAGCTTGGATCACTTGGAGCATTTCTATTCTCTTCACCTCTACGTTTGGATCTGGACCTTGTTTCATGTCCCTGTGATTTACCACTAACCACCTTCCTGATATATCTAGGAACATCATCAACCCTCTCACTTTGAGAGTAATACTCCCCATAGACTCCCAATCTTGGCTGTGTATCTTGTTCAACTTCTACATTATCCTCTTAATGATTAGGAGGAATAGGAGTATCCATTCTTATGTTCCTTCTCTGCCTCCAAGCTTGGGGAGTAACTCCAACAACATTTCTATTTACTGATTTCCTAGCTCTGGAAGTGGATGGAATTTCACCTTCCAATTCATTCTTAGGACGACTGTTCAACCTTGATCTGGTATTTTTATAACTCATAGCGAAACATTGGCATATCAAATGATTATAACTCAGCACTGATAGAGAGATTCCTTCAAGTTTCCACCCAACAAATAGCTTGGAAAATATACACTAACTTTGAGCAATAAATTTTTTGTCATGGAAAGTTTTCATGGGTTACAGATATCAACAAAGTCTAAGAATCTATGACAATGTATTTTCAATGGTACTACAGGTGAATGGGATATGCAAAGATAAAACTCTGTAGTTTAATGGTCAATCAAATAGTATTAATAAGCAAGCAGGCCAGGAGTCTAGCTCAACTTGAGAAACCTTACTCATTTACTGCAGAGAAAAACTATTCCCTAGCAGAGTCACCATTTTGTTGGTGTCTTTTTATGTCGCAATAAAAAAAAACAACAACCTCTTCTTCTTATGTCTGTTTTATAGAGGAGCCACCTCCAAATACTGGTTCATGTAAGAAAAATGACCAACTAACAAGAACTCTAACCAATACTTCTACTCTTTAGGTCCTGCTACATCAAGGAGGGGATACCCTACAATACCTTATGATATTCCTTATATGGTATTATCAAGCAGTAATCTCACAATGAATCAACATAACCAGGAGATACTAGATAATTTGGCTAATTACCCATTGAACATCAACCATGTAATGGAGCAAGAGATAGGAATTCACAAAAAACTTGCACAAATGTAAAATTAAAGGATTTTAATGTTTTTGTATAGGAAAACACAGCCAATATGAAACTATATATTTAATAGGACAGAAATTTTCAGCTTTAGGTCAGTGCTTTACCCATTGGGCTACACTCTGACTAAGACACAATATACTGAAATCAGTATTCATCAAAGATTCTTGATCATAATACAATTATCCCAAACCCCCACTACTAATAGAATCCTAGCATTATGTCAAATAAATCTTTGCATTAATCAAAGCCTAATTTAATCTGCTCCTAGATCAAAACTCTCAAATAAGTACATAAACATAGGGAAAGACTATGCTAATGAATCAGAAAATTCATAACTCACAAGACACATAACACAGGAGAGATTGGAATCAGGATCTTTGTATTAAATTCAAAGAATCACATTTTAGTATACAAAAAGTACTCAGAGATAACCTCTTCAATAACCTACAAAAGATATCTCAGCTTTATTTCTAATTTCTTACAACTATCTAGTACAAACTATACTATATTCCCCCTTTGACTGAAACTTTACAAATTGTTTTCAATCCAAATTTTCCAGCCCTTTCCAATGATCTTGGGAATCCTTTTAAAGAATAGGATTGCAACAAGCTACAAATTATTTGGAATAAGGATAAAATAAATGACTTAGTAAAAAGACAAAATAACCAATAAAGTGATAACCACTTTTGTTACAATAGATATTTAACATGTTTTGTCTTCTGACTGCTTGGTACTTGTAACTACTTCAAAGTTGTTCGAAAGTAGCTACTTGGAATCTGTTGTCTTTGATATTGGTATGTAGGATCTTCATACTTTCCTGTCTCATCCGATTTGTTGGGCCTCATTATCCACTTTCACATTGTCACCTTCTTCTTGATCAACTAAAATGTACTTGTCCTTCCAGGAGGTAAACACCTCATCACTTGGCCAAGCAAAGCTAATGAATTCATCCTTTTTGTTGTTGAAATCATTCCAGTTTACACTTTATTTCTCAATCTCTTCTGACCAAAATTCAAAAAATGCTATGGCTTTACCGACTATTTCAACAGTTTGAACAAACAACAGTGTGTTTTCCAGAGTAATAATGATATTGGTTCTTATTTCCAATGCCTCATTCATTTGTCTGTGCCATAGTCCTTCATGTTTTATCTCACCACTCTTCTTAAAAATATTGGGAAACATCTCATATCTATCCTTTGAATATTCTTCCTTCAAAGCCATTATCTTCCTAATGACGATGCTCCTTCTTATGTCCATGTCCATCATCAATTTGACACATTTATAAGTACCAATCAAAATAATGTCAACATTGTTTTCCCTTTTGGATGTGGTATGAAAGAATTTCAATTCTCCTCTCTTTCCCTTCCATCTATCCACCATTTGATCCTATTTGTCCTTATCTGCATTGTATTCACTTAATATGCTGACAATTTTCTTCCCTTGTGTATAAATGGTAGTAGGAACTAATTCCTGAGTGCAATGCCTGAGAGTAGAATGTATCTTATCAGCATACTTCTCTGTGTGTGAAATAGTGCACCTATTAGTTGTGACACAACACTTCAATAGATCATTATACTAGTGGAAAACATGGTTAGATGAGCATATAAAGCACTAAAATTGACCTATTTCTTTCTAACTAAGAAGAGTATAATAATCAACATAGCAACCCTCAGATTATGTTACTGTCAGTGACATATACGACTTAGCATGAAAGATTTGAGTTGAAACAAACTATTTAATCATTAAGCAATGCATATTAACTCTAAAAATGAAGATAATAACAATGCCTAAACATGAAAAAATAAATGAAACATGAATCTATTTAAATCCTAACAGCATAACAATGCATTTTCAATCTAAAATCAAGGCTTCTTTGTGCTAAAAAACTCCTATTTATAGAAGAAATGAGGAGAGAGAGGGGGAGAAGGTTCATTAATGGAGTTGAAAAACTCATTAATGAAGTGTAAGAGAAATAAATGCCAAAGGCATTGAAGATGCATGGGCTTAAGGAATATGCATTAAATGAAAGCATTAAGAGGCATGGATAGCTCATATGCATTAAATGTAAGCATTTAAGAGGCATGGAGAGGGTTTGGAGTCAAGCTTGAGAAAGTTGACTTTCTCATGTGGGTTGAGTTCCTAGTCACATTTTTAGGAATGTGACACCATTAGAAGGTGGGTTGGGATGGGTTTAGAATTAGGATTAGGATTAGCTTTAGCATGGGGTGAATAGGTTGGGATGGGTTTGAACCCATGGTCAAGGTGGTTAAAGTAGGTTGGGTTAGGGGTTTGGAGGAATATTAATGAAATGAATTATTTTAAATATATTCATTCAAAATAGGAATATTAATTATTTAAGCTTTTTATTGCTTTAGATAATTAATTAGGAATATAGTCAATTAATTAGATTAATTAGGCTAGGGGAATGGGTTCATTTGAAAGTGATGAGACATATTGGGGTTTATTTAATTCCTTTATGATTAAATACTAAAGCCATGTTTTGAATTTGATTTGTTTTGATTGGTTTTGATTGATTTGAATTGTATGGTTGAAGTAGTTAATATAATTTAGTGATAAAAATTCACCAAGGACATTAAATCTGATTTAAGATGAATTATGCCAATGTAACATAATTGGGGGTATGATTACACTTAGGGAAAATAGGGTCTATGGTTAGAGCATACCAAATCCAGGTGGTTACATTTGCCCCTCTTTGAATTGATGTGCGGGTATCACATTGATTCAAAGAAAGTTTTTCGATTTTGAATTTAGAAAGATAGAGAATTTTTCTCATAATCGGATGAAATACCTGATGAGATCAGTCTCACACTTGATTGAACTAACTAATAGAATTGACCTTGAACTTTGTTATCATCCAAAGGTCAATAAAATATCTTAAAGATACCAATTCTGAACTTGGTTGTCATCCAAAGATTGATAATATTGATTCTGAACTTGGTTGTCATTCAAAAGTCAATATAAAGTTATTAGGAGCTTAGTAAGAATCTTTTTAAAATGAGGAAACACAAGATATCTAGCTTATGAGAACCAAAGCTTTCTATCCAACAGTTCCAACTTAGTCAAGGAAACTGTCATGCCCCTAGTTGTTTGATAATGAAGTCATTTTTAATGCTATTTCAAGCAAAGATTCGCCTGATGATAGTGTGATCATGCCCCCTCAGGAATGAAATCAAAGGAAAAGAATAAAATACCTCTGTTGAAAGAATGTATCACTTGCAAGAATGGGTAGAGAAAGAAAGAACAGAGTAGAATTGAAAAAGATGGTGTGTTTAAGAATAAACACATGAGTACCAAGTTAATTATGTGAAAATGTGAGTGGTGAGACTGATAAAATGATGATGGACCAAGATTTATGTTGAAATGTGCAATTTGACGCATTTAAAAAAAAAATGGAGCAATGCTGCATTTTCAGGATCTGTCGCAATTCTGCAATTGTGCTATTTGTGTGGAAAAGTGAGCTTGTAAATCTTCTTCAATAGCATCTTTCTTGAATGTCCAGACTTTCCCTGTAGGTATCGCCTTTTCTTTTCTCAATGTGTGCCTCACTGACTAGGGTTTTGATAGCGAAGATGACCTTTGTACTGCTGGTGTAATGATAAATCATGCTGGGTGGGCTTATTAAATTGCTTTTAAAAACTTATCTCTTCGATTTCATTCCTAATTGATCAGAGGGAAAAAAAAAGAGTTTACATTGCTTGGGAGGAGTTTTAGAACTCCTAAATAGCTCAAAAGACCAATATATGTCTCAAAAATTACCATTTTACTATTTATTTTTGCTTTCACTCATAGTAAATTTGAGAGCTTTGTAGAGAAGATGGTGGTCTCAGTTAGGAAGCATCATTTTGAGCTCAGTCATCATCATCAGCACCTGACCGATTACGCACCTCCGGTAAGTACCTACAAAACTACCTTGTGAATTCAGCAAATTTGATTTTTATGCATTTTTATAGTTTTTATAGCCCTTGGAAATTTGGGTCGCATCCGGGATTCCAGATTGCACCCTATCAAACCTGTGTCATATCTGGTATTTCCTGGATCATATCCTATTTTTTCAATTTTCTATGTCGCATCTAGGATTTCCTGGATCGCATCTGGTTTTCCATATTTGGACTTGGTGTAGGGGAAGAAATCTAGTTTTTGTTGTATCCTATTTATGCAGGATCGTACCCCATGTCTTGGGTCACATCTGGGATTTCTGGGATCACACCCTGTATTCTCAATCTCATCCTATTTTTCTAGGATCATATTTAGCAAAAGAGATTGCACCCTATTTTTCCAAGGTTGCATCTCATTTTTGGAGTTAGAAACTCATCCATTTGACACTGTTTATCTGTTGCGGATCCAAAATTACTTAGCTGATTCATGATTTTGCAATTTTGTCATAGATAGAACATTGACTTATTGGTGTATTACCAAATTAGGTTGATTTTGAGGTAGTTGCATTTTGAGGCACATATCTAGGATGGGTTCTTGCTTTTACTAGAATTTTATCAGATGATGAGAAGGAGACATTAGTCCATTGTGGATTGCGATCCTTGATTGGTTTACTCAATATAGGGGTAAATCGGGGGCTGTTGACTGCTCTTGCCGAGAGATGGCACTCAGAGCACAAAACCTTCCATCTCCGGACCAAGGAGATTATAATTACTCCCGAGGATGTATGGTGTATCCTGCATGTTCCTATTATTGGCCATGAGGTATCTTTCAAGTCAAATTTGGCTGTGGTGATTAGTGCAGCTTGTCGATATTTCCAGGATGATACCATTGATCAGAGATACCTTTCTTGGTATTACATGTGTGATCATTATGATCGATTATCTGTATATTTAGCAGCTTTGATTGGTGGCATCCTAATTATAGATAGAGGACAACATGGATTCCTCATAGGATGGGTATATATGTTGGAGCAGATGGTCGCCCATAGACGGAGATTTGCATGGGGCAGTTGTATCCTAGCCCATATGTACCGAGAGTTGCATGAGATTATTTACCACTATACCCGAAGTATGACTGTGGGTATTTTGATTCTTCAAATCTGGGCCTAGGAGCACATCCTAGTGACATGACCCATAGTAGATAGGCAATCGGCCCCTTAGTACCCTTATGTATATATGCACATAGGTCTTATTCAGCAGCTCCTTCTGGGAAAGGTAGAGTACTGGTGGAGACTTTTTGATGATATGAAAAAGGTAGCATGGTGGCAATGCTTAGTCTATGAGGAGTGGACCTCAGATGTGAGACATGTCCTATTTTTGTTTTAGAGTAGGTACCTGATTGGGAGGACCAAAGACATTGTAGAGCAGTTTGTTAATACTCAAGTTTTGAGACAGTTTGGCCAGCAACAGGGCAGGACACAGGACATTACTATATATGCTCAGATCCGTGATGAGGCACCATTGTGGGTTTCCCAGCTTAGATATGAGACCACCCATTAGAAGATCATAGACATGGTTAGATTTGATTGGGATATTTATCTCGATGTTGCAAATGCAGGGTGTTCTGATGGATATATAACAGAGATGCTTTAGCATCCATTTCCTCAATTCATAGTTTTGGAGGAGGTCATTCCTCATATAGAGGACCTGATAGATTATGACCTAGATGATCATCCCACTAGAGGGAGAGGAGGAGCCAAGAGGGATAGGGGTGCCGATGGACATGGAGGGAGGGACGGAGGTAGAGATGGAGGCAAAGATGGGAGACGTGATGGCAGGCGCCATCCTCTTGATGACAGGGATGATGGTGTAGATGACAGGGGTGGTGGAGCTATGGATGGCACTATAGATGTAGCTAGTGGCTGTGGGGAGGGTTGGTGCATCCGATTTAGATTTGTGGCTCCTCAGAAGGATCCAGGTCCTTTATAGATAGGAGAGCAGTAGAGACAACAGAGGAAGTCTAATAGATCATAGGATAGACCGTTAGGACAGGATTCTAGTATGGGTTCCGGCAGGGATGGAGATCCACTCTCTCAGTGCGAGCAGGAGTGAGAGAAGCTCAGGGCACAAATCACAACATTAGAGGCTAGGCTAACTGAAGCAGATGCCATGATCAGTGTATCAGATGCATTGCTTGCTGATAGGGATAGACAGCTGGAGATACTTCAAGCAGAGAAAGACATACAGGCACGTACAACTACACACTAGGGATAGAGGGCCACATACTATTATGCTTTTTATCATGTGATACTGCTAGAGGGACAGAGAGCTATGTCATTTTCATGGTTGGCCTAGAAGTCAGAGGGAGCTATGCCTCCTCTAGCAGCTCCATTCATGCCACCTCCTCCTCCTCCTCCAGATCAGGGAGAGGGGGGGAGTCAGAGATGATGCTGTATTTTGCCATACATTTATATCGTATATCTGGATCCTTCTGAGATCTTGTTTTTGTACGATGGCACATGACATATATATATATATAATTCTTTATGATCCTCTGATACTCTTGGTGTAGAATTTGTGCCATTTTTTGATCTGCACCATGTTTTGAGATATATATCTGATGCAGTGGTTTATTATTTTGACATGATTCATGAGTATGTTCTGCTTTGATAGATTTGTTTGCACATGTGATGTAGAATTATCTTGGTCACATGATGAGTTAGATTAGATGATGACATCTTTTATGCATTTTGATTTATCACTGACATAAATATGTTTCAAATGATACTATGTGAATATGCAAAATGTATGTTTTTGAGTTTTTCTTATGCAAGTAAAATATATGGATGCACTTAGGATGCAGAAATAAATGTGATGTATAAAATGCTTTGTTTTTGTATTTTTCCTCTCTCATTTTATGAATGAAAAATGTATGCTATGGATGTGCAACAATATAAATATTAGTAATATTAAATGGATGTAATTAACTTGGATTTAGAAGAAGGAAACAGAAATCATTTTTGAGCTCAAAGTCCTTATGCTTTTACTTCTTTCACAAAGGCATCATGAAATCTCTAAATGCAGCTATATGCAGACTCTTAGGACTTGTCATTGATTGGCATATATTGGACATTTATCATCATCGGGCATTTTTTGGAATGGATACCTCCTGATAGTATAACCATCACTAATACCCACTGATATTATGAAAGTATGAATACTATGTTTTATTGAAATGTCAGAAATAGACTTAGGCATAGAAGCTAGGATAACAAAATAGTCATCTTCCTTTTATATATCATATTTTGTGTAAGGAAAGATATTGGACCCACAATGATATTGAAAATTCATATCCTTGGGTACATTATGCTTCATATACCTTAGTGAGAATCTGAGTTTTTTTTTATATATAAAACAGACAAGGAAATTGTTCCAACCTCACTGTAGTTTACACATAACAAAGATCGAGATATATGTGTTAGAATACTTTAGGGATAACTGAGAGAGGCGGGGGGGGTGAATCTGTTATCAACAAATTTATCTTTATCTTATAATTATTAATCTATATTGATACAAATTAAATGCACATTCAGATAACACATTACACAACACATCAATTTGGTTACGGGGAAACCAAATGGTAAAAACCTCGGTGGGAATTAGCACCCACAAAGAACTATACTGTTTATAGTAATCCCTTTTAAAGGATCTTTCAACCCTGTTAGGAGTTGTTCTTTACAATGTAGTAGTATAGTGACCTGGTTAAGGGTCTGACCTTATTAGGAGTCTTTTACAATAACCCTGTTGGGGGTGGTGGACTCACTATCCAAGGACTCACTGTCCAAGTGGTGAAGTCTACAACCTTCTGGTTATTTGATACACACTATATCAACAAGGTGAACTGGTGTTTGTGACACTGCTTGTCTGATCAATTCATTTTGTGCACCGATGCTTTAACCTCTTGTAAAGAACTACAACAATCTTATCTATATTCTAAAAGCTTTATCTTTAATATCTATATTATCAGCATATGATAAATATAGCTCTGCTACTTTAACACTCTGCTCTGCTTTTCTTATCTCTAGCTTCCAAAACTATTCTTATCACAAATGACCTTCTATAAGTACATACACCAAGTATGAGATAATGGGACCTGTTAGACAAATCATCATAACATCCTTGTTGGCTCTACTAAGCGCGTAAGCATAATTACAACTGCGCAAGTACAAACTGAATAGACGTGTCACTTCACTAAGTCAGCTTCACCAATTTAACCATAACTTTACAATATTCTTGAAATACATTTGGCCCCTCTAGATTAATATAAAAAACTCATAACTCATCATTAATATACACACACATATCCTAAAGATAGGTGCAACTCAATAAACACATTACATACGTTGGCCTTAAACCGTTATTCCTCCAGAACTGTAACCATCAATAAAATAATTACATATCTTTACTAAAACTTCATATCTGGGTCTGCGTGTATGAGCATAGCATAATAAACATTTTAACAACATGTATCTATCCATGCAATTCTTCATGTCGTCATATGGATAAGTACATATATAAGTACTGCTGCATATTATATGTTGTCATCAATGACAAACATACAATCAATCAACTGTTCAGAATCAAATCTCCAACAATCTCCCCCTTTGGCATTGATGGCAACATATGATAAATTTTTTTTTTGTTCATGGTGTCTTCTTTCATTTACAATCTTCTCAATATCCTCATCAAAGATTCATCTACACTGCTACAGTTACATAGACTGTGTTTTATATGTATACTCCCCTAGAGTATAAGCTCCTTGTATGTGTTCCTTATTTTCCTTGTTTTTAGTACATACTCCCCCATTAACATCAATGGAAAAGGGCACCATAAGCCATTAAGCATAGGTACTACTCCAGAGGTAGAGTAGTCAACCATTCATCAGTCACACAGGACTGATGTACTTGCTACTTTCTCTAATCAGACTTAGGAGAGGGAATGACTCCCAACTTCTCCCTTAGATACTCAAAAGTATCCTTTTCTAAAGGCTTCGTGAAAATTTCTGCTAACTGATCTTTTGTGCTTATATAGTCTAATGTCACTTCCTTGTTTGCAACTTTTTCTCTCACAAAATGGTACTTGATCTCTATGTGTTTTGTCTTTGCATGCATCATAGGCTTCTTAGACATATTAATAGTACTGGTGTTATCACAATGAATAAAAATAGGATAATCAACTTGAATACCAAAGTCTTTAACCATCTGCTTGATCCAAACAATTGTTGTACAATTCAGTGCTGCTGCAACATATTCTTCCTTTGCCGTTGACTGAGAAATACAATTTTTCTTCTTGCTTGTCCAAGATACCAACTTTTCTCCAAGAAATACTACTCCTCCTGAAGTGCTCTTTCTATCATCAATACAACCTGCCCAATCTGCATCAGTATACACATAAATTTGTGTATTCTCTAATTTAGGATACCATAAACCATAGTTTATAGTTCCCTTAAGATATCTAAATATCCTCTTGATTGCCATTAGGTGATTATTCTTGGGTTCAGCTGTAAATCTTCCAACAATGCCAACTGCATTAGATATGTCAGGTCTTGATTGAGTTAGATAAATAAGCTTTCCAATCATAGATTTGTACAATGTTTTATCAACTGCTGTGGAGTCATCATCTTTTGAAAGTTTACTTCCTATGATCATAGGAGTGCATACTGGCTTGCAATCCTCCATCTTAAAGGTTTTAAATATTTTCTTCACATATTTTGACTAATTAATGAATATTCCTTTATCTGTTTGTTTTACATTCAGTGCCAAAAAGTATTTTATAGGACCAATCATGCTCATTTCAAATTCATTCTGCATTTCTTTGGCAAATGTTATACTAAGCTTTTCATTACCTCCAAAGATAATGTCATCAACAAATATGGAAACTAATAGTAATCCATCAGGTGTTTCTCTTGTGAACAAGTTGCAATCTGCTCCTCCTTTCTTGAATCCAATCTTGGTGAGATAACGATCTAGTCTCTCATACCAAGCTCTTGGGGCCTGCTTAAGTCCATAGAGTGCTTTCTTCAATTTGCATACCATGTCTGGTTTGTTTGAAAGGTTAAATCCTTCAGGCTCTTCTATGTAGACTTCTTCCTCTGTAATTTATGGTTCTTCATTGCATGAATTAGGGTCATTGCATGAAAAATCAATGCAATCAAACATTTCTTCAATCATAGTGTCTTTGCTATTAGGTCTGGGTTCATCTTCAATCAAAGGTGCATATTCATAGTACCTCTCTTGAATCATAAAATTCTCATCAATCTTAACATGTATGCTTTAAATTATCTTCTTTAATCTAAAATTGAAACATTTGTAAGCTTTTCTTTTTGTAGAGTAACCAAGAAAAATACCTTCATCACTTCTAGCATCAAACTTTCCAAAACTATCATCTCTCTTGATGTAGCACTTGCTGCCAAATATTCTGAAGTATTTTACTGTGGGTACATTACCAAACCAAAGTTCATAGGGTGTCTTGTCCATGCCTAGTCTCAATTGGGTTCTATTGATAGTATACACTGTAGTGTTCACTGCATCTCTCCAATAGGTGTGCGCCACTTTTCCTTCAATCATCATGGTGCACGCTGCATCAACTATAATCCTATTTCTCCTTTCTATAATTCCATTTTTCTGAGGTGTTCTTGGGGCACTCAACTGCCTTTTTATTCCATGTTCTTCACAGCAGTCATAAAACTGGTCAGAGGTGAATTCTCCTTCTCTATTTGATCTTAAGAATTTTAGTTTTAGTCCATATTCATTCTCAACCTTAGCTTTGAATATTTTGAACTTTTCAAAGGCTTCTAACTTCTCCTCTAAGAATGCAACCCACATCATCCTAGAAAAATCATCAACAAACAAAATAAAGTACCTTTCACCATAGTATGATCTTGTTTGAGTAGGACCACATAAATCTATATGCACTAAGTCCAACTTATTTTCAGCTGAGGTCTGCTTGCTTCTGAAGGAACTCCTTACATGTTTACCCATAACACATTCCCTGCAAATTGTGTCAACTGGTCTTGCAATGCTTGGTAGGTCTCTAACTGCCTTGACATTACTGATCTTTACTATATTGTCAAAATTGATATGACATAGTCTCTTATGCCATAACCAACTGTCATCTACTTTTGCAACAAAACAACTTACATCTAAATTGAGCTTAAAAACATTACCTTTTATTTTAGAGCCTGATGCAATCATGTCTCCATCCTTGTTGCTAATAATGCACTTGTTTTTCTTGAACTCCAGATGATAGCCTTTATTAAGTAGCTGTCCAACACTTAGTAAATTATGATGCAAACCATCAACATATAGAACATCATTTGTCTTGTTCTTTCCATCCAAGGTGACGGATCCTCTGTCTATGATAGGTTTAGGAGTGTTATATCCAAATCTAACCATACCACCTTTGTATTTGTTTGGATGAACAAATATATCTTTGTCACCTATCATGTGATGTGAGCATCCACTGTCAATGATCCAATCAGTTCTGATATCTGCTTTTGAAATTAAGACTAACTCTTGTTCTTCTTCTCTATCTGCAATTTCCATTTCTTCAAGCAACCTTTCCATGTCTTTAAGGCAAACAAATCCAATTTCATCTTCTCCTGAATCTTCGTCAGTTACACCTTCTTGAACATGGTAACATTCCTTCCTGTATTTAGGTTTGTAATCAGATATGAACTTCTTGATTCTTGTGGGACATTTAGATGCAAAGTGACTAATCTTATTGCATGAAAAACACTTGAATGGAAGCTGTTCTTCATACTTTCCTTTTCCTTTCTTTTCTCTCTTAGAAATCATGGCAATTATCTCTTCTAGCTCTTCATCAGTTTCTTCATTCTCATTATGACTAGAGATGTGTGAGGATTTCCTACCATGGATTGAAGCTTTGAAGGCTGTTTCATTCTTAGGTTTAGTCTTCAATCTTGATATCTCAAATGCAAAGATTTTGCTGATCAAAGTCTCTCTCTTGATGTATTTAGAAAACTGCATGGTCTCATCTAGAATGTTGATTTTTCTTTCATAGTCTACTATCAATGTAGTCATTAACTTGTCCATTATGTCTTCTTCTGAAATTTCTCCTCCATTCTAATTCCAGATATTGCTTCATTTATCCTCTGATTATAAGCTCTAATGTTTTCTTCAGGTAACATTTCAAGACTATTATATTTATTTTTCCATGTCTTTCTGCACGCATTCTTTGCTTGGATGTCTCCTTCAAACATATCTTCCAAATGCTTCCATATGGTATAAGCTCGGTCAACTTTCTTGATCTCAGAAAATTCACTGTCTAATAGGGCATTGATTAGGGCTTCTTTGGCAATTGCATTATTGGTAAATGTTTCCTTTTTTCTGTTAGTAGCATCATCCTTTGCAAGGTCTTTTAAAGATGGAATATCAACTTCTTGTGTAGAAATCTCAAAGATCTCAAAGCCAACACATTGTAGATGTGTTATCATTTTGTTCTTCCAATCCAGATAGT
>MU224676.1:1068477-1136966 GCA_018584345.1 Thuja plicata | reverse complement strand
GGGTGAATCAGTTATCAGCAACTTTATCTTTATCTTATACTTATTACTCCAGATTGATACAAAGTAAATGCACATTCAGATAACACATTACACAACACATCAATTTGGTTAAAGGGAAACCAAATGGTAAAAATCCCGGTGGGAATTAGCACCCATAAAGAACTATACTGTTTATAGTAATCCCTGTTAAAAGATCTTTCAACCCTGTTAGGATTTGTTCTTTACAATGCAGTAGTATAGTGACCTGGTTAAGGGTCTGACCCTATTAGGAGTCTTTTACAATAACCATGTTAGGGGTGGTGGACTCACTGTCCAAGGACTCACTATCCAAGTGGTGAAGGCTACAACCTTCTGGTTATTTGATACACACTGTATCAACAAGGTGAATTGCTGTTTGTGACACTGCTTGTCTGATCAGTTGCTTTTGTGTGCTGATGCTTTAACCTCTTATAAAGCACTACAACAATCTTATCTGTATTCTGAAAGCTTCAACTTTAATATCTATATTATCAACTTATGATAAATATAGCTCTGCTACTTTAACACTCTGCTCTGCTTTTCTTATCTTTGGCTTTCACAACTCTTCTTATCACAAATGACCTTCTATAAGTACATACACCAAGTATGAGATCATGGGACTTGTTAGACAACTCTTCATAACATCCTTGTTGTCTCTACTAAGTGTGCAAGCATAATTACAACCATGCAAGTACAAACTAAATAGACATGTTGCTTCACTAAGTCGGCTTCACCAATTTAACCATATCTTTGCAATCTTCTTGAAATACATTTGGCACCTTTAGATTAATATCAAAAACTCATAACTCATCATGAATATACACATGCATATCTTGAAGATAGGTGCAACTCAATAAACATGTTACATACATCGGCCTTAAACTGTTATTCCTCCAGAACTGTAACCGTCAATAACAAAATTACATATCTTTACTGAAACTTCATATCTAGGTCTGCGTGTATGAACATAGCATAATAAACATGTTAACAATATGTATCTATCCATGCAAGTCTTCATGTCATCATATGGATAAGTACATACAGAAGTATTGCTATGTATTATATGTTGTCATCAATGATAAACATACAATCAATCAACTATTCAGAATCAAATCTCTAACAATATGCAGCTATCCACTCATGGTGGCAGCTCTTACCATAAACATCCAAGTTAGGTGAAATTTATAGGATCATTTGGAAAAATCACCATAGGTAGAAAACCAAGAAAATTTTATGTCCCCTATCCTTGGGACTCTTTGTCTTTGCACAGACGTCATGGAGTAACTCGGAAGACATAACAACTATTAATTGTGAATCAATCAAATAAAATTCATAAATTCTTAGATTCCCCCAGTGAAAACATCATGGGTACATAAAAGAGTCATGATCAAACCAAGATCAAACTATGTTTAGGTAGTATTGATAAATACTATTGATTCATTTTTCAAGCGCAATATAGATTCATGGATCAAAAATTTAGATTTTAAGCAATATGTGTTCCATGTCTTTGTATGACTTTTCTTCCTATTTGCAATCTAGTGTAGGTCTTAGGAACACCGTTTATGTTAATGCAATGTTCATGTCATCCTTGTGTCATGAAAGTGATAGTGGTAGTGAAAGTATCAGAAAGCATCGTATCATGAGACAAACCATCTATGAGACAGGAATACAGACAAATCCCAAGCAAGGATATTATTTTCATAAGGAAACAAAGTCAAATTTAGCACAGGTGTAATTGTGAAGGCTTAGTATCAGTAGTGCATTGATAGATGGAGCGTAGAACAAAAGTGATGCCTGATTGCTAGGTTTGCACCACTTGGAAAAAATTCTATCCTTTTTGCTTCCAGGATGCTCATTTTTACCAGGTTGTCATCAAGTCACATTTCTCATTTTTAATTTTTTTGCTATTTTTTATTTTTTGAATGTTTTTGTAGTATCAAGGTGCCTATTTGCCAGGTTTTCATCGAGGATACTTTTATTTAGGAATTTTTCCACTGTTTTTGGATTTCTTTAGCATCAATTTTCTGAATGTCTTTGGTATTTTCTGAGAACTATTTCACTGTACAGGCTCTGCTAGCCAAACATCAAGTGTAGAATAAATTCAAATGTAGAGTGTTGATAGGATCTGGAAGGATATTTCCTTCAGGTGTAGCTAGTTGATAAGCTCCATTCCAAAAAGTAGCAATGATAACATAAGGTCCCAACCAGTTAGGTTCAAATTTTCCTTTCTGTTCTCTGTTAGGCTGATTTTTAGGATTCTCCTTTAGGAAAAGATCCCCCACTTGAAATTGTTGTGGCTTGACCTTTTTGTTGTATCCTTTGGAAATTCATGCTTGGTACACCTTCAGATGATCAAATGCCTATTGCCTACGCTCATAAAGTAGGTCTAAAGAATTCACCCTATCTATGCAGTACTGCTCATTAGTTACAAGACCGTGTAAAGATATCGGCAAAGATGGGATTTCAACCTCAATAGGTAGTACTACTTAAATTCCATAGACTAGGGTAAATGGTGTGGCTCTAGTTAGTGTTCTGATGCTTGTTCTATAGGCACATAGTGCCGAGTTCAGTTGTAGATGCCACTCTTTGCTAGACTTACTTATAGTTCTATGTAGGATCTTGAGAATATTTTTATTAGATGCCTAAACCTATCCATTACCTTGAGGGTAATAGATTGAGGAGAAGTGTTGAGTGATGTGGAACTGTTTGCAAAGGTCATCAATGTCTTGACTTTTAAATTGGCCCCCATTGTCTGTTATAATTGATGGGGGTATCCCATATCTACAGATAATGTAATTCAGAATGAACATAGCCACCTATTTTCGAGTGTCTTTGATTAGCAGCACAGATTCAACCCACTTTGTGAAATACTCAGTGGCCATAATGATGAACTTGTGTCCATATGAAGAATTGGGATATAATTGTCCAACCGAGTCAAAGGCCCATTGCTGAAATGGCCAACGTGTTATAAAAGGTATAAGTTCTCTGGCAGGAGCATGGATGAGAATTCCATGTGTCTGGCATTTATGACATGTTTTGGAAAATTTAATAGCATCTTTTTCCATGGTAGGCCAGTAATAGCCTACTTTGAGTAGTTTCTTTGCTAGTGAAAGTCCGTTTGAATGTGATCCACATACACCTTCGTGGACTTCTTTTAATACGCAATCTAACTCTTCGAGTTCTAAACATGTAAGAAGCATACTATTGAGACCTTGTTGATATAAGTTATTAGTTATGAGGACATAATGTGATGCTATCCTAATCAAGTTTCTTTTCACATTTCTACATAGATTATTGGGGATGGTTTGGTTAGTTATGTAGGCAATGATATTAGCATATCGAGATTGGTCTTGGGTGTTCAAAGCATAGATTACTTGCTATTTAGGAGTATCAAAGGCAGGGTAGGATAGTTCTTCAACCAATAAGTCATAGTAGAATTGATGTTCTTCCAGTTGTAACATGGACGCCATTGTAGTCATAGCATCCACAGCTTTGTTCTTTGTTCTGGGTATCTGCTGGAATGTGATGAAGATGAAGTACTTCTCTAGGTCATCAACCAGTTGTTTGTAGGGTTAAGAATTCTCATTTTTTGTCTAGTAATATCCATTAAATTGATTGATAATGAGCTAGGAGTCACCATACATGTGTAAATCACCAATCTTCCATTCCATGGCAAGCTTAAGACCGTTTACCAGTGCCTCATATACAGAAATGTTGTTGGTGCATGGAAACATCAATTTGTAAGACTTGGGTATCTTGTAGCCTTGAGGAGTTATGAAAAAAAATCCTACTCTAGAGCCTTGTTGCATGAAAGAACCATCAAAGTACATCTTCCATGGGTACTTAGTTAGATGCATAATTGTCTCATTAGGGAACTCAATCTTTAAAGGTTCATTATCTTGGAGTGGTGAATCAGCTAGTTGATCTGCGAGGACTTGTCCTTTAATAGCCCTCATATCCACATACTCAATGTCAAATTCACTTAGAATGAGGACCCATTTTTCCAGACATCCTATTAATGCTATTTTTCTCAGGAGGTACTTTAAAGGATCAATCTTTGCAATGAGCCTTACTATATGTGAGAGCATGTAGTGTCTTAATTTTTGTGATGCAAAGATGACTGCTAAGCATGCTTTCTCAATAATTCTATAATTGAGCTCATAGGAGACTAATGTTCTACTGATGTAGTAGATCACCCTTTCTTTCTTAGTTTCATCCTCTTGTGCAAGCAATACTCCTAATGAGGCTGTAGCTGAAATATATAAGAGTAATGGCTTTCCATGAATAGGCGCCATAAGAATAGGAGTAGCCAGGTACTCTTTTAATTACCTGAAGTTGGATTGATAGTGTTCATCCCATTTGAAAGTGACCCCTTTATGTAGAAATTTGGTAAAGGGTTGTGCTCTATCAGCAAGTTGTGGCATGAACCTCCTGTTTGATTGAAGTCTCCCTTGTAATGTTCTCATTTGACTGATGTTGCATGGAGGAGTCATCTCTAGTATACCCTTGACTTTTGCAGGATCTACCTCAATTCCCTTTGCTAAAATAATAAAGCCTAAGAGCTTTCCTAATTGGACCCCAAAGGAACACTTCTTTGGATTGAGCCTGAGTTGAAATTGCTCCATTCAATCCAATATTTTCCTTAAGTCATCAACATATGTGCTCCTTTCCTTAGATTTATCTAAGGTGTCATCCACGTAATCCTCCATGTTTTTGTAAATCATGTCATGGAATATAGTAGCCATTTCTCTTCGTTATGTAGCACAGACATTCTTTAACCCAAATGGCTTGATGTTCTAGAAAAAGGTGCCCCATGTGCATGTAAACGCAATTTTCTCTTGATCTTTAGCGGCAATTTTTATCTAATTATAGCCCGATAAACCATCCATTAATGAATACATTTGGTAGGCTGTAGTGAGGTCTATGATCATATAAATATTAGGCAGTGGGAAGTCATCCTTAGGACATGCCTTGTTTAAGTCTCTGAAGTCTATACAAATGCTGATATATTTATTAGATTTAGACATTGGGACCACATTGGAGATCCATCCTACGTAGGCAATAACTCTGATGAATCCAGATTTTAACAATTTCTCTAGCTCTGCTTTTAATAGCAATGCAACATGAGGATGCATCTTTCTAAGTTTTTGTTTTATGGGCTTGATCCTGGGAGCTATAGAAAAGTGGTGCATTATCAATTCAGGATCCAGTCCAGGCATATCTATATATGACCATGCAAAGTTGATGTTCTTTTCTTTTAGGAACTTGGTGAACTATGTCTTCTCCTCTTCTAACAAAGAGTGTGCTAGGTGTACTATTTGAGGAACTTCAACTGTGCCCAAATTAATTGGCTATGTTGGTTCTATCAAAACTGAAGACCTTTCTTGAAAGTGCTTAGGGAGGATATCAAGAATCTCATCCTTTAGCACCTCTAAGAGGTTTTCACCATCAGATACATCTTTTTATTTTACTATTTTAGGATCTAACACTGCCACAACATGGTTTTCACCGTTAGTTCCCTTTTTCTTTTTATTTTTCAATTTGTGACTGAGAAACTTGATATCCTCCTATGACATGTTCATGCTTCTTGCATTGGTGGAAGAAGGGTAAGGTTCACAAGCGTTTAGATAGAAAGCCAGGGTGTAATCATTGGGAAAGTTGAGGATAGGAGTAGGATCTATATTAGTCCAATCAATTAGGTCTAGATTTATCAAAGACAAGGAGTTAGACTCTGGGAAGGATAGCATCATGTTAGCATAAAGACCATTAACTAAAATGACATGTCCTATTAAGTTAAGTTCTTTGATGTTTAGATCAATAAGAGTTAGATCATCATTAAAAGGTTTGTTGTTAGTTATATGTGGACCAAACTCTAGTGACTCATCAGTAGAACTTTCATCATCATCTCTTTGTAAAAGGAAGCTTCTTACTTGTTGCCTCTAAATTTATTCTAGACTTATGAGAACACCAGTCTCTCGATCAATGATTGGGGGAAGGAACTCTTCCTCTGCTTCAGGAATATCATTATTTTTGGGAGTAGTGTTAGAATGTTTGTTGGGTGCTAATGGAGCTGAAAACATGTGAATCACATCTATTTCAATGTCCTCTATGGAGAAAAATAGCTCATCCCATTCATAATCATTAGAGTCAGTTACTTCATCATTAGATTGGTCCAAGAATTCTGCAATAGTTATTTGATGTACCTGATTAGCCACTTATGGATAAAAGTGTGGTAAATCAAGGACATGTGTGATTGTGACTAACTGCCCCCAGTTAGGATGTGAATCCCATTGTCGGGGTGTACTCTTGTAGTTGTTTCTATCAATGGTACCTTTGGATCATCTGCTATTGCGTTTCCTATCTCTTGAATAGGATCCTATGGTAACAAAGGGATGTGAAGGTCCTGTGCTACTTCAAATCTTGGTACATAGTGCTCTCCTTGTTAGTCAGGATTCTCTATGCCAACATGTAACAATATTTCATAGGACCATGGTTCTAGTTCTATCTCTTCTGTTTCATCACTCCCTTTGTCAAAGATCGGACTATCTTTTGAAGCAGGTTTGTCAGATTCAGTATTAAAACCTAGTCTTGTTTTTCCTCTAGTATTCCTAAACTCCATGTGTATAGGCTCAATAAGTCCTCTTCCTATGTTTCTTAGAGGTCCTTTTCCTTTGTATCCCATTTTCTTCAGGAGGTTGTATCCGTTACCATATTGTTTTAGGGATATTTCCACATGTTTTACCTCAACTTCCTTTGGTTCTCCTTTGTAAAGCCAGTCCAAGAATGCCTGTTCTTCTATGTTATCTAAAGAAGATGTGGATGACTTAACCATGCCAGTTCCTTGTGGATTTTTGGCTCTTTAGATGCAGTATGTGTGAATGAAAAGGAGGGTCCATAGGATCTTGATAATATTGGTAATTCTATCAGTGACAGAGTCAGGTCCAGCTTGTATTCTCCCATACCTATTTCTTCAAGTTTTAAGGTTTTGCAAAAACTTTTCATCACCATGTCTTTGGTACTCTCAGGAGAAATTTCATCCATAGCCTCTTTGTTATGTGGAATCATACTACCTACTTTGATATTGTTGCAAGTATAATTAGCATCTACAGGAATTGTCACTTCCACCCCATTATGTGGGAATTTGATACACTGGTGGTAAGTAGATGATACAACTTGCATCTTGTGGATCCAAGGTCTCCCCAATAGTATGTTGTAAGCTAGGGGTAGATCTAGAACTTGACAGATGACATTCCTTTCAATTGGTCTAACTCTGATAGGTAGAACAATGAGACCTTTAGAGGATCTTTCTTCCTCATCATAAGCTTTGATAGTTATTTTTCTTCTAGAGTCAATGGTCTATTTTGAAAGACCCAGTTTCCTGATTAGATTAAGGTTACATATATTCAATCCTGTGCCTCCATCTATTAATACACATCTAACATGAGATTTATGAATGAGGACTTCAATATGGAGGGGTTGATTATGTGGATGTGTCAATGATTTATCATCCTCTTCAGAAAAGGAGAGATAATGTGGTGCTGAGATGTGATTGAAAATCACTTGGAATTTGTCTATATCAAGGTCCTTTGGTACATTTTCAACATGTAGGGCTTGTTCAGGGATTTCCCTATGCATTGTGGATATTTTAAGCAACTCAAAAGTGGAAATGTTTGCAGAGGTTCATTGCAACTGGTCCACCAATTCATACTTTGCTACAGGAATAGTAACCGTGTGTTTTACTGTTGGTTTAGGAATAGTAACAATAGGAACCTTGGACGTTGATGCTGGTTTTGAGGTAGAATTGGGTCCTTTGATTGTGACTTGTGCTTGGCTCTGAGTCACTGCATTCGATTGGAAAGAAATACCTTTGATTGTGACCACATTAATTGATTCAATTTTAATGTCTAGCATATTGATCACATTATCATTATTGGAGTAAGTGTAGTTGACTTCATTACCTTTCCCTTTAGATTCTTCCCCTTTCTTGTAGTTAGGGAATAGTTTGTTGAATGCGGTATGATCTTTGTTGGTAGTGTACCCTTCCACTTTGATCTTACCTCCTTCAATGAAGTCTTGAATAACATGTTTGAGTTTAAGACAGTTGTTAGACTTGTGTCCTTTGTTTTTGTGAAATACATAGTAAGAATTATCATCCCACCACCTTGGTTTGACCACTGGTTCTCATGGTTTGGAATCTGGGATTGTGAGAACATTTTTGTCTAATAGTGTCTTCATAACAGTCTCAAGAGGTTCTCTCAAAGGAGTGAATGTTCTTTGAGGTTTTGAAGTCCATAGTCGACCCTTGTTATTATCATTGTTTTCTTTGGGCATGGGGTTCGTTACCTTGGCATATATGCTTTCTTGCATGCTGTTAGTTAGATTGAATACTTCACATTTAGGACCAACATTGGATGTGTCTACTACACCATCATTGACAAGATTTTTGTTTTGCTTCCACCATTTAGGTTTGGAGTTGGAGTTTTTAGATTTGTTCTCACTTTGAAGAGTGATCTCCCCCTTTTTGACCATAACTTCTTCAATTCGAAGGGAATTTTTGATCATCTTGTCAAAGCTAGGGGAGTCTTGCATTTGCAATGCGTAGTTCAATTCTAGTACCAAGTTATTGACAAATATTTCCATTTTCTTGGATTTGGGAATAGCTCTTGAATACCATGCAAATATTTTCCTCCACCTTTGTAAATAGTGGGTAAAGGATTTGCCATTTTTTTGTTTAGTGTTGCATAGATCCATCATAGTCACGTCATGCTGGATATTATAGGAGTAATGTTGGATAAACTATTGTATCAACTCCTCAAAAGTTTTGATCTTAGGTGTAAGTTTTGAGAACCATTCCATGGCGTTGCCTCCTAGACTTCTAGGAAAAAGCCGCATGAGGTAAGTAGGTTCATGCATGTACTCTATGCTAAGAGCACAAAATTATCAAACATGGTCATGTGGATCAGTCTCTCCCATATACTTGTCATATTTTGGCCTTGCCACATTGGGAGGGAATGGAACCATAGTGATACTCTTGTCAAAAGGAAATGGACAAATAGAGTCCACAGAGTATTTCATCTTGGGTTTAGCTTTCTCTTGTTTGAGAGTCGTAAGCTCTATTTGCATTAAGGTGAGTTGTTTGGCAAGAGTAGAAATATGAGTTGGTACCTCCTTTTCCTTCAGTTTTTCCACATCATAATCCTTGGGTAACTTTACGCCAGTGGATGCGAGATGGAGAAAGTATTTCTCTTTATCTTTGTCAACCATCTTTTCCATTGTCTTTTGGAATTTCTTTCTCTATTTGAGTTTATTGTACTCTTCTTCAGTGATGTCTTCCTCACTACCTGATTCAAATATAAGATGGTCAAATGTGGGTTCTTCTTCTTTATCAATATCTTCTTTCTTTTAGTTTTTTCTATTGTCATATTCATCAAAAGCTTCACTCCATCCATGAGTGGACCGATCCATTTCAGGAGAGTTTAGATCGAGTAGGGAACTACGAGATGTCTCTGCTTGAAAGTGTAGTGATTTAGGAGGTACTTTTGACCCTTTAGACATGTACTTGTTGTGTCTTGTGTTAACCATGCGGTTGTACCTCAACTTTGTCAAAGTTTCCTGATAGTGTCAGGTAGTATCTCGAATCGTTCAAGTGAGCGTGTCTAGGTGGAAGTATCATTTGGGTTTTGGTGGAAGTAAATGATTCCAGTGTCAGAGGGTTAGAATGCCCTGATAGTGAGGTGGGAATCAAGTTTTTTAAAGAAGTGGATAGACCACATGTATTGAGATAAAATGTGAGAAATTGACAAGACATGCAAGGTGGACGTCTAAAAAAGTGTTTTGACACAGCGACAGGGAGACCAGAAAAGACAATAGAGATAGACTAAAGAGAAAAAAGGGTATCTAAATAAAC
This sequence comes from Thuja plicata, assembly GCA_018584345.1. NCBI lineage: Eukaryota > Viridiplantae > Streptophyta > Pinopsida > Cupressales > Cupressaceae > Thuja > Thuja plicata. The sequence goes on along the minus strand of MU224676.1, from coordinate 1,127,041 downwards.
TAAGTTTTCTTGAGAAACTATTGTGCAAGTGCCCACTATCCTAGATGCGAGCTCCTAGATACGAGCTAGGAAATACTGTATGCAAGCTTCTGATGACCGTGGATGTGAGCTTTAACCCTAGATGCGATGATGTACTGACCAAATGCGATGAAGCACACTAGATGCGAGCAAGGATACTAAATACAATCCAGGAAATCCAGGATGCAAATTTCTGATGTCTTTGATAGATTTGATCAGTTTTGTAAAATGTGTTCTGGAAGTGCGTGAAGTTTGTTTGATTGCAGGTTGTGTTTTGAGACCTGCCAGTGAGTGAAAAACACATGTGTCGACCAAGGATTGAATTTTGTTTCTTGTTTTGAAGGTGTTATCTTGTTAGTGATTTTTTAGTTATATCAAGCAGATTTGCATTGTTAGGAGGGTGAAACAGACACACATCTTATCCCTATTTTCTAAGTAGAGGATGAAAATCCTTGCTTGTTGAGTTAGGTAAACACTCAAATGCTAATCAGAATAAAACCATTACCAAGCACACAATGGCTCTAGTCATGATGTTGTATTAGCTGACTCCAAATGCAAGTGAGGGCATAATATGACAAGTATCTTGGGGAAATTACCTTTTTCCTTGCACAAGGATTATCACCCTTTTAGGGATGAATCAAGAATTATTTTTGTTTAAGTGTTGTCTATTATTGGGAAATCCAGTCGAAATTGTCTCCCATAGAATTTCACAAGGCAAAATTGAGGCGTATATCCCTATGAGTACTTAAGTATATGTAGTCTCACAAGAAAGATTCAAGCGGCTCCTCTCTACACATACCCAACCATGTTCAAAGAATGATGTCAAAATTCTATGAACGAAACCAACTCTGTCTTCCGAGGCTTTGGCCTATGAGGAAGAAATTATTTATAGTGAGCTAGAAGGGTTGGCGTAAAACCTGTCCTCACTTGGGTCATTCCCGGGAGATTTTTTCCTCAACTGACAGGCCCTCTACTATTAAATAAGCTTACAAAGGATTGGCAAGCTTAGGATGTCTAGATTTCTGATTCCTCCAAAGAAGAAGAGCACACTCTCCTAATCCATGTCATTTTCTCCCAAAATAGTTTTAAGCAAACAGTTCGTTCCCTCAAGCAATGTTGTGATTGATTTAAGATGTTCCTATTTAAGGAAAATAGAATGCTTGAAAGTAAATTTTCTTGTTCAATTTCCCCAAAATTAAATGAAGAGCTTGTTCAATCTCTATCACAAAAAAGAATTAAATGGTGTATTTGTTCATTTATCCCACAATTTTAGTTCTTTGAGTTGTTCATTTACTAATCCAAAAGAAATTTAGTTTTGTTTGCCTTGTTCAATTATCTCCAAATTCCTTCCAACTCATAAACTAGTTTGTGAGTTTCTGATTTTCCTTAAAAGGAAATGAGCATATTCTTCTAGTTAGTTTAGTAGAAGATTTAGAAAATGTAATTAGTGTGAAAATCATGAAAAGAGAAGTCAAGATGGGGGTTGGGCAACCTGAAAAACCACAAGTCAGTATTATTTTTTTGACTCCCAAGAGAGTTTCTGACAGTGATGTGCAAATATGAGTTAGGCTGCTTAAAAGACAAAAACCAAAGTGATCAAACTGTTAGAGGTTAGGCAATGAAGTATGAAATATTATTAACCATATGCGATCCTAAAGACACAGGATGTGATACCATATATCGAATGTGAGCCCTTGTTACTAGATGTGATTGAATGTTCCCCAGATGTGAGCCTATAGTGAAAATGATCCAGGAAATCCTAGATGCGAGCCTCATTTTTTGCAGTGCGAGGGCATATCCCAGATGCGAGCTTTTGCTACCAGAAATTACTCGGGACCTAAAAATTGGGAGGATAGATTAGTTTAAAATAGAGTTAAAATGAGGCCAAATCCATAATTGGGCCCCACAGTGGGCACCAGAAATGTGTGTATGAAATAGTGCACCTGTTACCTGTGACACAACACTGTAATAGATCATTATATTAGTGGAAAACATCGTTAGATGAGCATATAAAGCACTAAAATTGACCTATTTCTTTCTAACTAAGAAGAGTATGATAAGAAACATAATAGCCCTTATATTATGCTACTATTAGTGACATATAAAACGTAGCATGAAATATTTGAGTTAAAACAAACTATTTAATCACTAAGCAATGTATATTAACTCTAAAAATGAAGATAATAACAATGCCTAAACATGAAAAAATAAATGAAACATGAATCTATTTAAATCCTAACAACATAACAATGCATTTTCAATCTAAAATCAAGGCTTCTTTATGCTCAAAAACTCCTATTTATAGAACAAATGAGGAGAGAGAGGGGGACAAGGTTCATTAAAGGAGTTGAAAAACTCATTAATGAAGTGTAAGAGAAATAAATGCCAAAGGCATTGAAGATGTATGGGCTTAAGGAATATGCATTAAATGCAAGCATTTAAGAGGCATGGAGAGCTCATATGCATTAAATATAAGCATTTAAGAGGCATGGAGAGAGTTTGGAGTTAAGCTTGAGAAAGTTGACTTTCTCAAGTGGGTTGAGTTCCTAATCACATTTTTAGGAATGTGACATCATTAGGAGGTGGGTTAGAATGAGATTAGGATTAGGATTAGTTTTAGCATGGGGTGAATAGGTTGGGATGGGTTTGAACCCATGGTCAAGGTGGTTGAAGTAGGTTAGGTTAGGGGTTTAGAGGAATATTAATGAAATGAATTATTTTAAATATATTCATTCAAAAATAGGAATATTAATTATTTAAGATTTTTATTGCTTTAGATAATTAATTAAGACTATAGTCAATTAATTAGATTAATTAGGCTAGGGGAATGTGTTCATTTGCAAGTGATGAGACATATTGAGGTTTATTTCATTCCTCTATGATTAAATATTAAATCCATGTTTTGAATTTGATTTGTTTTGATTGGTTTGGATTGATTTGAATTGTATGGCTAAAGTAGTTAATATAATTTAGTGATTAAAAATCACCTAGGACATTAAATTTGATTTAAAATTAATTATGCCAATGTAACATTGTCGTGACATAATTGGGGGTATGATCACACTTAGGGAAAATAGGGTCTATGGTTAGAGAAGACCAAATCCAGGTGGTTATAACTTCTATTTCACCCATGCCTCTGATTCCTTAAACGCTGTAGACTGTTCAACCCAATCCTTCTTTGATTGTTCCACCTCTATTCTCTCAGCAATCGATCTTTCTTTTTCTTGTTCCAATTCCTCTTGTGTGGTAGGATTTGATGGTAGGGGAGAAGGAGGGTAAGTTATGATTGGGCTTGGTGATGATGTCTGGTGAGGATCTTGTGTAATCATCCTTTGAGGAACAAACTGAACTATTTTCTTACCTTCAAGGAAGGCAATCTTCTTGTCCTTTTCAATGGACTTGATCTTCTCATTGTTATAAGCCTTCATGACTACCTCATATTTTTCCCTCAGGATTTTGAGTGCATCTTCTTGTTTCTCAACTACCTTTAAGCTCAATTTTGCTGTTTCTAGAGTGAGGTTAGTTGCTTCTACCCTTGAGGTGTCTGATACTCTTTTTACCACAAGACTACTTGCATGTTTAGCCTGATCCTTCTTATAGACCATATCACCAGTGTTGCATGATCTTCACTGAATTTGGCACCAATTGATGTTCCACTGGTGTGCACTGGTTTGGCTTCTTTTCTCACAACATTAAATATGATGGCATCAGCTAGATCCCATTGAGGTAAGATGTGGACTCCTTCTTTCTTTACTAACTCCCTGCCTTCTTTAGGGGTGATCTTATCAAAATTTTCCATCATCTCCTATTTTACTTCCTTTTAAATGTCATCCTTGTCTCTATTTGGTTTACCCTCTTGCAACTTCTGACATTTTTCTTTGAATTCATCAATGTGAATTCTCCACAAGAATTGGATGAAAGCCCTAGCCTTAACAAATTCATCATCAGATAAAAACTCATCATTGGCCTATTTGGTTATAGGATCCAACTCTTTTCCAGAAAATTCTACTCTTGTTAAATCCAATGCTGCATGCTTGGGTGCCTCTAGCACTCCTTCATGTAACTCCTGTGCTATGACAAAAATGTGTCCAGTATTTCCCATCCTCACAAATTGTTTAACAATACTTTGATCATCCATGTGCGGGGGAGATTTAGAAGGAGAATAGATATCACCGCATTGTTTCTCTTTTCCTTCCACTCTCTGCCTTTTTGGGGATGGAAATGTTTGGGCACTGGTATCTTTTGGCCTTTTCCCTTTTTCTCAGATGCCTTTTCATCTATGGGAAGAGTTTTTCTATAACCCCTTCTTTAGTAGACAACATATTTCCCCAGTGGGAAAACCCTACCCTGTGACATTCTGCTCAGAACAAACTTAGCCTTTTATGGATCTGTTTCCATTACTTTCTTTTTCTTCTGATCCAGGGCTTGCATTATGTCCTCAAACACGCTCATTTGAGATTCTACTTTCTTTTCCCAAGGTGAGAATGCCTTTAAGGGATCATATGCCCTATCAAAATTTTGGATAAAATATAAAGATTTTTTATAGGCTAACCACTTCTCCTTCTTAATCTCATAATCAATCAGGTCAAATTCATTCCTTATTATAGCTTATGGGAAATTGAACTGGTGATCTAATGCTAGGAATTTGGTTCTCTTCATGAACATGTCAATAATAAACCCTAAACATTATCTTCACACCTTACCACTGATGTTTCTAATAGGTATGGCTCTAGGTATTTGTCAAACTGGGTCCATCCCCTTTTGGTAATGATAAAATGATGGACTCTTGTGAGGGTAGGAAAAATACAACCTTTCATCTTACCAGTTAATGCTTCCTCTTGCAATCCACCTAGCTGTCTAAGAATTTTCACCAGACCAATCTTGAGTGGCACTTTGTAAGGGAGGACATTTTGAGTTCCCCTAAAACCAGAAACCCTAATGACTATTGAGATAGGGTATAAAATTAAATCACCCCAATTGTGAACAATCTTAAATTCTGGAGCATATTCCAATGGTATCAAAATTATTGATACATCTACATTAATCCTAGGGTTGTCCTTACATAATAATTCTCTAAGCCTAGAGGCACAAGATCTATCAAAATTTATGAATCTGGCCTCTTTCCTATCCCAAGACAAGTTAGTACTCCACAACTGAACAAGAAGTTCTTCATCATACTAAAACTTGGTAAGATTCATTTCCACTTTGAAGTAATCAACATAATTAAATAAAATCATATGCATCATCATGGAATACCATACCATTGGCCTGACTATCTTGGAATCCTTAATGCCTATCAAACCTTGATGCATCAAGTCAGCAATCTAGGTAGCATAATAAAAAATTACAGATAAGTGGGAATGCAAAATTTGAAAAACCATAAGCATAAAATGGACATGCATCGTTGTCTTCTCATCCTCTCCCAGCACAAGACACATGGCACTATACATTACCCTATCCCTACTATTAAATAGTCTAGTTTGAAAGGCTCTGGTGTGTTAGGGCCTACTACAATCAGACCCCCTATCTTGTTGAAATACCCTTTTGAGGACTCATTTCTATAGTTGATTTTGATATACCTCTTTGAAGTGGTCAAAATCTATATCATCCATTTGAACTGAGAGGTCACTTAATTTGAAGACTGTTATGAGTTCATCAGCTATGACATTCAACAGTATATTTCCATCTGTATCTCTCAGGACCCTGGATACTTTATCATATGTTATGGCTATTACAATCAACAGATCTGTATCGATGAACACTTTAGGAACTATCAACTTGCCTACATCTAGATCCCATATATTGCAATCTGGGGAAGGAGCATTTCTTTGGTTATAAGAAGTTTTGAACAAATTTAAAATACTTGTGCTGATCTTGGCATCTTTGGCCCATCTACCCATATCATAAAAACCTTCCCCGACTCTAAAATGAGGATTTACAAGAACAATTCTCTTAATATAGGTAGAATCATTTGTAGATCCACTTAAATGCTATATAAGGTCATCTTGTACAATTTCTATCTTTGTACTCTACATTACTAGTAAATTCAATCCTAGGGGCCATAATTTGAAGTTAGGGCTTCTTACGGGAATAATTATCAAATTATGTCAATATTTCTGTAACTCTTTTAGAATTCAAAACCCTACTAGAAGCATGAATTTTATTGTTTCATAGAAGACTTACTTGTTTTGCAATTTGTTACACAGAATGGGATATTGCTGCAATTTTATTTTCACTTTAATCAATTCGATGATTATGGAATCTTTGAGCTTACGAAATGAATTATATAGCTTCCATAAAATCAATCTTTCGCATTGAATTTTACTAAACTGGCCACACACTCTGCAATCAATTCACCTAGTTTGAAACTCGCAGCTTAATGGTTCACTGATGACATTTTGAGAACTTTTAATTTGGATAGTAGATCTTCTATAGTATTTCTTTCATTAGGCGGCTTTCTTTACTTCACAGAAATAACTATTCACTTGGGACATGTGTTAGCATGACTTGATCACTTAAACAATAGATCTCATGCATCTTATCCATCAACCTTTAAGTCAACCCTCTGATCTTTCTTAACCTAGCCACAAGTTACTTTACTGCAAGTTTACTAACTATAGATGCATCTTTACCATTTGGGACATGCATCAACACCACTTAATGGCTTAGACTTTAGATCTTCCGCATCTTTCCTTTAAGTCATTAGTTGAGCCATTTGATCTTTCTGAAACTACATCTTCTTTACCTCATCTCTACACTGTACGGGGCCTACTGATTGCCACGTGTCACCATGACTTAATTGCTTATGCTTTAGATGTTGATCACTTTTCCTTTAAGCAATTAAGTCAACCATTAGATCATTTTGCACTTTCTCTGCATTTAATTCCTTCTTTACAACCTTAGTCAGACCCACTGGGACACATGACATCATGGCTTAATCGCTTAAATGATAGTTCAAGTTCACTTTGTCATTAAGCGATCAATTCAGCCATTAGATCTTCTCTGAATTATCGACCTTTTAACCTATGATCACCTTTACTAATAATGGAATACATGTCATCATGAGGATACACAGTAGGATGGCTTAATGACTTACCTGATAGATCTTACGCATCTTTGGGATAAGCAATTAAGTCATCCATTAGATCAAAAGGAATCTGTCTAGATTTTAATCAACAGTCATTCACAACACTCAGGCCTGCCAACTGCCACGCATTGCCAGTACCGCTTAATTTCTTACACGTTAGATGGTACAAATCTTGGCCACAAGTGATTAAGTCTGCTGTCAGATCTTTCTGTGATTTAACCTACATCGAATTGCCTGCAACATGGTCCACATCACTCCAGGGACATGTGTCATTTGTTAGAGTAATTTAGTAATTACTCTTTAGTGCTTAAGTTTCACTTAGGCAGTTTCTATTTCTGATAGTTTCCCGTTTAGGGTTTCGGTATTCCTTTATAAGGAATCACCTCTTTGTAATTCTTAAGGAGATTGTATTATTTTCATCATTGTGTTAATAGAAGATAATTTTTTTCACAATGGGTTTGCATTCTCTGGCCTATCGGTCGCCATAGCTTTCTGGATCCTTCTCTCTTCTGTCTGTTTCATTCTATTTGTAATAGCTATGCATGCAGGTGTTCTTGGGTAGATTGATGTTCATCAATCTCAACATGGTATCAGAGCCTTCCTGCTGTCAGCTGTTCGGTCTTCGTTGAAGCACAGAAACTTTCAGAGGCTTTTCTGGCTTTTTTCTCTGGTTCTGGGGGGTCTTAATTTTTGAAGCTGTTTGAGCTGAAATGGACTCCACCATTGCGTCCAGAAGGCCCGGGAGAGTCGAAATCATATAAAATTTTGACCATTTTGGTCACCGGGGCGTCTGGGGAAAATTTTTTGGCCTCCAAGGGCCGTACGGGCACGTTTTTCGAGAAAAAAAATTAAAAAACATTAGTTTTTTAATGTTTTTTGTTGGAAAAAAATGGGCACAGTGTTATTATATTGGTGCCATCGCCGGGTCGCCACCGCGCCACCGTGGCCCGGCCCCCGGCGGCGCGCCTTCCACTGTCCTCCGCGGGCCTCTGCCGCTCAACTCCTCCTGGCGGCTCCTCCCGGCGGCTCCCCTAGCAGCTCCTCCCGACGGCTCTGCTCAGCGGCCCCCGCCGCCCTCCGCGGCCCCGCCCACCGCTGCCCATGCGGCCCGCCGCTGCTGCCTACCGCAGACACAGACAGCGCCGCCCCGCTCGGTCGGGTTCCGCCGCTCATTGCCCCGCTCCGCCCGCCGCCGGTGGTGGCCAGTTTTAGCCCCCGTAGGCTTTTTTAATTGATAGGTGGTCATATTGATGTCCGAGAGCCTAAGTTTAGCCCCCGGCGCTCTCCATGCACCCGGGGGCCCAAAATTTTTAGCCCCTGGGGCTCTTGTAAGCCATTTTTGGGCATTTTTGGGGGTTCTTGGCCTTTTTCGCTCTATAGGGAGCATACGGGGGTATTTTTCTGACTTCCATATATCGTCGGAAATCTCTTTCCAAGAAATTTCCAATGGAAAAGGTTAGAGGTTTTGGTTCTACCATTTTGACAGAGATTTTGGCTGTTGAAGTCTGATGTCCTGTTTTGCCTTCCGGGAGTCATATCTGGCTCATCCGGACTCTTTTTTCGGCAAACGAGATATCGTCGGAAAGCTGATTCTGTATACTATTCAGTGGCAGAGGTATCTCTTCTAGATTCTGCTCCAGGTTTTCACTCCTCTGAGTTATGCAGTTTATTCCCTCTGGTGGTGTGCTTGGTTCTACAGGTCCGGGGATCTCTTCTTCTGGTTACATAGTCCACTCTTCTTTCTGACATCTGAGCTTGCATGCTCTTTCTGATGTATTTGTTATGTAAATGCACTGAGATAAATTTCCTTCTTCTACTTTTTTGGGATCTTGCACACCTGGTTCAGTTTTTGTACTCGCACTGTGTTATAAAGTGCCATGGGGGGATTCTAATGCATTTTCCACTATAGGCGCATCTACTCTTGTCAAGTGAGCGTACCTTCCATGACATTAGCCCATGTAGTCTATGTCGATGACACTGCCCTTTATCCTGTGTTTGTACCTCTGTTGCACATGGTGTTCCTGGTTCTTCTTCTGCAGTTGTTTTTTGGTACTGCATTTCAGTGTTCCTGTCACCTCTCCTAGTTCAGCATTATGGGGGGGTTCACCTGTTGGTTCTATTGCTTCCTTGGTTAGGTTGAGTGATCTACGTATTTAGTTCTTGTTCCTATGTACTAGGCAGATGCAGTGGCTAGGCACCTATGCATTTCGGTGAGATGGATCATCTTCTATATAGACACTCATTCATTCCTACTTTTGGAGGTCACCTCTTCGCTTGATCAGCTCTTCAGACACTTGTCTTCTCTACCTGATCATGCACTTCAGTGGGGGTTCCAGCAATATCTTCTGACAGAGTTTTCAGACATGCTTGAGAGATGCTTCTTGCTCTATTCTAGTTCCTTTCTCTGGGACATCTTTTGCTTTATGTTTTGGGTACCTGATCAGGCCTAGTTGCCGGGACCCTTCTTTCCTGCTTTCTGCAGTCGTTTAGCAGTTTTGCTTCTCCCTAAGTTACACTTAAGGGGGGGTGTTAGAGTAATTTAGTAATTACTCTTTAGTGCTTAAGTTTCACTTAGGCAGTTTCTATTTCTGATAGTTTCCCGTTTAGGGTTTTGGTATTCCTTTATAAGGAATCACCTCTTTGTAATTCTTAAGGAGATTGTATTATTTTCATCATTGTGTTAATAGAAGATAATTTCTTTCACAATGGGTTTGCATTCTCTGGCCTATCGACCGCCATAGCTTTCTGGATCCTTCTCTCTTCTGTCTGTTTCATTCTGTTTGTAATAGCTATGCATGCAGGTGTTCTTGGGTAGATTGATGTTCATCAATCTCAACATCATTTAGACTTAATGGCTTATAGGATAGATGTCGATCACTTTGAGAAAAATCCATTAAGTTAGCCATCTGATGAAACAAGATCTGCTCACAGTTTAACTGAAACCTTTTCTAATCGCTGGACCCGCCAAAAACATGTGTCATTACCACATAATTAATTATAAGATAGATGTTGTGCACCTTAGGATTAAGCCATTAAGTTTTCCCTTAGAGCAAAACATACTAGCTTGACAGATAGTGGTTTAATAAATTACTTGTAGACTTTAGACTTAGGGATTAATTAAGGACCACGATGTTAGTAAACTTACAAACTATTGAATGCAGACACTTTTAAAAGAACATATGAAAGACACATGATTTAAGTGGAAAAAAGGTAACACAACATTAGAAACCACTTCGACGCTTAGGGTTTGAGGACCAAATTTTACACTTAGAAACATGAAAGCAAGGGTTCAAGAATTTACATAAGACCCTCTTGCAAAAATAGACCAAGGACTCATTACTTTGAATTTTTTTTTATCACACCTAACAACCCCAACATTGGCAATATGAACATAAATGATAAACTTTGGACATTGCTTGAAAAGAAAGACACTAAAGACCTAATAAGACCTCCTTATCTAACACAAAACATCTTAAGACTCACCTAGTCCTATTATTCCAATAGTGGTGTGGCTAGGACCACTACAAGCCAAAAACAACTTAGAAGCCCTAGGTTACATGTTAGCCCTACCTAGGTGCTCCTTCACCACCATTTTCTGATCTTGGACTTAGTAATTGATCCTGACTCAATCATTGATAGACATATTTCATCAATGGTTTTAGGAATCTTATTCTTTTCCTTTTGGATAGATTCATCTTGTTCGGTGTCCTAAATGTCTTCCCTAGTTCTTAGGAACTTTCTTCTTTTTGTTGGTTCCCTTTTTTGTGTTTGAGGTTTCCTCTTATAGGTCCTTACTTGACCTTTCTTTATAAGTGAAGGACTTGTATCCTTTACTGTATGAATCCTGGTTCTAGATGCAGCAGTAATCCTTGTCTTCTTTTCTGGTGGAGGTAGTGGTGTATCTGACTCTATGGGATCTAAGTCGCTCTCCTTCTCAGCTTCACCAACAGATGATTGACCCTCAGTTTCTTCTATCATTTGAGTTTCTTCTTTAGTTACAAACAACCTTTTCTTCAAATTATTAACCATCTTGTCTTTCTTCCTATCAATCTTCTTCACAACTAAGCTAGTTTTAATCCTTTGTTTGGCTTCTTCATAAGTACTAAACTTAGGTTATGATTTTTATAATGGCTCATTTATCAATGCCTTAATTGTATTTTATGCTTTATCTATGTTTACCTCATAATCAATTGGAGATAGCCATGCTATTCTTGGTATAACTAGCTTGATGTATGTGTAGTCAGTGTTTTTAGGAATAGTCCCAAGAGAAAACTAAGAGGGGAGGGGGGTGAATCAGTTATCTCCAAGATTCAATTCTTTTTCCAATTAAGTATATAATAACTTTAAACATAAACTCAACAAGATAACAAAAAATTCAACAACACAATTTTGGTAACGGGGAAAACCAAATTAGGTAAAAATCTCAGTGGGAATTAGCACCCAAAAATAAATATACTAGTTTATAATGATCCTTGTTAGAAGATCTTACAACCCTGTTAGGAGTTGATCTTTACAATGCAATAAGTACAGAGACCTGGTCAAAGGTTGGACCCTGTTAGGAGTCTTTTACAAATAACCCTGTTATAGGTGAGGAAACACTGTAAAAGAGCTCACTACTCAAATGGTGAAGGCTACAACCTTATGTAAGGTAGATATACATTATATCTGATAAAAAATTGTTTGAGTAGACCTGCTGCATTGATTAGTTCCAATGAATTGTAATCTTCTTCTGCTTCTTCACATAGATCTTCAACTGATGAATGATGTAGTTTTACTGTCTACCTTTATGCTTTGCTCTTTCTTTTCTTTTTCACTTCATTTTCACACTTAGCGATCACATTTGAACTTCTATATGTATCTTCCCCAAGGATAAGGTCACGACGGCTGTAGGAAACACTTTAGAAACTTCCTTGTTGGCTTAACTAAGCACGCAATCAAAGTTAGGATTGCGCAACTCAAAATGAGTGGATGCGTCACTACACATAGTCGGCTCAACCAAATTAACTTAAACATCATGCTTCTGTTAAAACATGTTTAGTTCCTTTGGATAATAATCATTAACTCATAACTAAACATGAATATGAACACGCATATGCAAAATATAGGCACAACTCAAGAAACAATGTAAATACTTTGGCTCTTAATAGATAATCTCCAGAAATGATAACTGCTAAAACAAATTAACATAACTCAACTGAAACTGTATATCTAAATCTATGTGTATGAACATGGCATCCAGAACATGTCTACAACATAGATATAAACGTACAAGGCTCCAGAATGTCTATACTGATAATTGCATACATGACATTGCTGTATATTATATGTTGTCATCAATGAAAAATATACAATCAACTATTTGCACAGAAGAAAATCTCCAACAATCTCCCCCTTTGATATTGCTGGCAACATATGATATGAAAAACACCATCAACCCAAAGTATCCTCCTTCGTTTTACAATCTTCTCAATATCCTCATTAAAAGCTCCTCTTAACTGTTGCATCTCTTTTTACTATATTTTTCATTACTGTATACTCCCCTAGAGTATATGCTCCCCCTAAATATATACCCCCCTTTTGACATCAATGGAAAAGGGTGCCAAAAACAATTAAGCACAGGTGCTACTCCAAAATTAGAGTAGTCAACCATTCATCAGTCAAAAAGGACTGATGCTCTTGCTGTAAATTCTAATCATACTTAGGAAAGGGAATTACTCCCAGGTTCTCCCTGAGATACTCAAAAGTATCTTTTTATAAAGGCTTTGTAAAATATCTGCTAATTGTTCTTTAGTGCTCACATAATCCAACTTTACTTCTTTGTCTGCAACTTTTTCTCTTAGAAAATGATATTTGATCTCAATATGTTTTGTCTTTGTGTGTATCACAGGGTTCTTTGACATATTGATAGTGCTAGTGTTATCACAGTGAATAACAATAGGATAATCAGTCAGAATACCAAAGTCTTTAATCATCTATTTGATCCAAATCATTGTTGAACAATTCAATGCTGTTGCAACATACTCAGCTTGTACTATCAACTAAGAGATATAATTATGCTTCTTGCTTGTCCAAGTAACCAACTTATCTCCAAGAAATACTGCTCCTCTTGAGGTACTCTTCCTGTCATCAAAACAACCTACCCAATCAGCATCAGTATACACATGAAGTTGTATATTCTCTAAGTTAGGATAACATAAACCATAGTCTATAGTTCCCTTCAAGTATCTGAATATTCTTTTATTTCCATAAAGTGGTTTTGTTTAGGTTTAGCTGCAAATCTTCCAACAATGCCAATTGCATTAGAAATATCAGGTCTAGATTACATGAGATATATGAGTTTTCCAATCATAGACTTGTATAGTGTCTTGGAACCTGCTATGGAATCATCATCTTTAGAAAGCTTGCTTCCTGTTATCATGGGGGTTCTTACTGGTTTGAAATATTCCATTTTTAAAGTCTGCAATATCTCCTTCACATACTTAGACTGATTTATGAATAAGCCTTTGTCTTTTTTTTTTACCTTCAATCCCAAAAAATATTTGATAGGTCCAATCATGCTCATTTCAAACTCAATTTGCATCTCTTTGGTGAATTCTGCACTAAGCTTGTCATTTCCTCCAAAGATAATGTCATCAACAAATATAGAAACAAGTAGTAGTCTATCAGGTGTCTCTCTCATGAATAAGTTGCAATCTGTTGCTCCCTTTTTGAATCCAAACTTGGTCAAGTAACCATCAAGTCTCTCATACCAAGCTCTTGGGGCCTGTTTAAGTCCATAAAGGGCTTTCTTTAGTCTTCATACCATGTCTGGTTTGTCTGATAAACTAAATCCTTCAGGCTGTTCTATGTAAACTTCTTCCTTCAAGTCACCGTTTAGAAAATCTGACTTGACATCCATTTGATATACTTTAAAGTTCTTGAATGTTGCATAGGCCAAAAACAACTTAATAGCTTCCAATCTGCTCACAGGGGCAAATGTATCAGTGTAGTCTATTCCTTCTCTTTGCGCATATCCATTGCATACCAGTCTTGCTTTTCTTCTTACCACTATACCTTCTTCATTCATCTTATTTCTGAATGTCCACTTTGTTTCAATCACATATTTGTCACAAGGTCTAGGGGCCAATTCCCATGTATCATTCTTGATTATCTGATCTAATTCTTCTTCCATTGCTTTCTGCCAGTCTGAATCATTACATGCATCTTCAACATTTAAAGGTTCAATTTGTGAAAGTAACCATACCTCTTCATCAACTATTAAACCTTTTGTTTTAGATCTTGTCAAAACTCTATTTCTATGATCTCCAATGATATCATCTTTGGAATGGTATCTAGTTGTGAATTTTTGGACTTTAGGTGTGACATCCTCATCTGTTATCTATGATTCTTCTTTGCTTGTTTAAGGGTTGTTGCATGTTACATCAATATAATAAAACATTTCTTCAATAATAGTTTCCTTACTTCTAGGCATGGGTTCATCTTCAATCATTTGTGCATAATCATAGTATCTTTCTTGAATCATGAACTTCTCATCAATCTTCACATGTGTACTTTCAATTATCTTCTTCAATCTCAAGTTAAAATATCTATATGATTTTGTTTTAGTAGAGTAACCAAGGAAAATACCTGCATCGGTTCTGGTATCAAACTTACCAACACCATCATCTCTCTTGATGTAGAATTTGCTTCCAAAGATTCTAAAGTATTTCACTGTAGGTACATTACCAAACCAAAGTTCATAAGGTGTCTTATCTACACCTGGCCTTAATTGAACTCTATTGATAGTATAGACTGCTGTGTTGAATCCATCTCTCTAATAGACATGTGCAACTTTTCCTTCTATCATGATAGTGCGAGCTGTGTCAAGTATGATCCTATTTCTTCTTTCTGCAATCCCATTCTGTTGAGGGGTTCTAGGAGCACTCAACTACCTTTTGATCCCATGTTCTTCGTAGTACTCATAAAATTGGTCAGAGGTGAATTCTCCTCCTCTATCTAATCTCGAACACTTTAGTTTTAATCCAGACTCATTTTCAACTTTAGATTTGAATATTTTGAACTTCTCAAAATCTTTAGACTTATCCTTTAAGAATGTAACCCACATCATCCTTGAAAAATCATCAACAAACTAAATAAAATACCTTTCTCCATAGTATGATCTTGTTTGAGTAGGACCACATAAGTTTGTATGCACTAGATCTAATTTGTTTTCTGCTGAGTTCTACTTGCTTTTGAATGAGCTCCTTACATGCTTTCCCATCACACATTCCCTACACATATTATCAACTGGTCTTGCAATACTAGGAAGGTCTCTTAGTGCCTTTACATTTATTATCTTTACTATGTTGTCAAAATTGATATGACAAAGTCTTTTGTGCCATAGCCAACTGTCATCTACTTTTGCAACATAACAACTTACTTCTGAATTGAGCTGAAAAACATTACCTTTAATCTTAGATGCTGATGCTATCATATCTCCTTGTTTTTTATTACTAATGCACTTGTTGTATTTGAATTCCAACTGATATCCTTTGTCAAGCAATTGTCCAACACTTAGTAGGTTATGATGTAAACCATCAACATAAAGAACATCATCTATTTTGTTCTTTCCATCTAATGTAATAGAACCTCTATCTATGATAGGTTTGGGAGTGTTATCTCCAAATCTAACCATACCACCTTTGTACTTGTCTAGATGTACAAATTTGTCTTTGTCTCCTGTCATGTAATGTGAGCATCTGCTATCAATGATCCAGTCAGTTTTGATGTCTGCTTTAGAAACTAATGCTAACTCTTGTGCTTTCCTTTCATCTTCATTGTCCATTTCTTCTTGCATTTTCTCAATGTATTTAATGGCAACGAATCCAATTTTATCTCCTGAATCATCATCAGTTACACCATCTTCAACATGATAGCATTCCTTAGTATATTTGGGCTTGTAATTTAATCTGTACTTCTTGACTCTTGTAGGACACTTGGATGCAAAATGGCCAACTTTGTTGCATGAAAAACATTTGAATGGTAGCTGTCCTTCATATTTTCCTTTACCTTTCATTTCTTTCTTGGAAATCATAGCAATGATTTCTTCTAGTTCTATATCCACTTCTTCTTTCTCATTATTACTAGAGCTGCTCAAGGATTTCTTACCATGGAATGAGGCTTTGAAAGCTATTTCACTTTTGGGTTCTATTTTCAATCTTGATATCTCAAATGTAGAGATTTTGCTGATCAAAGTCTCTCTCTTGAAGTCTTATGAAAATTGCATAGTCTCATCTAAGATATTGATCTTTCTCTCATAGTCTGTTATCAATGTAGTCATCAGTTTGTCCATTATGTCTTCCTCTGAAATTTCTCCACCATTGTTTCTGATTCCTAAAACTGCTTCATTAATCCTCTAATTGTAAGCTCTAATGTTCTCTTCAGGTAAGATCTCTAAATTGTTATACTTCTTTTTCCATTTCTTTCTCCGCGCATTCTTTGCTTGAATATCTCCTTCAAACATATCTTCTAAATACTTCCATATGGTGTAGGGTTTGTCAACTTCCTTAATCTCAGAGAATTCACTGTCAGATAATGCACTTATAAGGGCTTCCTTGGAAATTGTATTAGTGGTGAATACATCCTTTTATTTACTAGTAGCATCATCTTTTGCAAGGTCTTTCAGAGAGGGAACAACAACTTCTTGTGTGGCTATTTCAAAAATCTCAAAACCAACGCACTGTAGATGTGTTATCATTTTTTTCTTCTAGTCAAGATAATTCTCTCCATCAAACTTAGGACTCTCTTTTTTGAAGTATGCCATCTGATCTACCTTAAGCTGTTAAGATTTCTCTCGAAGGCACTTGGCTCTGATACCAATTGTTAGGAATAGTCGTAAGAGATAACTGAGAGGTGGGGGGGTGAATCAGTTATCTACAAGATTCAATTCTTTTTCCAATTAAGTATAGAATAACTTTAAATGTAAACTCAACAAGATAACACAGAATTGAAGAACACAATTTTGGTAATGGGGAAAACCAAATTAGGTAAAAACCCCGGTGGGAATTAGCACCCACAAATAGCTGTACTAGTTTATAATGATCCTTGTTAAAAGATCTTGCAACCCTATTAGGAGTTGATATTTACAATGCAATAAGTACAGAGACCTGGTCAAAGGTCGGACCCTGTTAGGAGTCTTTTACAAATAAACTTGTTAGAGGTGATGACACACTATCCAAGAGCTCACTACTCAAATGGTGAAGGCTGCAACCTTCCGTAAGGAAGATATATACTATATCTGATAATGAACTATTTGAGTAGACCTGCTGTCTTGATCAGTTATAGTGAATTTTAATCTTCTTTTCCTTCTTCACATAGATCTTCAACTGATGAATGATGTATTTTTATTGTCTACCTTTCTACTCTGCTCTTTCTTTTCTTTTTCACTTCATTTTCACACTTAGCAATCAAATTTGAACTGCTATATGTATCTTCCCCAAGGATAAGGTCATGACGGCTATACGAAACACTTCAACAACTTCCTTGTCAGCTTAAGTAAGAACGCAATCAAAGTTAGGACCACGCAAGTCAAAACAAGTGGACACATCGCTTCACATAGTCGGCTCTACCAAATTAACTTAAACATCACACTTCTGTTAAAACATGTTTAGCACCTTTGGATAATCATCATTAACTCATAACTAAACATGAATACAAAAATGCATATCCCGAAGATAGGTACAACTCAAGAAACAATGTAAATACATCGAATCTTAACAGATAATCTCTAGAAACTGTAACTGCCAAAACAAATTAACATAACTCAACTGAAACTTCATATCTGAATTTGCGTGTATGAACATGGCATCCAAAACATGTCTACAACATAGATATAAATGTGCAAGGCTCCAGAATGTATGTACTAATAATTTCATATGGGACACTGCTATATATTACATGTTATCATCAATGACAAACATACAATCAACTATTTGCATAGAAGAAAATCTCTAACAAGTGTCTGGGTATAAGCACAATAATCTGTCACCCTTTTATAAAGGAAAAGACTAACAAAATGAAAGTTGTCCAGTTTCAATAGTATAAAAGTGACATTTATGTTTGGAATTTGAAGAGGATGTAATGTTTTAAAATGGATGAATTTTATGATTAATATTTTTAATAAGTTTTGATATATTTTTTTAATGTTTAAAGATGATTTTTCAGTTGGAGAAACATACTAAAAATTAGGGGTCTAGTTCCCGCCAAAACATTATATGTAAATAAACATTTTTTCCCCTAATTTCAAAATATGTTATAGATGACATATATAGCTAGTGCATGAAGAAATAAAAATTTGTTTGTGACCTATATTTTCTCTTTTACAACAATTCAAATTCCAACTCACCTGAAATCAACAGTTTTCATCTCCCGTCATATTTTTCATAACAAATATATCCCAATCAAAAAAACAAATATATATTCTTGAAGAGGACTCTCTCTTCTAGTGCACCATATGTTTTTCAAATTTATTTAATATGTTTTACTATTTTTTTTTCTTTCTCCGAATCAACATCTCCTTGACTGTTAAAATGCCTACTTGCAATATTTTTTAATTATAATAGAATATGTCTAATTAAAACACTATAAAATCTATAAGAGATATTCTTGACTCTGATCTCTACAAAAGGGATTTTTTGTATTTTTAAAAAAATCATTAAAAAGACTTAGAGTTATTGAAATGTCACTTTTCTAAAATAATTTTATTTCTATGGTAATTGGACTGAAAGTGGTATAAAACATGCATTTAATAGACATTTCCAATTGGAAAAGTTAAAGAAATTATCTAACTTAACTATAATGAATCTAGCTAGACCATATGTTTGGCCAAAACTAATTTTTAGTTAGAAATACTAAAATTCAGCTATGCTAATAAGTTATCCTAAAAGGTGACAGATTATTGTGCTTTTACCCGTCTACAATAAAAAATATGTTAGTATTAAACTTTTCTATAATTTTTTTTGGAATCCTTACTCTCTTCTGCATTCTATCTTTGAATCTAGCAAAGTATTAATCCGTGACTAACTCAAAACTGTCTCCTAGTGATTTTATGAACTCACTAATTTGTATGGTCACTGGTCTTGTAGTGTCCCATTGCACATTAACTATAGATGGGAAAGATTCTTGAAAATAGAAGAATATGCACATGATAAGTGAACAAAACTTACATGAATTTGACTTTGTATTTATTATTGTCTTTATGTTCTCTTTTAACTGCTTGAGTAGAAGTCCTGACAAATCCAACTGAATTCCCTTTTTGAAAATCTTGTATGTTGTATCCACTCCTCTGGATGCAATGTTGTTCATCCTTCTAGCCTGAAAGAACTTGTATCCTAAGACACATGCTCCAAATTTCAGTTCATCATCGGTGATGGTGGATACCTTAAGTCCTCTTCCATCACATTTAGCTACTATGTTCTTCTCAATGTTAGCTTTAGGTGGGTGTTTTATTTCCTTTACGTTATCGGTTATTGGATAACTGGTGAAAACATGTATAACATCCCTGGTTATCATTTTACGCTCATCCAACAATAGTTTGGGGTCATATATCCTTGTTAGTACTAACTGAATCCATTCGGTCTTGAACTCCTTAGGGAACCATAAGGCATTTGTGAGCCCTTTCACCTCAATGTTCTTGTGCTCTTCCTTAATAGTTCCATCATCATTGCAAAGATTCTTGAAAGATTGCTCAACTTCTAGGTTGCCTATTCTGTGATCTTGCAGTGTATATATGTTCACACATCCTCAATGAGAGAAACCCTAGATGTTATTCTGGAGAATGCACCAGCATTGTCGGGCTGGGAATCAACCTCAAGACATATCTTGTAATGAGGTTCCTCATAGGTTGAATTCTTGATTAGGTTGACCTTGTTCTTCTTAACATTCTTGAGCTTAGTGGTTCTTGATTTAGTTTCCATAGTTTATGAAATTAGGGCTTTTTCCTATAAATGAAAAATAGAGTTCTCGATTATCTCTATTACTTACTTCAACCTCTGTAGTTGTAAGGGATCTATTTGGAGTGCTGTGAACCAGGTTGGAG
This sequence comes from Thuja plicata, assembly GCA_018584345.1. Classification (NCBI taxonomy): domain Eukaryota; kingdom Viridiplantae; phylum Streptophyta; class Pinopsida; order Cupressales; family Cupressaceae; genus Thuja; species Thuja plicata. The sequence goes on along the minus strand of MU224676.1, from coordinate 1,106,861 downwards.
TCACTCTACAATCTTGTCACTTCATGCTCTAGTTTTTCTCTGGTCGCTTGGTGAGAAATGAAACCCTTCCATCATCTATTTATAGACTTTTCCCTAAGTCAAGTCATTAATTCTCAACCACTCCTTGGTATACAAAGATGGAGTCATCAGGTGATACATAATAACATTCTCGATGACAACATGATGCTTTGGGGCAGCTATTAACTTGTTATGTTCACCGACGGATTTTAGTGTGTGTGGCGAAGATGAGATTTGTCAACTCACATGATTATTGATGGATCCTAGTTTACACTTAGAAACTTAGCTTTTATATGTTAATCGATGATTCTCAGCAAGTATTGACAATTTAGCCGTATGTGTATACCGATGCATTTCGGTATGCATTAACCGATGAAATTGTTTTCACAGAATTACAACAAGTAATACCATAGTGAAACTTTAATCATGCTAATTTGGTATATCAACTATGTATAATGGAAATGATGTAAAATATAACTTGGTATAATATAGTTACATACTTGTTCTGCTTAGGTGGGGGTGGTGATGTCACTAGATCCATTGGATAAGGTGTCACCAATTGCATTTATTGATCCATCTTCATCAGTGTTTTTAGATTTCCTCCACATTTTGTTTCTCATCTTCCTAAGGTTTTCAATGGTGTTGTCATTCAGGAAGGTGCTGGTCTCTATCATTTGGTCTCTGTAGTCTTTCTTTAGATGAAAAATTTAATGATAGTGTAGACATGCCATTCCAGGACTAGTCCAACCTCTAGACTTTCTTCTCCATTGTCTCATACAGTTTGCAACTATGTGACCAAATCTTCCACATGCTATACAGTTTGTCCATGTATTGTTATCCCATACATATTAGTTACCGACTCTTTTCAGTCAATAGGTAGTTTCTTGATTTTTAGTCTTCCATGCTTGCCTTTTCTTTTTCCAGCATTCAAGAGATGTGTGCCCATGCATTTTGCAAGTAGCACATTATTTGTCCATGCATGTTTCCTTCTTTGGTTGTTTCATCTCAGATTTACTTTCATATGCTTTATGTCCTTTCTTTTTACATTTATAACAAATTCCTATGAATGAAGGTGTGGATTTAGGAATACCTTTCATTTTTCTCTTGCTAACATTTGATGTGTGGCCTTTCCTTCCACAGTGATTGCATGTCAGCTTTCTTTGTCTTGGATTTGCATAGACATTATTTGGATCTGCTTGGTTTGGTGATTCTTCATTTTTAGCATACCCTTGTCCGGTATTGTTGTTGACTCTTCTTTGACCATCAAGAAAATCATCCATCCTCTTATTGCTTTCTTCATCTATCTTTATTATTTCCTTATGCTGTTGCTGAATTTTGAGTTCATGTTTCAGCTTTTCATTTTCTTCCCTTAGCTCACCCATAGCTTCTATTCTTTCAATGAGTTTAGTATTCATTCTGTTTGCTACTTGACTCATAATAATAATCTAATTTGTAATCTCATGTTGATGTTCTATAAGTCTTTGTATTTATGACTCTTTCTCTTGTATATTTTCAGTAATCTTCCTTCTATCATCAATAGCTAGTGTTCTCTCTTGCTTATCTTTTCTAGCATTGTTCATGACATCAATCGATCTTACCATCTGTGTCTCTTGACCATTTCGTAAAGATTTTACTTGTCTAGCTAGACGTTGATTGATTTCATTTAGACCTGTGATGCTTTCTTCTGATGTGTCTGATTCTTTTTGTAGTAGATCCTAAAGACTCAAATAGATCTGGTATCTCTTCTTCATGGTAGTTTTTTTCATTAAAGTGAGATGCCATAATCTTTCTTTCATCTAGCAGCTATCTCATCTTGAATCTAGCTTCTTTATACTGCTCATAAAAGAACTGAATTTCTAGCTTCTAATTTTCAATACTCTTGTCAAGTCTGTACTTCTCCATTGTATGATCTTTTCTCTTAAGTATTTAAGCTTTCCGAATAAGAGATCAATCTCTGATATCAATTGCTAGAAATAATGGGAAGTATGTACTAAGAGGGGAGGGGTGAATCAGTACCTCTAGAACTTTTATCTCTTTTAACCTTTATCCATTGTGTAATCAATTGTATAACCAACCATCTATTCTATACTATCTTTGTGTAAGATATATCAGTTAATAAACTTTAACAAAATATGTAAACATTCATAGAAACATTCATGAAGGTAATTGACACATAACACAAGATGTGGTAACACAGAAAACCCCTGTTAGAAGGTAAAACATACGGTGGGGATGGAACCCACAAAAACTTCACTATCTATAGATTGGAAGGGGCTGGTTAAGGATTACAATTTGATCACTTCTGATGATCTACCATGTTAGGAGTATTATGTGGAGATTGATTAAGATGTACTCTGTTAAGAGCGTAAGCAACACTGTTTAGTGTGCACTCGGTTAAGATATTTACAATAGGATTGTTAAATCACCCTTTCTTGAAAGGATTTCTTCTATTTTCTACACTTGTTAGAATGTAGATAAAAATACTCATTGAATTGAGTGTATGCAATCTACAATTTTTGATTATAGATCCATTCAAGATTACATGTATAAATATATCACCTAATGTGATTGATTAATACCTCTGTTGCTCAGTAGCCTTTGTTCTTGGTTCTTGATAACCAAATTCATCTTTCGCTATTCTTCTTCCCAAAACTCTTAGTATGATCTATAAATGTTTTTGTAGGATACATTCATCCTATCATCCTCTCTAAATGAATGATTACAACATCCATTTATAACATAGATTGACCTAATTAAGTTTCACGTATTACAAAACTAACTCTATGATCAAAGGTTTACACCTTGACCTTGATCTCCTAGTCTGCATGTTTTTAATTAGTTAGACTTATTAAAACAATTACAATAATATTTCTTGTTCCTCAAGAAATAGATTTAGAAAAAATCAAAACTCTAAATAAAGAACTTGAGTGTTTTATCTGACATGGAAGTCAGATCCACTTTTCTCGGGATATAAATGACTTTCGGTGTCTGATGCTTGGTTTTCTCTGAAGTTAGTTTGACTATCTTTCGGTGTTCCTTAGTTGAAATTTTTGTTAGGTTCCTCTCTTTTCTATTCTCTTAGTTTGCATTGTATTCTTCTCACCATGTCCCACTGTCGGTTTACACTGCAAAACTTATGTCGTTGGGTTTCCCTTTACTTAGCAATTTTGGTCTAAACTGAAACATGACATTCGGTGTAGTGTAACTGATGGCTCAAAAATTATTTCTCTTTGTATACTAATGGAAAAAATTATGTCATCATGGTTTTGACTTCCCCCAACTTGTTATCTAGGCTGTCTAACCTCTCCTTGAGTATCCTATTATCCTCTTCTTGTTCATCAACCTTTTTATCCAACTACACATTAGTCACCAAGTTGAATTCACCAACTAATTCACTATATGACATACAACTACTTCCTGCCCAAACCTTTAGGCATTGATAACACTTTGATAGGGAGAATCTAGGTTCTACTCACCTTCTTGTCTTTTTTGATACTTTTATCATTAGGTTCCTAATCTAGGACTTTCAATCATTAAGATGTTCCTCCACTAGCATTCAAGCTTCCCATACAAGAGGCTTATCAATTCATCCATGGCTTATCCTATTATTTCCAAACTTCCAAGACCCTCTTGTAGGAGTTCAAAAGGTCTCTAAACATGCCAAATTTCCTAATCTCCAATCCATTCTACTTGATCCACTAGAAAATTCTTCATCACTTGCATAATTTCATAGTTTTAGGCCTACTAGGCTTGTAGGTCTCAATTAGCCCTAATTCCCAGGTTTTAGGGCTCTAACACAAAATTTTTCAAAAAAACCCACTAAAAACCTCACCATTATATGTACGCTTTTGGAAGCCCTAAAATATTTTTCAAGTCTTGGTTCCTCTGTCCTTCGTACAATGCCCAAAACCTAAATCACCTAAACAAGCCTAATTGCTTCCTTAGATTGGTATTTGGTCTCAAAATACCACCAAATATATGTATAGGGTTTCCTTGCTATACCCAAGATTTATCTTGACCTCCATTCAACCATCCATGGCCTTGGATTGATTTTCCCAATCCGTTCCTACAAGAAACAAACTCTGCAACATAAAATTCCCTAGTCGGGCTTTCATTGTGCTCACCTATGGCATACTCTCAAAATATTGGTTTTGCATTTTCTATCTAGCCACAAAAAGAAACATACTATAAATTTCATAGACTCAAATAATTCCAATGTCCATGAAGATTCCATGATGGAGTTTCAAGATGCAGGCATTCTTTCACCAAGTCCCTAAAACTGGCAGAGAACACAGTTTCAAGACTTAATTTTTATTGAAACTAAAAAACTCAACAAAATTGAAACTACCAAGCAAAAAGAGGAAGTAAATACCATATTTTAATTATTCACAATGAAAAGTAGCTATATTCAATCAATAAAACACAAGTTTCTTATTCTGCAATCAGACTGTGCATAATTCTTAGAAAAATATCAACTGTATTATGAGAGTGAATTGTTCAAAAAAATTTCCAACCTCTTTATAGTGTATATGATAAAAATTATACTTTCAAAGACAACACTAAAACATGCAAATGTTAGAGTTAGTCATTATAAACAAAGCTTCAATAAGTTAGCATGTTCATAATGAAATCTAAAACAAGAACCTTTCACCACAACTTCCGATGAGCCAAACAAGTGCACCCAAGCCTTGTTGATTTTCTCTTAGAGAAGTTTGTGGGTGTGATCTCCCAACACAATACTAAAATCCCACTATGGTTGATTGGTGGATGAAAAACTTAAAATTCAAGCTAATGGTTGTAACGAAGAGCTCACGAGCAAGTATGAGGCACTTGTCTCAAGCCTTCATCAAATGTATGAACATAATGCAAACTATGCTAAGAATGGTATGCAAGATTCAATGAAAGGAAACTAGGTTCATTCCATTAATCCTAACATGTAATTTCTAAATGAGCTAAAAGCATGAACATGAAAATAAGCTATAAAATTCAAACACTAAACTAGCATGATAACAATGCATAAATGAGAGATGATTTGCTCTTTACAAAGGCCTCTATTTATAGAGTTTTTGGAGGAGAGAAAGGGCTTGGATGAGGTGGAGCTCATGTGGCATCCACATAGGTGCCACATGAGGGACACATAAGCCATGAAAGAGGCCCACTTTTCTCACACATGTGTGAGCAACTTTGGATGTGATGTGTCAAAGTGTACTTAAAGTACACAATGTGAAGGATCTTATAAGAGAGTGTAAGAGTTTTAGTCCAATGAAACACTTTTAGAAAGTAAAAGAAGGTGTCATGATGGGTGTAAGAAACCTTGTTGGCACCAAATAAAGATTATTTGGAAAAGTGTATTTTTGGACATTCGGTCACACATGTGTGAGCAAATAATTAGGACTAATTGTTGTAGGAATCAAGAAATTAGCCTAATTAACCTTAGTTAATTAGTGAATAGGTTTATTTGGTGAGAGTGATTTGAAGTAGGGTAGGATCTAGGTTCAAATTAGCTTAATACAAATTTATTATTTAGATTAATTTGGTTTAGTAGGAATTTAAGTCATGTGGAGGAATAAATAAATTAAAAATTTATTTAAAGGGGATTAATGAAGGGGAATGTATTAAATAAAATTTAATCCATCAAAGAGGGTAGTATTTAAATTAAATTCAAATACTAAGGAAAGTGAATCATATTAAATAGATAGAAGAATATAACAAATATAATTAATTAAAATTAACTATAATGTTATGGAAATATTAATTAAATTAATATAAGGACGATTTTAGATGTCTACATATAGTACATTTTTAAGTCTTATATATTCCTCCTCCACATGAATGAATCCATTGTGTTGGCCCATTACTAATTTCTTGCAAAAATTCCCTAATCCATCCAAATGTTGTCAAGGAACTTTGAAAAGTTGCAAAATTTGCTCTAGCAACTTTTACAAGTTTGCCACTTCCAATGCATTGACCCAATATATGGGTGCAGAACGATGTTTTAAGACTTCATGAACATATTCAAAACTAAAAAATTATTCCCTAATCATTATGACCCCATTTGGCATGGTGTTCTCACATTACACCTATGCGCCCATTGAGCCATTTCTTGACAATCTTGACCAAGTTAAAAACAATACCAAAACACTTCCAACTCTACCCTGAACATCATAATGGACTCCTAACATGACCTTCACAAGGTCTTAAAAACCAAAATTTGAGGACTTATCACTAAGCCCCTAGGTGATCCTACCCTAGATATTGTTTACAAGTAGGGAATCATCAAAATCAGTGGGTACTATGACACCGTTCTTGATAAGGTTCATGAATATTTCCCCACTATTTTGGCTAATAGCCTTTTTCAACTATCTTCAAATTGTATGGACCACTAAGGAAGTCATTCACCTGGGTAGGTCTTTCATCTTGATTGACCAATTCATTTTCTTTTGGGTTATGTTGATATCCTCAACGTGTGCTGAATGGCCCTAAAAGAAATGATGAGAAAAAAAAATTCTCGTCATCATGGTTGGCATTTTCTTAAGTGCACCTCATCGTTTTAGATTTTGATTGAGTTAAAACAAGCATGCAATGGTGACATTCAAAGGAAGAAATAATGGAGTATTATAAATGAGCCGAATGGATGATTTCATGATGGATGAAGGAAAAACTTAGGAGACAATATTTGGACCTGTTTGATTGTGAGGGAAGGGTCTCAAAGTTGGTTTATTTGACAATTGGAGGATTATGATGGCAAGGCCTCAATTGAATGATAAAGGTTTTGGATAACCTTGGTGAAATGAGATTCCATTGAGTACAATTATTGGATGATTTGAAGACATCTTCTTCTACTTGGAGATAGATTAATGATCTCAAGAAAAATAGGATAGTGATTAGATCAAAATGACTACTCAAGATAAACTATGTTCCTAAGAAAAACGATTTGATTAGGATTGATAAGGATAAGGATCTCAATGACACTTTAATAAAATATTTAAATGTAGAATTGATGATGAAGGTATAAAAGAGGAGGTTGAAGATCCTTGACCTGATTTTGATACAAATTAATAAAGATGACAAATTGATTTAGGTCTAGGATGATGATGTTTCTCCTAAAATGTAATAGCGATAGATAGTGATGTGAGTGGAAAAGTGGGATTTTGAAGGTGTAGTCATATCTCTCGAAGTTCACAAAGGAATGGTTAAAATGATACTTTCTCATGAATTGTGAAAGTTTGTTGTTGAAGATTATTTTCTCATACTTCTCACAATTGATTTCTTGTGAGATTGAGTTCATAAGGCATTGATTTCTCTGGGTATTCTGATTATCTATCTTCTTCTCTCTATATACATGGGGTAGTTATATTTTTACTTTCTTATGTTTCCTTGAATAAGGCATGGATCATGGAATTTTCAATTTTAGACCCTAGAGGATTGATTTGGTCAAAAAAACTTTATGGTAAGGTAGATAAGTCCAAATTGACAAATTTTTCAAGTTCCTTAAGATCATTGTTTTTTGGTAGAGAGGACAATTCACAGATGTAGATGAGAATCTGTAGAGATGACAATTTCAGGTCAAAGACGATGATTGGGGATTTTGATGAAAATTTTGAGTTTGAATGGGTTGAATGATTGTTGACTAATTTGATTTAATTTTTTCATTGGAAAGAATTGGTTTTAATCACACATCAAGGCATGGACTATGCTAAGTGTACCTTGATTCAAATGGGAACAATTAAATTTTGCAAACACACGTCTGAAAAAAACCATGCAAGGGACAAAGAAACCTTGGAGAAGACAAGCAATTGTGATACGGGAAGCTGACACAAACTTGAGAATTTCAAGATGTGTATGTTCAAGTGAATTTTTCAAATCACCATGTGCTTTTACAGGGTTTGTAACAATGAAGAAAGTAAAAGTAGTTCCTACCCTAAAGGATTTGATTATTTGTCAAAACCTTTTCCCAAATCTTGATATCTCTTCAACTCGCATGGTCGTGCCACCCCCTATGAGGGGCCTATATTTTTTCTTTTGTGAGAGTTATGAATAATATGGCCAAAGGAGACTATGCAATGAGACCTCCAACGCCATATTATCTGCTTTAAAATACTCAAGGGGATACATATGGTGAGTGTATTCTTGTGGATAAAATCTTCCCTCTCCTTACACAAAGATAATGAGACTTTTGGAGGTAAACCAGGTAAGCTTCTACTCTAGGGTGTCTAGTAAGTGCATACGTTCAAAGATATCTTATGAATCATACAAGGCCTCATGGTAGAATAAATTCTATTTGGATCCTATAGATCCCAGAGGAGACTAGGAAAAAGATATCTTTTCCCTCTGAGACTTTAATATCAAGGAGGTATTTGATTATAGTGAGTTAGAAGAGGCTATCTTTTCCTTGTTTCCACTTGGGTCATTCCTGTGAGATTTTTACCTCAATGGAAGGCCATATAATAGGTAAACATGAAATGAAAGTGGATTACCACTAAGTGTCAGGATTTCTTATTGTCTTTGAAAGCCAAGAGCATACTATCCTACAAGAGTTTCTTTTCCCAAGCACTCAAAACATACATTCATTTACCTAGGATTCACTTATAAGTGATGACTCAAGTAGGTCAAGGTTTTTTATTACCTCTAAGAGGAAACATCATACTTCCCTACTACCCAAAACATCACTACAAGTAAATACTTTAATTATATGCCTAAGAGAAACAAGCTAACCAAAGACATTAATTTTCTTTGCATCTCCTAGGCAACCTACAAGATGAGCACTAGTATTTTGGTGTTCAAGTCTTCATCACAACATCCTGCAAAGACAAATTTATTTAAATCCAAACTAAGCCTTCAATGGGAAACCTACATACATTGTTAGTAGTTTCAAAGAGTTCTTAGGGCTGAAATTTTTGAGAAGATAATCAAATAAATAACACAAAATCCAATAGAAATTAAAATCTCTATGTACCAGATCAAATACATCAATCTCAGAGCACAAACACCAGTCAATGGAAAGGTAAAAGAAAAACACTGACACGTGTCACCATTTACGTAAATGTAAAATGAGGAGAAAATATTATGATTTATCTTCATAGATGATGATCTGCAAATAGAAAAAGTCAGCTAACTATGGCGGTAAAAATTCAAATTTTTAGCTGCATTTAATTTCATAAAACTACACCACTATAAAAAAATTAAATGTTACTTATGTCAAAATAGCACAAAAATAAGTTTAAAACATTAAAAATTTGAATTTCTATTAGCAGGGTAAAGACGTAAATATTTTAACAGAGATGCCAATCTACATAGATAATGAAGCCAAAGTGGAGATGAATCTGTATAATCTTAGATGACATTCCACAAATTTGGCATTTGAATGTCGAGTTTTTTAAAATTCAAAAAGGAGTTTAGCGACGTGGGTCCCATCGCATGTGCCAACATGTATATGATGAAAACCCTACTTGTGTGGAACAAGCTCAAACATGCAAATGTTAGTTGTAAAACAATCCAATCTAACATATTCATAAAACTTGTAACTACACAATGGATTCCAACATAACCTTCGATAAGCCTAACATGTGCACCCAAGACTTATTGATTTTCTCTTAGAGAGGAATATGGGTGTGCTCTCCCAACATAGAATACAAATATCACTATTGATTTCTTGCTTTAGGTGTTTGATCCTACAATGCAAACTAATGGATTGATGACAAACTCAATAAAAAGTATGAAGAACTTGTCTCAAGCTTTCACCATTGATGCTATAATTCTTAGATTAAATGCAAGATTAATTCACCATTAACCTAACATGTTATTTCTAGATTCTACAATGAACCAAGATTGAAAAGCATGAAAATAAACTATGAAATCCTAGAGTAATACTAACATGATAACAATGCATAAAATGAAACATGATTTGCAAGGAGTGAGGCATCTTGTTTATAGCTTTTTGGAGGGGATGGAATGGCTTGGATGAGGTGGCACCTATGTGGAATCCAGATAGGAGCCACATAAGAGAAACAAGAGAAAAAGGACATTCCATGCCAAAAGTTAAATTGGAGCATTTAAGGTTTGAGAGCCTCAAGGTTGCTCAAATGTGTGAGAAATATTGGGGAAAAGAGTGGGTGACAAGGTTGTTAGAGAGTTTAAGGAAGTTTGGTGGAATCCTTGGGAGGAGTTTCTCACACATGTGTGTTAAACTCATTAGCACTTTAGAAAGTTAGGAATCACCTTTTTAGGCTAGTTATGTAGGATTAATTAGTGAGTAGGCTTATTAGGATGAGAGTGATGGGTATAGACTAGGTTTCTAGGTTGGGATTAGATTAAGTTCAAATTAAATTTGAATTAATCAAAGTTTAGAATAATATTAGGAGATGTAAGATTTAAATAAATAGAAATTTATTTAAAAGGGAATTAATAGAGGGATAAGTGTTAAATAAAATTTAACACATTAGAGGGGATAATATTTAAATTAAATTTAAATACTTTATGCAATGAAATCATTTCAATAAATAAAGTTTATTTAAATAAGTAGATGAATATAACAAATATAATTAATAAAAATAACTAGAATATTATAGGAATATTAATTAAATAACATTTAGTTAATAAACATTCTATACGATTATTTTAGGCATCTACAAGAATCAAAGACTTACTAATAGTGAATATAAATATCTTTTACATGATAGCAATAAACACTCCCTTGCTGATTGTATTGAATTTAGACAAATTTCTCAAGATTTGGTAGGCAGATCTCTTCTTTCTTTAATAATGGATCTTATGCTTTTTCTTGATATCAGAGACATACCTTAGCATATCCTTTACCTGTTATGTTTCTCTCCATTATATAAATCTAGCAATCTTACATTATTGGACGCTCTTTCTTTTTCATATAATGTGCATTGTAAACAACATAATAGGGTGTTTTCATTGTCTTCCTTCTTGGGGGGAAAGGTTTTTGTATCTCATCAATTTATCCTTTCAAAGAATCCACTATGTATTTATTGGTTATTATGTGATGTTCTTCTATACATGAACTTATTTGTTTAACACCTTTCTCTCTAATGAGATTGATGTCCTTCTTTACAATCTTTTCCTTTCTTGGAAGTGTATATCTTGTCCACTAAGTTTTAATATTGTGACATGATTCTATCTCATTTCATTTTCTCTTAATGGATTTGTATTTTTTTTATTGTACATCCTTTTTAGAATGAGATTATTTGTTTCATGCAAGGTACTATCATTTTTTATGATGCAGTCAAGGGAGGAGAAATCCCCAAAGGAGACGTCCAATCTCGTAGCCTAAGTCAACACAATAGAAAACAAGAAGAGACAACAACAACAAGAAGATTTGTATCAAAACAACCAACTTTATTCATCATAATTTCTTCATATGTATCGGGTTATAAGGCCTTCCTGGGTATGACCACATACAAAGAAACTTAACTTAGATCCTACGTTCCGATCTACAACATCTCATAACTATCATCCCTCTAGATGATACTCCTTTCTAAGATCATTCCTCTACCCATTACACCACATCAAATTTATACATGACCACCAATTGGACAACCTATATCCCTATTAAATGCCACATTTAATTATTTAACAATGATCGATCCAACAAACAAGCCAAACACACATAGATACTTCTAGAAAATCATGCCATTTATCTCCAATAGTCAAAAACACCAATTACAATCTCCAATAATACACTAGTAAACTCACTAAACTAGAGACATGAATAACAACAACAAGCTGAAAGAGAATAAACAAGATACCTCAAACTACACCACCTTAAGAAGTGCAATCATATAATTTGACTTTACAAAATATAACAAAAAAATGCTTTTCATCACTCGTACCAAACACCTCCTTGGCTCAGCGGATCGCAAAATCTCAAAAACTGCCTAGAAGCAGAAACTTCTTGTCAAACCCATTCATAGAATCCATCATTACTCAAGCATGGTAACTCAAAATAAGTTGCGATCATGAGAAAATATTCCCAATGAATCCATGAACACCATATCACAACCACACCTATAGAAGACCAAAGGAACCCCATCAAGACAACAATCATCCAACATGTGACCAAGAACATAAAACAAACAAAAAACTAGTAACAAAGTCCACTAGTAAACACATGTTTTTTTGGATGATGAAAGTTACCATGGACCGAAGATGCTCTTGTGTCAGACACCCAGGGTATGAAAATATTTTACATGAGACCAACTCATTAAAATCTGAAATAATAAGGGATAATAATCCCATACTTATTCTCTATCCACAAATTCTCCTCATCTGCAACCAGGTCCATCAAATGACTTAGATCCACCTCGCCACTGGATCCAGCCTTAGGCTCATTCCTCGGGTCTTCTTTCAATTCATACCTTCTGAAAAGACTCAAATTCTTCACTACCTTCTCCTTATCCATCAAAGGAAGTAATCTACACCTCTTACCATCTTTCCTAAGGGTAATTACATTCTTTCTATAGTCATCAAAAACCTCTTTGTCATACTGCCAAGGTCTACCAAGTAAAACATGACATACACTCATAAACACTATGTCACATAAAACTACATCCTTATAATAACCAATGCAAAAATTCACCATACATTTTTCCCTTACTTACACCACATAATAATCATGCAACCAACCAATCCTATAAGGACTTGGATGCTTAAGTCTTCTCAAACCAAGTTTTTGCACCATCTCCTCAGAAGTTAAGTTGTTAGTTCTACCACCATTCACTATCACTTTAAAAAACTTACCTCCAGCCTTATATCTAATCTTGAATAAAATCTTCCATTGATAAGGTTATTTCACCTTATTCACCTTCAATATTCAGAGCATAAGAGCTTCCCCATTTTCAGGAGCATTGTTAGATTGACCAACATATGGTGTAACAAGAAACTCTCTTGTTTTCTTAACACTAAAAATACCTATGTCCTTTCAAGCCACACTTAAAAAAAATACCTTTATACACTTTTCCACCATTACCTCCCTTAGGTGCAATCGGTTTAGCTTCTATTCAAGCTAATTGCTTTCCCTTATCACCACCAACAATTTTCTTCTCCCTTCCTCTAGAGTTATTCTATTTTTTCCTATTCAACTTCTCTTATGCCTTAAAGGCATATTGATAAGCCTCCCCAAATGATCCATTCTTCAACATAATCATCTCATCCTAAATATTAAACCTAAAACCATTCACATACCTAGCCACCTTATCCTTTGAAAGATATCTGTGACCATATCTAAAGGTTACCTTGTAAAATTATTTAATGTAATCCTTCACACTCATATCCTTCTAGTTTAGGTTATGAAACCTTTTGAAAAACTCAAATTAATAGTCCTCAGGTATGTATTTAGCCTTCAACTTAACAACCAACCATTTCCACTGAGTGATCTTCACTTCACCTTCTTCCTCTCCATCCTTCTACAATTATTTACACCACAAAGCTACATGACCTTTCAGCTTTGTCCGTGCCAATATTAATCTCCAAGGGTCTTGGATTTATTCTAACATAAAGTAATATTCCAGCTCACCAATCTAATTAATCAGGTCTTTTGGATTCAATGTACCTGAGAAGTTAGATACTTCCAACCTATAACTTCTTGGTTCCCAAAACCTTTGATTATAAATCCAAGAGATTTTTCCAATTCTCCTAGATTGCTTCAATCAATCTTGGCCAACGAATGAGTATAATCTATTTCCCATGCACTTTAGGATTCGCTAAACCTAGGTGGGTAAATGCTCACCCCAAACACAAACGTTCTTTTCTATACAGAATTTAAACTTCCTTGATCTCTCAGGATGGAAAATGTTCCCTGAGTCTAATGATAATAAGAATATTTGATTCTTACTTGGTGTCTAAGTATTATGAATGCTTAAGAATGCTTTGCAAATTTTATTGAAAATGTGTGTAATAAAATTGCTTTAGGTATGATATGATGTACTGATAACTTCAAATATATAAGGACAAAATGAAAGAACTTTGAAATGCTCATGAAAAATGTAAAAATACCTTTTTGAGGAAATACACAGGCTAGTCCCTTATCCAATTAATTGGGCAAAATGTAGTCAAATTTTGTTTGAACCCTTATGTACACTCTGTAATTCAATTTTGAATTGCCTTCTCCATGACATCAAGTATGAATTGGTTAGAGTATTTATTTTAGTCTAAATGAATTTAATTCCTTGGCAGGAATCCAATTAGACATGAAATTATATAGATGAGAGATTCAAATGCAAACCTTGATATTCAAAAATCAAATCTTAAAACTTCAATTCTTTGATACGTAACAAATAAGAGGATTTTCTTGAAACTAAAAATACAAAGGACTAATCCAATAAAAAAAATGAACTTACTTCCTCAATCTTGGACATGAAACAATTTTTCTTTGTATTGATAAAAAAAGTGAATACAATTGATTTGCATATCGGTTGCAGTCACTACCCAAGTACATTATCCATCATTATTCTATATATCATCATATTAAAAAATTGTTATCTCCCCTAGTATAGGTTGTGGTATCCCATTTTATATAAAAATGATGGGATGCAAACAAGCTTCCAACTGACATGTCTATTCCTAAAGCTAACTAACTGCAACTGACAACTTAAAAGGTTATAATAAGATAAAACAATTAAAACACAAAAGACTAATCCAGAGTAATTGTATCCTCGCCAGCATTGTTTGTCTTATGAAGTATTACAAAATCAAATATCTCAATAATGCTCCTTTTAATTAGTTTCTTCATCCTGCAAAATATTTTGTTGTCAAATATGTGATGAATAATCCCTTTGAAATGATATCCTCTTTGTTACCTATTATCATCACTTATTGGGTAAAAAGCTCCCGCACAAAAATAAACTAGATACGTAAAAATCTCACTCGACATTAGGGGTTTTTAGGAGAGTAGTTTCATAAATAATTTTTGCATATATCTAAGATAATCCTTTTAGAAAATATTTTATCACTTGTAAAATACATCTTCAAAAACTAGTCAAAGCGTATTTCATTGATACACTTTTTAATAAAATACATCCCAATACGATTTATCAACTATTAATATAGGGTAAAAGTATTATATCTAAAAAAATATATTTCGCTTTGAAAATATAAACCCTAGAAAAATATTCAAATGATGTGATAAGAATACATTTTTACATCTGAGGACAACATTAATTCTGTTAGGAATATTTAATCATCTGAAACATAATACCTCACAAAATCAATCAAAATATTGTCCATATGATATAAATACATCCATCCTTTGAGAAAATTAATTCACCCTAATACAAACCTTTATTCAATGTTTAGGGAGGAAATATTTATTTAAGTTTTAAAATGTCAATCCTAATGTCTATCATCAAAGGATAAAAAGTATTGTCACCTTACAAATAATATCTAGGTAAAAATATATTCCCCAATATTTATTTCATCAAAATAATATCCAAGAGGAAAATAGTTTTCAAATTATAATGTTTTAATTATAATTTTCCTTATAATATTTTAGATAATAGAAATTTCAAAACATTTATGTAGGAAATACTCCCTGTCCAATAGTGTAAAAATTATTGGGATTTCCAGGTGTAATGTCCTGCACACCAAAAGGAAATAAATTAGTAATGTATTATTATTAATATAAAGAAAAGAAATAAAACTTTACCTTTCTTTAGGGTTTTCTGGGAGAATGATATCATAAGTGATCTTTATATATTTTCCAAAATAATCCTCTTTGAAGATATTTTGTCATTTAGAAAAATAGACCATGCATAAAAAATATTTCCTTAAGGTAAAAAAAAAAACATTTCCATTCATGAATCATACCCGAGATAAAAATAAAGTAAAATAAAATACTTTCATGAAACTTATTTCCCTTTGAATGAAAATTCCAAAAGCAACAATATTACCTTTATCTCTTCATGACTTTGAAAAAACTCATTTATCCTTATCAATAATTCCATTTTCTCCATTTCGGAACCTCCCCTCATCCTCTTGTAAAACAATGACCTTTTTGCCATTTGGATGAGTCTGTTTTCACCCTCGCGAAACATCGAAAAATTCCAAAATTCAAACACTTATCAGGTTAGCACAAATCTTGCTACCCTGCACCCAATGGATTAAAATAGGGCAACAATTTTTCTTTTGAAAATCAAATGTTTTCATCTATGAAGGGCTAATATATATTTCCAAAATCATACTGTTCATTAAAATTGCTTGGACTATTAAACAAATCTACTACTCCAAACTGTGATTGTATTTGGCTGGAGAATTTATGATATCCCCTTTAAATCTATTTTGCATATCCTGTAATGTTCACAAATCATGAAATCTCATTTTGATGATGCATATTGCCATATCACTGTTCTCGCTGAAAAATAGTCTGCTAGTCGTCACTTACAAATTTAGGTCATTTATGGACTCATTGGCACACCAAGAATAATGATAATGTTGTTAAAATGTCCTCCAAGGCTTGCTAAATGGTTTGGACCACTATTTATAGACAAAAAAATCATTTTCACTTCCCCACCATTTATAAAAACTGCTCTCCAGAGCATGTGCATAATATTTTGAGTCTATATCTTAATAAATTAGGGTTCCTTATGTTATTTTTCACTATATCACAACTTGTATTATTTCCTTTGTGTGATAGTGATAAACTCCTTTTCCTCTTTACAAAAATTATTATAAAGATTTCAAATAATATAATCTATCTTCCCTGGCTATGAATATTTTTAATACACCCTTTCAAAAATTTGTTTCCAACTATAGAAAGAAAAGAAAAATTTAATTTCTTTTCTGGCCATTTCAGAGTAATATGACCATGAACAAATCAAGCACCCCAGAGCCATGAAAGCAGAGGAAGCCGAGTAGTAGTATTTTGTTAATTGATGAGATTTGAGATCTATGGCCAACATAGTTGATTTTATTGAGCTATGCATTGTTAATTAAGATTGGTCCACACATTTAATGCATAGGAAAACATTATTAGCACATGGATTCAATGTTTAATTAATGAATTTATTGGAGAAGTAAATTAAATGTAATCATGGAAATATCTGTTGGATATGATCTAACCTAAGATCTACAATCTTGATTAAGCGGAAAAATATTCATCTGACCTAGATGAAGAGGTATAATATAACCTACTGTGGTTATTGTTATTGCATCCGTGTGTAAGGATAAGTTGAATGCAAAAGTATTGCATGTTTAATTGACTGATTGGAAAAACCTAGCAGAGAAGGCTGAGCATAGAAGTTGAGAGATTGCTTGATGGATTTCCAAGTAGCTCTAAAGTTTGAGATGAAAATGGAGGCCACTCAATGAATTAGCACTAGACCTGAAATTGGATCTGGATTTGCAAAGTAAGTTGTATGTATCATATCACACCTGCTGATTACTTTCTAACCATTGTATCAGTTCAATTACTTTAACCAGATTGACCTAACAGTCATTGTATAAATCCTTTGAACAAGGTGACATTCAGATTGGAATGTTCTAAGTCCTCTAACAAGGCCACTCCTAATAGGGTGATTAAATTCTTTAACCAGGTCACATTTGACAGTATGTTTTGTAACCTTTAACATGGTTGGCTCCTAATAGGGCATCACTTTAGAAGAGTGAAATTTTGGTAGCATGTTACTGGTGGTTTTTCCCATATTGGATTTCCACGTTAAATCATGGTGTCAAAATGTGTGAATGTTTATGTTGTGTTTTATTGTTAAGTTTCTGTAAGATTATTTCATTAGTATAGTAAACTGCACAATTTTGTTGTTTATTACTGCTGAGTAGATCTGAGTTATTGAAGTGGTATAAAGTTTTATGGGAACATATGGACCTGAGGATAACTGATTCACCCCCCTCTCAGTTATTCTAAATTAATTCTAACAATTGGCATCAAAACTCTTGTTCTCTTGAAAAAGTTTGAAGGTACTTGGAGATAAATAGCAAGATGTATAAAAGGGATAGACCGAAGATTAACAAGGAAAAATTTCCTACATGGAAAAGTTTGATGAAACTTCACTTGGCTGGTATTGGTGATTCTTCTAAATGACATATTGAAATAGAATATGTAGCCCCTACTGGAGTTCTGGATGTTGCACAATTAAGAGAAAAGCATAAACATAATCAAGCAATGCTGGAACTTGCATCATCTCTGAACTATCATGAATTTGAGGACATCAAGGATTGTACAAGTGCAAAGCAGATGTGGGATTCTCTTCAAAGTATCTATGGAAGTGATATGAATGTACTAAGAGCCAAATCTAAAATCTTGAGAGGTAAGTTTGATGATTTAAAAATGCAAGAAGGAGAAAATATAGTGCAATATTATGATAGGATAAATGAAGTAGTAAATGCTATTAGAGGAGCTAAGGGAGCCATTGATGATGACAATATCATGAGAAAGGTATTGAGAACACTTCTTCCTATTTATGCTATTAGAGTATCTGTAATTCAAGAACTGATATGTACTCCTAACAACAATTTGACTCTGGAAATTTTGGTAGGCAGACTTACAGTATTTGAGATGTCAAATTTTGATAACTATACTCCACAAGCTATTGAATTTGCATTCAAGTCCCAGATGGTCATCAAAAAATCAAGGAAAGGAAAGAAATGTGTGAGCAGTGACAGTGACACTTTAGATAATGATCTAGAAGAGCTTGAGGCACTTATGACAAGGAGACTAGCTAGAGGAAAATGAAAATTTAGAGGTAAACTTCCTATTATTTGTTTTTCTTGTAACAAAGTTGGTCATATTGCTGCTAGATGTCCTGACAAGAATGAGAAAGATGAAAGAAGGGACAAAAAGTACAAAGACAGAAAGGATAACTGAGACTATAGAAAGTACAAGGATTACAAAGACTAAGGTAAGAAATCTTATTATATAGCTGAAGAAGCTTCTGACAGTGAATCTGATAAATCTGATGAAAATGATATAGAAGTTGTGTATGTTGCAATGAAAGATGATTCTGATGATGATGAGAAAATTGTACTAGTTTCTTATATGAGTAACGGTGATCATTGGATTATTGATAGTGGTTGTTCACATCACATGACTGGTGAGAAGGACAAATTTGAAACCTTAGATCAATGCAAGGGTGGATATGTTAAGTTTGGTAATGATACACCTTGTAGAGTTAAAGGGAAAGGATCATTTCAATTGACTAACAAGATTAGATGTGATGATGTGTATTGGGTTGATGATCTTAACTATAACTTGTTGAGTGTTTCACAGCTGAACACTTCTGGTTACAGAGTTGAATTCCATCATAGGAAAGCAAAGATCTATGATGCCAATGGAGAATTAGTTGGAGGTGGTGAGCAAACAAAAGGTAACTTGTTCTATCTAGATTTAGCTGAAGAGACATGCTTGTTTGCACTGTTAGAGTAATCATTAGTTTTCTTATTAATTAAATCATGTTGATTTAATTAATTAAGTTATTACTCTTTAGTGCTTAAGCTTTCTCTTAGGTGCATTAATATTTAATTCTTTTATTAATTATTAATGTGCAACCTAGATTTTTTAGGCTTTAGGGTTTTGTTCACCTTTATAGGTTGAACCTTGTAATTATTTTTTCATTAACTTGGATTATAATTTAGCTCTCACATTTTGAGTAACTTCTAAGTTCTTCTTTTTCCCTCTTTTTTCTTCTCTCTTGTAACAGGTTATTTGCATGCAGGTATTCTTGGCGTTCTGTGGATTTGTTATTCTGGAATGGGGTAATTATGAGTCATGGGAAAAGGGTATACTTACACATTGTAAGTGGCTTAATATTTTTCCTTATTTGTATGATCTCATACCCAAACCAGTCACTTCAGAGGGAAACCTAGCATGGTATATTATTCAAGATCACATAGTAGGACTTATAGTGTCTAGTGTTTATCATGACACTGTGTTGGCTGAATCAGGCATTGATTGTCCTCACCCACTTTGGACATGTCTTTGGGAGACCTATGGAGACCCTAATCTCTCTCCATTCCCAGAGGATCCTGCTTCAAATTATCTCATACCCATTTCTTGGAGAGAGAATACACCCTTTGATCATGATACTTTAGAGGAGCTTGAGTATTTAGACACCCTTACATGTTCTGATGGATCAGACACTTGTCTCACAGTTCCCACTCTTTAGACTGAGACTTCATCAACATCTCCTATTGCTCCTGATTTTGTGCAGCATAAAATCATACATCTTCCAGACATAGATACTTTGGAATCTTATGTTGCAGACATATCTTTATTGTTTGTTGAGTCTTATACTACATATTGAGAGGATTATTTTGAGGACATTCATCTCCACTACCTTAACAGTCAAGTTATCACTATTTTCCCACAATTATCTATGCATTCTGTGGTTGCATTTTAGGATTCTCCACATTAGTTTGGATTTGGCATCTTTTGTTTTAGTTTAGACAAAGAGATTCTTCAACATTCTATCATGGCACACATCCTGAGATAGATTGGTTCATCACTCTTCACAGAGTTTCTTGGATATTGTCCTTTGGATTCATTTCTTCCCAAGGGGAGGAATATCATTTTCCACTTCAGGATCTCCTTTTGGATTCTACATCAAGCATCTACCATTGTGATAGGAGTTTCTTCATTCTGGGGGGACTTTGGTGTCTCATCTCTCTCTCATGGGGGTGCTGATTGTACTTATGGTCTTGAGAGAGTCTCTTGAGACATTTATTTTTTTCATTTTTCTATCTCTTTTTGGAGAGGGGTTTTTCCCATTGGGTTTTCTTCTTTGTCTCCGATTTACAGAGATTTCCTTGTATTGGGTACCTAATCAGGCCTTGTTGTCGGGACCCTTTTTCCTTCTTTCATAGCTGTGCTAGGTTAGCTTACCCCCTGCACTTAGCTTAAGGGGGGGTGTTAGAGTAATCATTAGTTTTCTTATTAATTAAATCATGTTGATTTAATTAATTAAGTTATTACTCTTTAGTGCTTAAGCTTTCTCTTAGGTGCATTAATAATTAATTATTTTATTAATTATTAATGTGCAACCTAGCTTTTTTAGGCTTTAGGCTTTTGTTCATCTTTATAGGTTGAACCTTGTAATTATTTTTTCATTAACTTGGACTATAGTTTAGCTCTCACATTTTGAGTAACTTCTGAGTTCTTTTTCCCTCTTTTTGCTTCTCTCCTGTAATAGGTTATTTGCATGCAGGTATTCTTGGCGTTCTGTGGATTTGTCTCTCAAATCCTACATGCACAATATAATGATGTTTGGTTATGGCATAAGAGGCTATCTCATGTTAACTTTGATAACTTGGTAAGCATAAGTAAATTGAAAAAGGTGAGAGGGCTGCCTAAGTTAAAGAAACCTGAGAATGCAATGTGTAAGCAATGTCAATTGGGCAAAATGACTAAATCTAGCTTTAAGAGAAAAACTCATACTTCTGGGAATATTTTGGAACTGGTTTATACTGACCTTTGTGGACCTATTGGTGAGAAAATTTACTGTGGAGAAAAATATTTTATTCTATTTGTAGATGACTACTCTAGGATGATGACTGTTTTGCTTCTTAAAGAAAAATCTGATGCATTCCAGTTATTTAAGTGGTACTTGGCAAAAGCTAAAAAGGAAATAGGTAAGAGTCTGAAATGTCTAAGATCTGATAGAGGAGGTGAGTTCATTTCTAATGAGTTTAATAGGTTCTACAATCACCAAGGGATAAAAAGATAGATTTCTACACCTACGACACCACCACAGAATGGTATAGCTGAAATAAGAAATTGATCTATCATGGATTGTGCCAGAACATTAATGATGGAGAAAAATGTTGCATAGAAATATTGGAGAGAAGCTGTAAGTATAGTTGTTTATACCTTGAATAGAGTACATGTCAAGAAAGGTACGAATACTACACCTTATGAGCTATGGTATGGATATGCACCTACTATTAGTTATTTTAAATTCTTTAGGAGTAGATGTTTTATACTGAAGGATAATATAAATGGTAAAATTGATGCTAAAGGAGAAGAAGGCATATTTATTGGATATTCTACTAAGATTAAGGCATACAAATGTTTGAATTCTAACACTAACAAAATTGTGAAAAGTGCAAATGTTAGAATTGATGAATATGCAGAGAGAAATGAAGCTGAAAGCATGATTGAGCCTGAAAGTTATAGATTGTTCACTAATTATGAAGAGGAGGATTCTAACAAAAATGAAAATGAAGTTGCCGAGTAACAGTTCACACTTGCTGAGACATAGAATGAAATCACTGAGAACCAGGAGGTGACCGCCAAGCTATCTGATGGAGATGCTGAGTCATAGTTTCACCCTAAATTGAACATGAATGATCAAACGTAATCTAAGAAAGAGCCTACTTTGGAAAAATACGTAAGAAGGAACCATAAACCTGATCAAATCATAGGAGCAAAGGATTCTACAGTTATGACAAGAGGCAAATTAAGAGAAGACACATGTTTGCTATGTGATTTTGAGCATTAAGACAGTAAAAGATGCTTTGGATAATGAAGACTAGATTCAAGCCATGAATGAAGAGATAGACCAGATTGAAAAGAACAAGACATGGACACTAGTACTGAGACCTGACAACAAAAATGTAATTGGTCCAAAGTGGGTATTCATAAACAAACTGAATGAGCATGGAGAGGTAACAAGGGATAAAGAAATACTAGTATGCAAAGGTTATGCACAAGAGGAAGGAATTGACTATGGAGAGACATTCACCCCAGTTGCAAGATTGGAGGGTGTAAGAACTCTACTTTCATATGCAGCCTACAAAGGATTTAAAGTCTATCAAATGGATGTGAAGTCAACATTTCTAAATGGGATATTAGAAGAGGAAGTATATATTGAACAAGCTGATGGATTTGTTGACCCAAGAAAGAGGAACATGGTTTGCAGACTACACAAGGCATTATATGGACTGAAACAAGCATGTAGAGCATGGTATGAAAGATTGCACAATTATCTGATGAAGATTGGATTTGCAAGAACAAATGACAACAACAATCTGTATTTGAAAATAGAGCAAGGTAAAGGAATTTTATTGGCTGAAAATTTTGTTGATGACATCATATTCAGTGGATAAGATATGATATGTAAAGCATTTTCAAAAGAGATGCAAACTGAATTTGAAATGTCTATGTTTGGTGAGATAAAATTCTTTGTTGTTTTACAAATACATCAAATGAAGAATGGTATCTATATTACTCAATCAAAATATATCAAGGAGATACTGAAAACTTTTGGTATGGAAGATTCAAAACCAGTGAGTACACCCATGGCTAATGGACAGAAGTTGACAAAGAATGATGATACAATAGAAGTAAATCAAACACTGTTCAAATCAATGATTGGTAAGATGCAATATGTTGTATAGAGTAGACCTGATATTGCATTAATAGTTGGAATTGTTGCTAGATTTTCTGCTAATCCAAAAGAGGCACATATAATGGCAGTGAAAAGAATTCTGAGATATTTGAAAGCTATAGAGGATTATGGCCTATATTACAAAAGGAATGACAATTTTGAACTCAGAGTCTATACTGATTCTGACTGGGCTGGAAATGTGGATGATAAAAAAAGCACCACAGGAGGAGAATTTTTATTGGGGAAAAGATTAATTTCCTGGAAAAGCAAGAAACAAAATTGCACCTCACAATCCACAGCTAAAGCCGAGTATGTGGAAGCAACAATTAATTGTTCAAAAATTGTGTGGTTGAAGATACTACTAAAAGGTATGAAGGAGGAGATCACAAAACTAGTTGTCATATATTGTGACAACATGAGTGCCGTTAATATTTCTAAAAATCTTGTAATGCACTCTAAGATAAAACATATAGCTATCAAGTATCATTACTTGAGGGAGCTAGTTCAGAAGAAAGAAGTGATACTGGAATATGTGAACACTAAGGAACAATTGGCATACATATTTACAAAAGCATTGCCCAAGGATGCTCATGAGTATCTAAGAGGTAAATTGGGGGTGATTCCCCTAGCAGAGACTAACTAGTTCTAAATGACATTGTTGCATCAAAATTTTTAATTAGAACACTTGACACATTGATGCATAATGAATCACATTTTTAGGATGCTGCCTAAAAACTGTGAAGTAGAAGACAAGAACAGAAAATAAGATCAGTCATAAACAAAGATCATAGGAACATCATGATACAAAGATTTGAACCAAATGAATCTGCATAATGAAGATGTCAACATCTTTGGCATTGCTGTCAAAGAGGGAGAAGATTGCTAAAACAAATGATTGATAAAAACAACAAATATGAGGGAGATATTACTGAAAGAGAGAGTTGAATAGACACAGAGGGAGTATTATTTTACAGATGAGAATTAGAATGAAGCTAAAGACATTAATGAAAATTTGTTCATATCAGGAACACACACACTTTTTTGGATTGTTTGGTAACTTTGGTTAGAAATTATTGTTTTACAGTTCAGTGTTGCCATCAATGCCAAAGAGGGAGATTGTTGGAAAGATTGCTACAATGTAGACAATTGTTATTTTGTCATTGATGTCAAACCTTAACTGGTGAGACTATTTCTCTATGTTTGAGTACCATATCTATTGATTAATGAAGATTTGAAGAATAGGATAACAAGAAGACCAAGGAAATGGCTGAGTTATGAGTATACACCAGGGTACTTGATCAATTGGCACTTTGGCAAAGTGATATGTTGTTTATCTTTCACTGACAATTCACTAGAAGGTCGATGCTGAGAAAAGAAAAGTTGATGCTGAGCTAAGTGGAAGGTGATGCCGAGCAAAGAAAAGATGATGCCAAGTGCCAGTGAAATGCTGAGGGAGACAGAGGAAGCCGAGCAGCAGTATTTTGTTAATTGATGAGATTTCAGATCTATGGTTGACATAGTTGATTTTATTGTGATATGCATTGTTAATTAAGATTGGTCCACAATCATGTAATGCACAAGAAACCATTATTAGTGCATGGATTCAATGTTTAATTAATGACTGTATTGGAGAAGTAAATTAAATGTAATTATGGAAAGATCTGTTGGATCTAACCTAACCTAAGATCTACGATCTTGATTAAGAGGAAAACTATTTATCTGACCTAGATGAAGAGGTATAATATGACCTACTATGGTTATTTTTATTTCATCCGAGTGTAAGGAGAATTTGAATGAAAAAGTATTGCATGGTTAATTGACTGATTGTAAAAAACTAGCAGAGAAGGCTGAGAAGAGAAGCAGAGAGATTGCTTGATGGATTTCCAAGCAGATCTGAAGTTTGAGATGAAAATGGAGGCCACTCATTGAATTAGCATTATAGATGAAATTGGATTTGGATTTGCAAAGTAAGTTTTATGTATCAGATCACACCTGCTGATTACTTTCTTACCATTGTATCAGTTCAAATCCTTTAACTAGGTTGACCTAACAGTCATTGTATAAATCCTTTGAACAAGGTGACATTCAAATTGGAATGTTCTAAGTCCTCTAACAAGGCCACTCCTGACAGGGTGATCAAATCCTTTAACTAGGTCACATTTGACAGTGTGTTTTGTAACCTTTAACAAGGTTGGCTCCTAACAGGGCATCACTTCAGAAGAGTGAAATTTTGGTAGCATATTATTGGTGGTTTTTCCATATTGGGTTTCCATGTTAAATCATGGTGTCAAAATGTGTGAATGTTTATGTTGTGTTTTACTATTAAGTTTCTGTAAGCTTATTTCATTAGTACAGTAAACTGCACACTTTTTTTGTTTATTGCTTCCAAGTAGATCTGAGTTGTTGAAGTGGTATAAAGTTTTATGGACACATCTAGACCTGAGGATAACTGATTCATCCCCTCTCAGTTATTCTGAATTCATTCTAACAATTTTTGCTATATCACAGCTTATATTCTTTCCTTTGTGTAATAGTGATAACCTCATTTTCCTCTTTACAAAAATTATTAGAAAGCTTTCAAATAATATAATCTATCTTCCCTGGCGATGAATATTTTTAATACACCCTTTAAAAATCTATTTCGAACTATAGAAAGAAAAGAAAAATTTAATTTCTTTTTTGGCCATTTCAGAGTAATATGACCATGAAAAAATTAGGCACCCCAAAGCCATGAAAATTTCCAAATGTTTATGATAATTTAAATAAACATGGCTTTTATTTCATATTTTGAGAAACCCGCCAAATTTAGGTACCTCATTTGTAAATTGATTTCCCGAGCAAGTTGTGAAAAATGTGAACTTTACAATAATATATCAAACAGGCTTGGATCTTGGTGAAAGTAGAATTAGAGACTCTTGTGTCCATCCTAAGACTCATAAAAAATCTGATTTGAAAATTGTGCACATTTTTGAGATGCCAAATTTAGCTCGGGAGCCTTCATGAAACAATTAAAAAGTCTATCGAAACACCTCCAATCTTTATGAAATCACACTGGAACATAGTCTCATATGCCAAGAAAATTTCCACCAAATAGTTTTGTAATATCACCTATGAACACCAAGATTTTAACCATCAAATTTGGCAACTTATTATTTCTCAAAATTTCAGCGATGAACCATTGAAAATTGCACTTGCTCTTGGGCTTAAAAATCCATCAAATGACCTAATGAAGACCTGTGATCCGGAATACTAGTTATCTTCCACATAGAGAATCATAAAATAAAATTAATCTAATGAGATATTTATCTGGCCAAAATATAATAAATTCCAAAGAGAGCTCCCGACCAATGTTGTCATCCTACAACAACAAATATGCAAAAACTCCATTTGGTTTTAGCCAATGAAAAATAGTAAATAGATTCACAACACTTTGAAATTTGGCATAGAGCTTCATTGAGATACAGATAATATAAAAAAATGATTATTTTTACATAAAGACTTAATGAGAAATAGCTATCAATGCCCAAATATGACCTTTCTGACAAAATTTCATTTTGTAACTTATACATTCTAAGAAAACGCGTATGGATTAGCCTTAAGAAAAATAGAATATGTTGTTAAGAGAATCTGTAATTTGACATAGAGCCTATTTATGAAAAATAAAATGCATAGGAACAATTGAATTCATATAAGAACTCTCTAGTGTAAATAAATCATGATCTTAAAGCACTTACCTGGAATCATTCCGCATCTGCAAATTGTAAAAGACATACATACTGGGAAATCAACCACTTGATATATGTATTAGAATAGGTTCCCAGGAATTGAAATGAAAGAACATGATTGATCATAGGTGTTGTACATGACTGTATAGAGAAATTCTCTTTTGAGCATGGAATCTAGAACTCCAAATTTTGCAAAAATTTAGGGTTCTAACATAACTAGCACCTATAGGTCTTCTAAACTAGTCAAATCAATCTAGCGACATCTGCATCTCCAAACCCCTATGTAGCTTCCTCAAAAACATCATCAGATCTAGGAATCCTACACAATACAACAAAAATAGTTCTGATCTCCTCAATGATCTCATTCCTTAAACCAATCATCTCATTCCTAATCTCAGCTCAGAGATCTTCCTTTATCTGCTCCATCAACTTAGGGTTTTTTCTCAGTGGCATCCTTCTAGATCTTGGGTGTAACTGGCTCCAATCAGTGATCTAATTTGCCAAAGATGGTACCCTATCCTTTGAAAAATTATAGTCCTTAAGAACAACCCAACCACAATAATAAATCATCTTCCCGTTGACCTTTTGAAAATCCTTCATTATTGCGAGTTAGATCCGATCTCTGCCACCTTAAAAAATTTCACATGAATGTCACAAGTCTAGAACCTTAGATTGAAGTCACTCCAAGATCCAAACCTTCTCTCTAATACAACTTGATGTAGTCAAGGGAGGAAAAATCCCCAAAGGAGATGTCCAGCCTTGTATCCTAAGTCAACACAGCTGAAAACAAAAAAGAGACACTAAGAATAACAATATTTCTATCCAAACAATCAAATTTATTCACCATATTTTGTTCATACATGCCATGCTTCAAGGCCTTTGTAGTTAGGACCACATACAAAGAAACTCAACTCAGATCCTACATTTTGATCTTCTACATCTCAGAATTATCATCCCCCTGGATGCTACTCCTTTCTAAGATCATGCCTCTACCCATTACACCACATCACATTTATACATAGCCACCAAGAGGTTGACCTAAATATCCATTAAATTCCACATTTTATTATTTCACAAGGATTGATCGAACACCCAATTTTTCCACACATAGATCCATCTAGAAACTCATGCTATTAAGTTCCAACGGTTTGAAACACTGAACACAATCTCCAAAAATAAACCAGTAAACTCACTAAACCAATGTCATGAAGAACAAAAAAAAACCAAAAGAGAATCAATAGGATCTCTCAAACCACACCACCATGAGAAGGACGATCATATAATTTGATTGTACGAATTACAATGATTGAAAAAATTTCATCGCTCTGGAAAACATCTTCATGACTCTACCGATCACAGAATCTCGAAAAACTGTCTGGAACCATAAACTTATTCACAAATTTCAGTCATAAAATCCATCATTGCTCAAGCACGGTAATCCCAAATTCATTACGATCATAGGAATATCTTTTCAATGACCCTGTGACCACCATATGACAACTGCACCCACAAAAGATCAACAAAACTTCACCGAGACATAAATCACCCAACTGGTGACCAAGAATAGAAAAAACACACAAAACTGGTAACAAAGCTCCACCAGTAAACAAATGTATTTTTGGATGATGCAAGATTACCAAGGACCCAAGACGCTTCTGCATCATTTGATCTATTTTATACCTCAAAGGGCATGTCTATCATAAAAAGATCTTCCATTTTAGGGATTAAGTATAGTTTCTTTTGTAAACCATTAATTCCCCAATTTTTAAGTTGTTCCTTTTGTAGTATGATGTCCTCTCTTGCATAAATATGTTTTTTTAACATTAGGATCTTCTTCATCTTTTTTTTCCCAAGGGTATATACATCCTAGTTTACAACTTATTGTTTTCTTGAAAGTGCATGTCTATTACAAAATCCACCATTTTAGGGTGCACAGTGTATTATATTTTCCCTTTCCTTCACACTGTTGGAAATACAATAATGGGAAAGCAAGATACTGAGAGGGGGGGGGGGGGGGGGAATTAGNGTGAATTAGATCTTCAAATTTAAACACTTAAAACAAACTGATCCACATTCATACATATATGAATCTAATGTAATATTAAATAACATCCACACAATGAAATAAATAACTCATAACACAAGAACTTGGTAACCCAGAAACCCAAATAGGTAAAACTAGGGTGGGGATGACACCCACAAAATTATTCACAACTCCAGCAATAAAGTGTGCTTGTTAGGGCTAGAAAAGTTGATTACAAAATGCAATATAACCAGTTAAAGGTGTTCCCAGTTAAGAGCTAAAGATCATTACAATCAACCCTGTGAAAGAATTTCCACTTACATTAAAGTAAGCACTCTATTAGGATATTTAGAAAGGTCTGCTAGAACCAATCTGTTAAGAGATTTTCACTTGATACAATGATTAGAATGTTTCAAGTAATGATCCTTCATTGTGCACTCAGATGCTGATGACAGATCTCCTCTTTCTAGTACCTTCTATGATCTCACAATTTGATATGTCTTTACTCTTCTGTTCACTGTGCTGTCACTCTTCTTGATCTCTACTTCTTAACAAAATAACCCTCTATGCATTTCACTTCAAAATGCAGTCACCACTTCTCTCCACACACACTTGCAGAATAGGGTTTTGAAGCAATCTTATATATCTATTCAATCTGATAGCAAGATCTAGATCAACGATCAAGATCTAATACCCATACCTCCAAGGTATTACAATTAATGATTACAATAGATCATGCATAGGATAAAACAATTAAATGTATAACTAACTCTGTAGGAAAATATTAAATGCGTACATAAGTCAGCCCAAAAAGCTTATACAAGTCGGCCTGAACACTTATCCTCAAAGTTTGAATCATTCTAGACATGTATACAAAAATTGTTCTACTCAACACTTAACATCTCTATCGCTCGGCACTAAGTATCCTACTCTGCTCGGCATGATACAACTTGGAAACCTGAATACTTCTCAGAAATGTTTCTTGGCCTTAGATAGTTTTAGCTCGGCCATAGTGATAGCCAACTAAAACTACCTAAGTGAATGACTAAGTGTTGGTCACCAATCATCAACAAAACTTAGAGATTAACAATCTCCCCCTTTGATATTAGTGGCAAAAACACACTTATCATTTTTTCATTTCATTCCATGAAAATGTTTCCTAAGTATACTAAGTACTCCCCCTAGGAATATACTCGGAATTATACATACAAAAAGTTACATAAAATACACGCCTTCAAAATATATACAAATGTACCTGTTCTGTATTGATTTATCATACTGTATCCTTACCAACTTCCTTATCCTTACCAACTTCCCCCTTGTTTTTGTCACTAATTTAAGGTGGGTTTAAGTTATACTTATCCAAAAATGGTTTATGAAGCTGTAGGGTGGATGCAAATATGGCGTCCCAACTTTCCCTAGAAATCTTCATAACTTCCAATTTTATCTCTAGCTTGGCAACTAGGCTCACTAAACTTTCTGCAGTTGAGAGATTTGCATTTCTCTATGATAACTCTTTTGCAACTAAAAGTTCCTTCTATATTACCTCCAAGTGAGGCAATAGGCTTGTTTGAATGGTGATCAATTTGGCCCTAATCTAACCATCTTCAGCCATAAGCTCAACTATTCTACATTGTGCATTGATCAACTTAGTAAAATGTAAAGAGCTAGAGGTAGCATCCTTACTCAAAGTACTGCCAGTTGATTTCAAATCTAACTATAGCTTCTCAACAAGCTGTAGATTATCCTTTGTGAAGAATTCAACATCACATAGTTTCCTGTACAAAGAATAAACATTTGCTGTAACTTTATCCAAAATGTGTACAAGAGTAGAAAGTTCAAACTATTTTGTTGCAATCTCTTCTGAGATTTTCTCTAGAACTTTGCTCTCAAATCTCCTCTTGGACCATTGTAGAAGTTTTTCATTGCTTTTTATATCATCATCAGTTACCTTCTGTACAATGTGAACTAAATAATAAATAATGGGAGCTTGAGGCATTTCATCTTCTAAGTCAAAAGCCTTTGCAAATATATCCTTGATATCATGCAACACTTGCTCTTGCTTCTGTTCTATTTTCATTTCTTCCTGTCTCTTCTTCCTCTTAAGAAATTCATGAAGAGTCCCTATTTGTTCAAAAGACAATTCATTGGGATCCCATTGTGGAATCAAAATTACCTCATCTAGTGTGACATCGAGAATTCGAGACTTCTTCTTCATAATATTCCTCCTCTTCAATTCTGGTGAGCTGATGCTCGACTACATTTTATCAATACCTTTTCCTACAACAGTATCAATATCCATTGCCTCTTTCAATTCTATCAAGATTGTCTATGGATCAAGCATACTTCCAGTTTTAGGACCTATGGGAGTGGATGATGTAGAGTGTGGTAGACCAACCAACACTTGTAGTGCCTCTTGTTCCTTAGGATTCTCAACATTATCCTTCATCACTTCACCACTATCTAAAACTATTTTGAGAACCTCTAAAATAGGTGGATTTTGTGAAGTTACCTCTTGTGCATGTTTTTTCTTTTTCTCTTCACCTATCTGATCATTGATTACTTCAATTATCTCATCAATTTTCTCTTCAGATGCAGTGGTCTTTCCTCCTTCAGTCTTAGTTGCCTTAATAGGTGAATCAGTGTTTGTTCCACTCGGCATATCCCGTTCCTCAGCATTCAAATTGCTGGAATCATCAATTTTGTAGTCAATTAGATTGTCTGCAGTCAAATCAACAGAATTTGTTGAGTCTAATGCATCTTTAGTCTTTTCAGTAGAAATTTGATATTGTGTCATCTGTGGTTCAGGGGTGATCTCAACTTCTTTTGCCTTTGATCAGATGGACCTTCATCAGATTTCTTGTCTTTTGGAACTATTAGTCCAAATATTTCCTTCAAAATCCTTGTACTCTACTGAACTAAACCTTCAATATCATTTTTAAAAATAGTATAACCTCTAAGCTTAGGAAAAAACCTATTCTTATATTCTTCAATGAATTTTTCTCTCTGTTTTGATGTCAACTCAGGTATCACCTTGGCTAAAGTGCCTTCCCTGATCTATCTCTCTGTGGTAAGCGCAAATTCACATTTTCTTGAAAAAAACTCATATAGTTCATTTGGCACATGGTTTCCTATCTCAACAGGAGTTAACTTAAAAGTACTCATCATATCTAAGAGTGCTTCCTGACTTTATGCTTATCTCCAATACTCAGTTTCTCATACTTAATGAATTTGAAAGTATCTAACCCTGCTGAATTTCTCAAATTATCGCATATCTCATCAATATTAGCTGGTTTCTTGAATTGTGTTGTAGGTATGTTGCTGGGTTCATCAATCTCAATCTTTTCATCATCACTATCTGTCTCCAAGTGCAGTTTCCTTCTTGGTCTCTTAACTGGTTTACTTGGCTCAGCCATAGGAGCAATTTTAGCTTTCTTTCCATACACTTTTGTTTGTACTACTAGAGAAGTAATAGTGGATGCTCTATTCCTCATATGATTAGCTGTAGGAGGTGTAACCTTAGGTTTAGCTTTACTCAGTTTGGTTACTATTACAATTTTTGGTTTCTTACCCTTAGCTTTCTCAGTGATCTCCTCAAGTGCACTGACTTCCTCTTCTATAGATATATCTTCTCCTTGTCCAGTGGA
The DNA here is from genome assembly GCA_018584345.1 of Thuja plicata. NCBI lineage: Eukaryota > Viridiplantae > Streptophyta > Pinopsida > Cupressales > Cupressaceae > Thuja > Thuja plicata. The sequence goes on along the minus strand of MU224676.1, from coordinate 1,074,097 downwards.
TAGGCCTAAATGTGCATCCTCAGGTTCTTCATCACTATTCAAACCAACCATTTTCTTTAGATTTTTCACAGTCTTCTTGCTTTTCCTCTCTGTGGTTCCCTCCTTTAAACTTCTTGAAATTTTTACTTTTACTTCATCAAAATTACCAAATCTTTCTGCTGTAGTATCAATTGCCTTGGCTAGGAGTACAATGATGGTTATTGATGCTTCATCAATCTTAATTTAATAGGGAAATGGTTCTAAACATGCTACCCTAGGTGTCACAGCCTGGATATATGTGTTATCTATATCAACTAGAATACAAATTTCTTCATAGTGCTTCTCCACTAGTGATCTAGGAATCCTAGTCCTTAATCTCATTCTCTATTTAAATTCCACAAAATAGCTCCCCATTATGCTATTGAAATTACTTCCTAATTTCTCAATACTTTCACTTATCTGAACTGTAATGGCTCTATTCTTTTTCCAAACTATATCTCCCAATGTTGGAAATGTATCCTAAATGTAGAAAAATATGCAGACTAGTAAGGAACCAAAATTACATGATGAGCTCTTAGCTTTTCTAATTGATGCTAGGTTCTCAGCTAGTTGAGTTAGCTATAGCTCGGCAAGATCATATGTATGATTCTTCTTAACAATCTTCCATGCCTGGTCAATGACTGTACAAGGAACACTATCCAGTCGACTCGACTGATAGAACTTATGTGCGATTACTCTTACTCCAAAATAAAGTTCTAGGTATTTAATTATAGAGATAGTCATACCTCTATTGTTCCATACAGCTCCAGTGTTCAATGTAATATCCTCTTTACTGTTATCTCTCTTTGTCCATTTTCTATTCACAATAGGATATCTAGTCACTTGATGAATCATGTTTTTAGTTATCTTGATGAGTCCATTATGCAACCACATACACATATCATGAACTCGGATAAGAATTATCTTAATCCATTCATCTTTGAAACCTTGTGGAAAATCTAGGGCACGAGTTAACACTTTGTCGGCTAAATGTTTAAATTCTCCCTTTAGAACTCCATCAACACACAATTTGCTATAGGATTTTTTCAATTCACTATCACCTACTTCACCAATTTTAACCATGTAACAAGATCTTACATCGTGGATCATGAGTACCTTTGGTGGAATGGATGAGAGAGCTCTGGTCAAATCACTATGAATTACACTTTTAGGAATGGCTCAAAAATTGAGAGGTGCACATTCATCACTCCGTACTAACTAAACATGCTCTAGTTCTTCCTCCATACTTTTGACTAGTGCGGAAGAGCTTGCAGCCATAATATTGAAATTAGGGTTAAAAAAATGAAGAACAAAATACCTTGGCAAGTAGCAGTTCACACTGTTCACCTTAGGATTGTTGACGACACACTGACAAATTCTTCGATGCTAATTCCATTAAGATCAATTCTGCAACTACTTTAATCACTCTGTAAATAGTGAAAATCGCAAGGTAAAAATGAATAATAAACTGTTCATCCTTTATAGATTTCAAAAGGTCAAGGTAGGTAAGCAATAAATGTTCTACCCATTGAGTTAGTGCAAGCTAGCTGTCCTCAGCTTTCTAACACAACTTGCATCCCACTCGGCTCACTAAACTCGGCTATCACAGAACTTACTCAGCCAACAAACTTGGCACACAATAAAGAACGCGGCCTTAGTGTCCATGACTGATGCTCGACACCTATAGTGTGATTTTCTCTTCTCAGAATTTTTGTCTTCAAAATATGTCTTGGTGCATCTTAACATATGCAAATATGGACTTTGGCATATTTTATGTTAGGAATTGATGTAAGATAAATTTTTTAGATGCAGTTCCTTACATACCTCTTTTTCTTAGTTGGAGATTATGTGATCACCTAATTCATTGGATTGGGTGACCTCGGTTGTACTAGCTTCACTGCTGCATGGTTTAGATTTCTTAACCCATGTCTGGTTCATCTGTGCTCTAATTTACTCAACAGTAGGAGCAGGTACCCTAGTCTTACAATATTTCCTTGTATGACCAATTTTCAGACAACTGTGACAAACTAGGCTTCCATTCATCCAACTTTTAGACTTTCCTCTAAAATGTGTCCTTATGCAGTTTTCTGGAACCTGTCCATACTCACCATAGTAATGAAAATTATTCCATGTGTTGTAATCCCACTTGTAAGTATTGCCTTTTCTTGGTGATTTCTCTTGTGCCTTTGATTTCCATTGTTGTTTACAAAGAGATCTGCAATCTTGTGCTCTATGACCATATTTTTGACAGTTATAACAATTACCATTGAGTCTAGGTGTGGAAGGTGCATTGATTTCCTTTTTCTGACATTCACGTGCTTGATGTCCAAACTTATTACAATTAAAGCAATAACCATTAAAGTTAGTTTTAGGATTGGACTTACCATTCTTGCTTCGAAAAATGTTTGCTGTATGACCTGATTTCCCATAGTGGTAGCAAACAAGTTTGTTGTTTCTTAGCTTTGCATACCTTCTTTCACCTATCTTAGATGATTCTCCTTCTTGAGTTGTTGTATGTTGTTCAGTGTGACCTAATCTAGAAGAATCTTTGGGTCTTCTTGATGCATCCACTAGTTGTTCAAAGTAGCTCAAAGCTGCATTGGGATCATTCACTTTGTTGTTAAGTTCTTTCTCAGATCTCAATCCATCTTTCAACTGACTGTTCTCAGATCTAATATTTACAATCTCCAAGTCTTTCCTACTGATCTCCTAATTCACAAGTAGCAATTGATTTTCCATGTCAGCTTGATTGAGTGTCATTGTGTGTACATCATGTGTTCTTTCATCAAGTCTGATAGTCATCACTCTTTTGTCTTCTTTTTCCATAGCCTTTTCATCTTTGGCTTTCTTTTTCTGTTCAATAACTTCACACATTCTTATTGATTGGGCTTCCTCTTCCTTTTTCAAGTTTATGACTTCTTTACATAGTGCACTGTTCTTTTCTAGTAGATCTACTGTTGCTGCATCACTCTTAGTAGAATCTCCATTCTGAAATAGATTTGTGATGTCCTCTTCCTGATAATGAGTTTCATTCATTTGTTTGGCCAAATCTTTCCTTTTTGTCAAGGAATTTTTTAATTCCTGTCTTGCTGTCTCAAGCTGTTGTAGTGCTAGCTGAATATCAATCTTTTGATTCTCAATGAATTTACCCGTCTTGTAGATCTCCATCTCAAGATCTGTATTTTCAAGCTGATTATGACTTTCTAGAGAACTAAGCTCTCATACCAATTGTTGGAAATACAATAATGGGAAAGCAAGATACTAAGAGGGGGGGGGGGGGGGAATTNGAGGGGGGGGGGGGGTGAATTAGATCTTCAAATTTAAATACTTAAAACAAACTGATCCACATTCATACATATATGAAACTAATGTAATATCAAATAACATCCACACAATGAAATAAATAACTCATAACACAAGAACTTGGTAACCCAGAAACCCAAATAGGTAAAACTGGGGTGGGGATGACACCCAAAAAATTCTTCACTACTGCAGCAATAAAGTGTTCCTGTTAGGGCTACAAAAGTTTATTACAAAATGCAATCAACCCGGTTAAAGGTCTGCCCGGTTAAGAGCTAAAGATCATTACAATCTACCCTGTGAAAGGATTTCAAGTTACAATAAAGTAAGAACTCTATTAGGAGATTTAGAAAGGTCTTCTAGAACCACTCTGTCAAGAGATTTTCACTTGATACAAAGATTAGAATGTTTCAAGTAATGATCCTTCATTGTGCACTCAAATGTTAATGACAGATCTCCTCTTTCCAGTACCTTCTATGATCTCACAATCTGATATGTCTTTACTCGGCTGTTCACTGTGCTATCACTCTACTTGATCTCTACTTCTTAAAAAAATAACCCTCTGTGCATTTCCCTTCAAAATGCAGTCACCACTTCTCTCCACACACACTTGCAAAATAGGGTTTTGAAGCAATCTTATATATCTATTCAAGTCTGATAGCGAGATCTAGATCAATGATCAAGAACTAATACCCATACCTCCAAAGTATTAAAATTAATGATTAAAATAGATCATGCATAGGATAAAACAATTAAATGCATAACTAACTCCGTAGGAAAATATTAAATGCGTACAAAAGTCAGCCCAAAGAGCTTATACAAGTCAGCCTAAATAGTTATCCTCAAAGTTTGAATCATTCCAGACATGTATATAAAAATTGTTCTGCTCAGCACTTAATATCTCCATCACTCGGCACTAGGAATCCTACTCAGCTCAGCATGATACAACTCGGCAACCTGAATATTGCTCGACAATGTTGCTCGGCCTTGGATAGTTTTACCTCGGCCACATTGATAGCCAACTAAAACTGCCTAAGTGAATGACTAAGAGTTGGTCACTAGTCATCAACAGAACTTAGAGATTAACACACACGTTCGGGGAAATATTTTGTGTCTCAATATTCTCCTTCTTTTTATTTATAAGGATCTACTTTCCTTAGTATAGTGGCATTGATTTATCATGTGACATTGTTTTCTTATCTAAATTTATTGTTTTTATTTAGTATTATCTCTTATGCAAGAGGTGAGTATACTAGATGAGAACAAATTCCTTATTTGAAAAATATGTTCATCCTAAACAAATACCCATAATTTGGATGATTAAGGTGTGTTTTTCTTCATCAATAATCCCTCTTTCATGTAGCAAGAGGGTGGTAAAATATTACATTCTTGGTCTCTTCACCTCTTTGTCTTGAAGATGTCTTTATTTAAGAAAACCTATTGAAGGTACATGAATTTTAACCAAGATCTCTTACTTTAAAGGGTCTCTTCCCACTTGTGGATATCCTTTCACAATTATCTATTTCCTTGGTTGACAAGAGTATTCACTCTTTTCTAAGAGAACAAGCATACATTGTTATTTTAAGGATAAATTCTTGTTATTGGAAGTACGTATCCTTGTTCACTTTTCATTATGATGCCACCATAGCTCTATGTAATCATCATAAGGAGGAGAGAATACATATGGCCTCCATGTATATTATGAATCCATTGTCTTATTGATCCCTAATGAGACAATGATTTCTTTAAGAATGATCATGTTTTTGATCCTGTTGGTTAACAGATTTGTCTTCCCAAAAGGCCTGCACAAAAATAACTCCTAAACACCCAAGGCCGAAAGACAAATTGCAACACAACAGTTGGGTCACTTCGCTATGAAGAACGTAAGTGCCCTCTGAATTAACTGGGTACAGCTCCCCGTGTAAGATTTACAATGAATTAAATGTGGATGCTTTTAACCAGAAATCATGAAAGGATTACAAACATCTATTCGTAAACATGATATAGATGTAAAGAGACTAACTAACTAAAAGGAGATAAACATTAAATGCTAAAAAGCTCACTCTCCTAAATGCTGCATAACAAAAAGAAACTAAAAGAGAAAGACAGGCTATTCTTTCCAAATACATGAAAATCTGGAGCACAAAGTCTAAAGATAATCATGCTGATTATCATATGTGACAGATACAATATTCAAAGAAAACTGATATCATTCTAAGATGAAAATCAATCGAAAAGTAAGCATCTAAAATCAAAGTTTTAATATGCTGACATTTCCTTTCTCTGGACACAACAAAATAAC